>SEMN01000315.1:0-502500 GCA_005408345.1 Macquaria australasica
CCGAAAGGCGCCAATTAGTGCTGTATGAACAGGGTTAGAGGATCATTCAGCATGGCCTGTTGCTGGGCAAAGACAGACTGTGTGTGTGTGTGTGTGTGTGTGTGTGTGTGTGTGTGTGTGTGTGTGTGTGTGTGTGTGTGTGTGTGTGGGTTCGTGCCCTGAACCAGCCTGTCCAGTTGCACACCAGTGTGATGTAGGGTTGTTCGATTTTCAGGTCGATTCTCGAGCCAAATCTAGATCTCTACTGCTGGGGCTGTAATCACACACTGCCTCTGTATGTGTGTGTGTGTGTGTGTGTGTGGTCCTGGGTGTGTTACCCTCCTAACTGTTTCTAATGATGTTAATGCTGATCAGCCACTGTATGGATTTCTCCCCGGCTGGATGGACAGAGCTAATCACTGCACATAGACTCCACGATCAATAACCGTCTGGAGGAGTGAATCAACCTGCACTCCAAAAAAATTTAACCACTTCATGTAAAATTAAAAGCAGAGAGGTCATGCCTGTGTTCTGTGTTATCAGAAGGTATACCTGAAGTAGCTGCTAACCAGGCACGTCGAGGTAGTGAAAAAAATGTAGCATTAGCCTAAAAAACTATGACAGCATATAGAGATCATGATGAAAGTAGTGCTCAAACACTTTAACTGTATACGATTAATCGATTACAACCATTTTATAGACTAAATGATTACCCAGTTAATTGAAAAAAGTATCATCAGATTGATCATCGCATTGACTGATGATGAAAATTATAGTTGTACTACTGCTGGTGTGATAGAGGCTATTAGTTCCCATCCCCATGTCTCCTTTTTGTACTGTAGTTTTGTCAAAGTGTTAAAGGTTATTTGATAAGAAGAGATGTTAAAATGCAAGGTATAGAGGCCTTGACACACAGTGGCGAATAGCTCCACAACTGCACTGGTTGCACGCATACTGTAGTCACACAAATATAGTAGACACACAAAAAGTTGCATCTTCTGCAATCTTCAGACTTTAACAATACTTATGTACAGGTTGCACACACTATCCGATATGAATCAAGGCCTGTAACTTTTAGCCCTCCCACCATTGTTTTTTCTCGCTTTCTTTCCTCCTTTCTCTGTTGTGACAGAAATCCAAACAGAGGTCTGCTGTTTTCAAAGGCAAGAGCCCTTCCTCTGCCTGTAGGTCAAAGGTCACACAGAAAAATAATAAACACACCAGCTGGCTTGACTTGGTGCAACCTTCCCCTCCCCTTGGCTATATTTAGAGAGACATGAGCTGCTCTGAGATCAGATGTTGATGTTGGACACAGAGTGTTTGCTCTGTTTGGACAGCAATCCACAGTGGCTGGTCAGGTGGATGGAAAGAGCAAGTGGCTCTTCATGGAGGTGTGGCACTCAGTTTCAATCCAGTATGGTTGTATACAAGAGTGGAAATAATTTCATAATTGTACATAATTAAATGTTCACTTGTAATGTTCTTTTCTCTACAGTAGACTGATGTACAGTAAGACTACAGAATCATTCAAATGACCCAAACAGGATATGAGCTGAAATGTACCAAATTTCAAACTCTCAACAACAGTAACCAGCTGTTACAACAGTGGATGCATTTCAATATATAGTACTCTCTATAACTAAATTCAAAAGTCCTTGATGTCCACTACACAACTGCATAATTCTTCAGGGTGATGGGTGCAGGAAATGTGATTGTGCAGAGTGAAAAAAGCATCCAGCGCACAAGAAATGTTAGATGTTTTAGATGTTGCAACATGTTGTGTCATAGGATAAGCCCTGGACACTTGTGTTGCAAATGTTGCAAATTGCTTGTGTTGTCTTTTGCTGTCTTTGTTTTTTTTAAAATTAAGATTAGCATACATGAGGTGAGAAGTGGCCTTGGTATACATTTATCTTGCAAAATGTTATCTGTTTCTGTTCTGCATTGTCAATAGCCATATCTAAAGTATCTTGAGGTCTTTGTGGTTGCTGTTGTTGAATATTTTCTAGATATTTGCTGTACTGGCAACAGTTTCTCTGAATGTTATTTCCTGTTTTTCTGCATAAATAACTTTCCTGCTTGTTCTCCTCTCTGTGTGCTGTCATAAGTATATAACCACACACACTTACACACACACGCGCACACACACAGTGTACAAACCACTCACATGGTGACAGTGAAAGGAAAGATCTGTTTGGCAGGGCGCTGGATGAGGGGGAAGCGGGTTGTTTTTCTGCCTCTTTCAGATCAAATGTACAATAGGCTTTAGGTGTAAAGCAAACAAACCCTCTTTACTCCCTGAACTCTCTCACTTACACACACACACACACACACACACACACACACACACACACATTGCCCTTCTAAAAGGTTCCTCTTTAACTGTTTTATATTTCTGCTGTTTTTCTCATCATGTAAAATTATTAGTACATGCTTGCTATTTTCTCTCTCTCTCTGTCTCTCCCTCTCTCTCCCTCTCTCTCTCTCTCTCTCTCACACGCACACACACACACACACACACATTCAGCGTACAGTGTTCCCGGGTCTGTTTTCCTCCTCTCCTCCTCACCTCTCGCCTCCTTCCTGGTGTGATGTTTTAGGCCCCTCGGACAATTCCCACGCTAGGAGGGAAGAAAACATGAGGGAGCATTTGTGTATATGTGTGTGGGTTGACTTTTGAACCTGGGCCTGTGTCATCCTCCGTCAAATAACATCTGGCCTTGATGGTTGTTTTTCTTGATCACTCTCACATACATAACAGAAAGTTCCTTAAGTCCCTCGGCCCTGGTTCCCATGAGCCCATAACAAACATGCGTGCACAGACATCAACTGGAGCTGGTTGTACTTGGCATTTCCCATCCTAAGGCTTTAACTTTTCATGCAGATACAGAGGCTAACCCTAAGAAAAGGCTTTATAAGGATGATATAAGGTCTGCCTTGGATGAAAAATGTGGCTGCCTCAACTAAATGAAGATGGCTCTGGGCATGGCCTAACATCAAAGTGACTATCATCAACACAGTTCTATGTTAAACAGCTTGTTCATTGAGAAGCATTACTACACTGACACTTTTAAATTAACATAGTGTAAATAGCTGTAAAAGTTTGTTGTGGTGTGTAGCATTTTAAGTCAAAGATAAAACAGATTTTTCAACCATCATCTCAACTGTAATAGGATGGGGCTGCAACTAATCGATTATTTATTTATTTATTGGTCTGTAAAATGTCAGAAAATAAGTAAATTTGTCCATCGCAATTTTCTGAAGCCCAAGGTGATTCTTGAAGTTGCTTGTTTTATCCGATCAACACTCCAAAACCCCAAAATATTTACTTTACTGTCACATGAGGAAAATGAAATGCAGCAAATTCTCACAACTCAAAGACTACAACTAAAAAATGACTCAAATGATTAATTAAATATACAAATAGTTTGTGATTCATTTTCTGTCTATTGACTAATCGATTAATCAGCTAGTTGTTTCAGCTCTAAACTGTAATCCCAATTCAACCTCATCACAAGGCCTCCAGCAAAGGCAAATGCTTATCTTATCTTCAGTGATGATGAAATGGAAACTTTGTTGATTGCCACTTGCAGTCTTTTTTATTTGGTTGTAAGAAAAAGGATTCCTCCTGTTTGATATGGTGATGAGGTGCAAACTAAACATCCTGGGAACAAAAGCAGAGGTTAGGATGTGGGTGTTAAGGGACGTGTGAGAAAAGTTTAGTAAAACAGAGTTAAAGAGAGAAAAGGGAGCTGTCATTTACGTCAGAGAAATGGAGAACAATGCTGGAGGCAGGAGACAGACCAAGGTCAACTTGTTATGTATGCTGCAACTGAACAAGACGCCAGCCTGCCTGCCTGCCTCCCTGTCTGTCTGTCTGTCTGTTTAAAGGGAGGATGCCTGTCTTACCTAGTTGCAGAAGCAGTGGTATAACAAAAAGTGTAGTAGAAGTTCTAGTGCAGCAGTTAGTAGTGAACATAGAAGCAGTTGTAAAAGTCTGGCCTCTGCACCTTCACAGTCTCATGATGGTCTAAATGTTACATAGGATTTTTCCATCCTGACAAGGTGAAACACAAAAAAAAATGCTCAGACATAATACTCTCAATCTGGAAATACTAGCAGTGGCCTTTAAAACCCAGTCTGGTTGGGCTCCACCGACAGTAAAGTTTATACTCTCTTTAACAGCCTGTTATAGAAACTGTGAAAATAATCGTGATTCTTTTTAGATTTGTTTTACAACTTACATTCCTTTTCCTTCCTGCTGCAGAAACCTAATACGCCCTCAAGGAGCCATATCATCCACAGTCTTCCATTGTCTGTCCAATACTACTCTATTTTGCTAGTGATGGGAGGAAATAAAATTACACAGTACAATTGCATTACTTTACATTACTTGACAGATAAATTACAAACAAAAAAAATCATTAGGAATGCTAAAGAAAGAGCTAACATAGATCTAGACACAATTAAGATCAGATCAGGATACAAAAGACTAGATTTGAGCAGAGCCTTGTTTATGGGAAGTTATGGAAAAGCCCTTTAATTTTAGAGATTGTAGAGAGAGGTAGAAACCTGATTTTATGAGTCATATGTTTACTGCACATGCCTGGAAATTAGATGCATTATCTTATGTACCAAAAAAATTTATTGGAACAGGACACATGCATTAGTGACAGATGTTGGAGTACCGTATTTCCCTCAATAGTGGGAGCTATCTCCCTATCAGATGCCTGTTTGCTGTTGCTTTTGAATGGGAATGAATTGGCCATTGACCAGCAGCGAGCTCTGGTGAACTGCAGCTGCTGAATGAAAGCTCAATGGCGATTCTGCCACCAAAAACCACAATAAGTTTACCTGCTTTTCTCACTGCCATTAGGAGCATTTACTTCATCCTTTATTAGTGTTTAGTAATCTGTTGTGCAGTCATCATCTTCATGTGAATTTATTGTCGCAGCCTTAAAGAGCAGGACAAATCCAATATACAGTTAATGTTTGATTAAATATCAGTATCATCCAGTCAGTGTTATCCACTTCTGATATGATGGAGACTCTGGTGTGAACAAAGCTCCGACTTGAAAACCTCATTTCATTTTTTCATAATATATTTGGATGTAATGGATCCCAGTGAATAGAGGTGGTGGGTCACCTTGTCGTAAAAAGCTGCTAAGTCTGGGTTTTGGTAGAAAGATTTAGTGTCCCATGGTGGTCTAAACAGTCTTTTCCATACTCATATTTTACTGGTGAGGGTGTAAAAACTGTGGACATGACAGATCAACAAAAATGTTAACTGACTTTGAATCGGAGAGGCAGTTTAAATTCACAACTCGACAACAAATACTGCTCCCTCTTTGTCATGTAATCCAGTGATTTGCCTTAAGGACGTAACTTTGTACCAGTGCGGACCATTTGACCATGTTCAATCTTGTACAGTCAGTTAAAGTGTCCTTGAGCAACATGCTTCAACCCCCCTACCTGCTCACTCCGAGATTGGGCTGAATGAAAGATAAAAAGAAAACATGGAGTTTAAGAACGGAGGGAAAATACTGTATATCTACTTGGAGTCATCTAGACGCACTTAAGCATCAACCAATCAACATTTTGAAAAGAAAATCCTTCATAAATGTATTCATGAGGAGGGGAGAAATCATCTGCACCCTGCCTGGAGGGGTACCTACGTAAGCTTCGTCACAAGTCTCCCAGCTCCCCTCTTTCCTGGCAGGAAGATCTATTTATAGCTTCTGACGTCACTGGTCTTCTCTGATGGAGCCTCGTCACAGCCGACTACACTGAGCCGGGGGGAGGGTGGGGTGTAAAATGGGGTTGGGTGAGGTGTGTAGTGGTGGTGGTGGGGTGAGGTGGGGGTGTTATCATTGAGGTAAGCCCTGCTGCAGCCCTGCCCCTTTCTGCCATGTCACACCAATCAGGTGAGAGATGCTAAAGCACATCACTGTGCTGGATACAGCCTTCCTGATCACCCCCACCTCCTCCTCCTCCTCCTCTTCCTCATCTCTCTCTCTCTCTCTCTCTCTCTCTCTCTCTCTCTCTCTCTCTCTCTCTCTCTCTGCTTCTGTGAATTGGGCCTTTCATTCAGCATCTATTGCATAATAGCCATCTTTCATTTATCAGGCACTGCTATTGCTGGAGCGCTGGAGGCACGCTGAGCTAAAAATAGACACAGAGGAGACCTTCCTTTGCTCTGTTGGTGCTCTGTTTGCTATTGTTATAATCAGGGAAGGGGGGGGGGGGGTAGCAGATAACAATAGATCTAATTGATGAAAACACCTTTAAAATTACCACTCAAGTATCCACATAATGGTGCTTTAAAATCTATAATTTCTTGTAATATAATAATGTAGAAGACATTTTTGGGGTAGAGTTTAGCTCAGAGAAGAAGTGAATAGTTGTAACCAAAAGGTCGCTGGTTTTAATCTTCAGTCTCATCAGTGTGTCCTGCAAAGAAGAAGAATTTCCATGTTGATAATCTTTAACCCTCCACTACTGTATCACGCCCTCTGTGTGCTCAGACAAAACTGAAAGTCAAGTTCTCCTCTGTCCCTCTTTGTTCACCTTTCTGTATTTTAGCTATTTGCTCTTTGGTGGTTGCACAGTGTATTGCAAAAAAAAATCTAGTTTGGTTCAAATGAATATTTTGGGTAAAAGGGAATTTGTTGAGTGGATGAACCCTGTCCTTCAGCCCTCGCTGCAGACTAACCTCATCTTGATTGGAAGGATTTCAAAAGGATTAAATCAGGGCGAAGTCGAGCTGTGATCCTGTTTGGTTACAGGAGCGGGACTGAATCCAGCTGACAAAAAGGCAGATTTTCATTTCAATCAAACCAATAATCTACAATTTTTAAAATGATGCTCATAGACATGAAGTACATAAAGTACTTTGATCAGTAATAGGGATGCCTTTCAATGTGGTGGCTGTGATGGGGTGATAGTGGGAGTGCTGGGGGCGGGGGGGTTGTATGGGTAAGTAGCTCTACTGACGTACCACACATGATGTCAGTGTTGACGTCACATGGAGATAGCAGAGGGAAAGATGTGTGTGAGCGTGCGTTTGGTTGGGAAGTAATCACAAGGTCACCTGTTTAAAAAGACGCTCACAGTCACGATAGAATATTTGAATGTAACCTTTTTATCATGCTAACAGCTACTTGCTTCTTGTTATGCATTTGTTATTATGATGCTAACTGTCTTGTATCTGTTGTCACTGACTTCATTGTGATTGTTTGGGATACTTTGATGTATGAAACATGCTGTATTGGAAAAACATTTGATATTTGGACACGCAGCCTTCTGCATACTGTGCTTCCAGCTCCACACTCTCTGCAGAGGCTTTATCATTACGTAGCTTCTCTTAGCCATGTCTTAGCTTTTTCTTTTCTGTCTCCATGTGTACGGATGCACATCAGATTATTTGGGTGTCACAGGGTTTGGATTAAACAGAAACATATGGTTGTTTGAAGAAGAAAATATGGTTGTCTCACAACAATCCTTTTTATAGAAGTTTCTTTGAAGCACTTTTTCTGTAGAGATAACCCCGGTCATTGTTGCATTCGTAGTTTCTATCAGAATCCTCAATTAAATAATTGATTAAAAGGTATTTTTTACATACAGTATGTAGTTTTTACTCTGCTATTATCTAGTGTTTCTTACTTGTTTTGATTTCTTTATGAACTTGATGGCTGCTTTCGTTATGGCACATTGAAGTTTATTGTTATTGGCAGTAGTAGTAGCTGTAGTAGTAGTTTCCATAAGAGCAGTAGTTGTAGTATTAGTTTATAACAGCAGTAGCAGCATCAGCAGTAGTAGTGGTAGTACTAGTAACGTTAGCAGAAGTAGTAATAGAAGCAGCATTAGTCATGGTACTGCTGAAGTAGCCTGGTTCCAGACCCCCCAAAATAATGAAATTAAAAGAATGAATTAATGAAGTGAAACAAAATAGCAGACTGTCAGGATAATTAGCAGGTGGAGATAACAGAGACTGTAACACTAGTATTGATGCATTTTCTCTCTCTCTCGTTCTCTCTCGTTCTCTCTGTAGTTTTGATGTGGAGAATGGCCTGTCGGTGGGTCGCAGTCCACTGGAGTCTCAGACTAGCCCGGGATCTGGTCTGGTACTTCAGGCCAACTTCCCCCACAGTCAGCGCCGCGAGTCCTTCCTCTACCGCTCCGACTCAGACTTCGACCTTTCGCCCAAAACCATGTCCCGCAACTCGTCCACTGCCAGCGACCTGTGAGTATCATAAAGATCCTCTCTGTATCATTTTAACACCAATAAAGCCTTCAGTCTCTACTTTACTCTCTAGTTACTCTACTTCATGTTGTGGGGTTGCTGAGTTTGATTTGGAGGGAAATCTGTTGGTTTGCTTCACAGCACAGAAAATGAAGAGGCTTTCTGGTAACAGTAGATGATGGAAGTCTTGAAAGAGCCTATTAATTTGACAATGACAATTATTTATTTATTTTCAGGCATCTGGGTCCAGACTAGGTTCTGGATACCAACACATCACTTAATCTGCGTGTTTCCCAAATCACTCATTAGTAGTGTGCCTCCACAGTGAAAATGTATTGCTAATAATAGATTATTTAATAAATCTTTAATTATTGTTACAAAATGGGATGTAGTAGATTTTTAGAACATATTTTGAAACTTCTGAACCTCTAAATTGTGATTCATATTAACAATATACTGTACTGTATATAGCATCAGATCACATGGATTGTATCAGTATTGTTACAGTAGAGCTACTATGGAAATACTGGAGTTTATTGTCAGTATTTATTTATGTTAACCCATCCAAGGTCCTATTTACACTCTTAAAAGTTTTTTTGGCATCTGGCTTTAAAGAGGCTTTAGGTATCAGAGCTCATGTTTGTCAGTGTAAACAGCAGATCAATCAAGCTAAATTTGGACGTACAACTAAAGCCAAAACTATAATCTTAGCTCAGACCTAGTTTTTCATCCAGTTTCTGTCTGTTTATACAGCTAAAGATTTCTCTGTGCAGCTAGCTGTCTCTTTCAAGCCAGAGTGTAAATGGGGCCTCGACCACCAATAGCTGTCGCTCCTTTGTTTTGAAGGGAGGAGGGATTGAAGAATTGGGAAGTCAATTGGCTACCTCGGTGAGAGACACAGTGTGAAGACTGCTGTGATTTTTCTGCCTACCTCTTTGGGCTGTACCATGTTGTCATGAGTCAAACCTACTACCTCTTCTGCCCCCCACCCCCTATCCTGCCACTTCTACGTCACCTTTCCCTGACCACGACCTGAAGAACATGTCTTGGATGCTCAGCTCCAAAATGATCAGCCCTTCAAAGTTTGTGAAACAGTCCCAGCAAGCATTTGACAGATGGTGATCTGGTGTCCCCCACATTTGAAGTGAACTCAAGGGAGTACAAACATTTGCCAATTTGATAATAAGGCACAGTAAAACATTACACATTACAATGTCTTTTTGATATTTAGGCCTTGATTTAAAAAAACAGTAAAAGACTTGGGACTGGGTTTTCAGTTATTCACCGTCAAAATGTTTGCTGGACAGGGATGTACAGGCTGACTTGAGTCTGTACTTTTCACTGGCAGCATGGATTCACCCTGAAGTCTGAATGGTTATGAGGTGCATGTCATGACCCTAAAGCTTCCAGAAAGCTCTGCCTCTCCAGAAGTTGGCTTTCCCAGCACCCAATGCATGAACACTGCCCCTCACCTGCACATAGCTCAAGTTATATAAATATATATCTTGGAGGCATACCTTCTGTAAGAGCAGAATTCATTCTGCATTAAGTGATTTTTGACCCTCATAGAAACACAGGCCTGACATTGGGTTATTAGTTATAAGTTGTCATGGCTAAATTATTAGCAAATATTTGCCTACATACATAACTAGCAGGCACAGAGCAACATTAGCATCCCAATGGAGACAAGTTTGTAGCCACCCAATGAAGATCATTTCAATATTCACTTGCCTTTTAGCTGCAGCAATTCTTGAGACAAATATATGGGTCTTTAGCTGCTAAATGCTACAGGTACAGTACACCAGAATCAGAATCAGAATCAGGTTTATTGCCAATTAGGTTTACACATACAAGGATTTTGCTATTAAACATACTAAGTAGACAATTTAAAAAAGGATAAAAGAAGTACTGTAAGTCAAGAAGCATAAATAGAAAATAGAAAATTGACAATAGGATATGAAAAATCATTATAAAAAATCATTTAGAAAATATGTACAGCCAGTTTGCTGGAAACACCTGCCAGTGGTTTTTAAGGTGAGGTTAATAAGAACCATGAGGCCAGAGAACTCAAACAGTGAGCTAAAATTTGATTTAAAGTTAATACCAAAAACATCCCTTAATGCAGGTTTATTGTGGTTGATTAAGTTAAACCTCAATGAGTAGATGCAGTACTGATAAATGTTTCCTTGCCTGTAACCAGTGTTAGGCTGTTTCTAATATTGTCTTCCTCCTTTCTTACCTCTTGTCTTCTCCACTGGACTTCAGTCTTATTTGAACTTATTTGAAGCAGTGGTTCTGTGGCGGCTCTGCCCCACTGAGGTTTAACTCTAATCTGCATCTTTGCCTCTGAGAAATATATGTCCAGTGGGATATTTGAGACCAGCCAGGGGTCGTAGCCAACTGTAGCCTTCCTAAACACTCCTCACATTAACATGATGACAACAAACCAACTTATTTGTTGTCATTGTTTATGTGTTTGTTTGTTTGTTTGTTTGTTTGTTTTGAGGAATCACATGGTATTTCCTTTCTGTTCCATGGTGTCTGACATGGCTTTTTCACTAGATGTCTGTTTGTGTTTGACTGTGGTTTTTGCAGGCATGGAGAAGACATGATAGTGACTCCATTTGCACAGGTTAGTAGCATTGTGTATTGCTGGTTCTGTGAGGCCCCCAAGGATTTCCTTTAAGGATTATTATTATTATTACTATTCATATCCACTAAAGATTTATGAAAAACGTAATCTCAAAAGTTTTTACATTCCCAAAAAAGTGGTGGAGAGCCAGATCTGTCTCATGTAATGTTACTAGCTGTTCTCTACTGTACTGTATTTGGTCTGTAGCAGTGGGTTTAAGTGTATCAGCATTGAGCACTTGTCGTTTCCAGGGACAGATTAAATTCTAATGTACAGTGTTTCCATTCAAACTAATACTGTGTACAGACAATCCACATGGCTCCTCACTGGCCCTTACTCACCGGTTTGAGAAATAAGTGATGGTTAATATTTCACAGAAAACACCCACACACATTCTCTTTGTACTGAACAGCTTGCTCTGAGTCTTTGTGTGTGTGTGTGTGTGTGTGTGTGTGTGTGTGTGTGTGTGTGTGTGTGTGTGTGTGTGCGCGCGCGCTCACTCTTCAACGTTGGACCATTAACACAATCTGTGTACATGTTATATTTCAAAACTAATATCTAAAATTTACTTTTGGCCCACTTGCAGTTATATTACACTTATTTACCTGATACATTTTACCAGACTTATTATCAAAAACACAAAAACTGATGCTACTTGACATTTCAGTGCCATATTGCAAGAAAACATTGGAGTGCAGTTTCAAAGCTTGAGATCAGGCAAAGACAGTAGTAAGACATTTAGATATCATTGCCTCAAAAGTGATCATACAGAACAGCTTTGACCCACACTGATTCACACTGCTCTCTTACATCATAGGTTTGGAAACCAGTGATTTGATGATCCCACTCAAATAGTAACAGATGTGACATTTGACTAACAGCCATTAAAGCCATTTAGCAACTACATGTTATGCCTGCAAAATGTAAAGTAGTTTGTAAACCACTTAGGATTCACATGAATAGATCCAATTTAAAATCCAACACTTGATTTTTTTGTTCTATTCTTAGTACAAACATTTGTAGACACATTATATGTACTGTGTGTCATAATGTTATGTCTTATTGGTGGTAAGCATTCATATTTATTTGGGAAGTGCAAAAGGCTTGATTGGCACTTCATCTAATGCTGTCTCAGGTGTCTCCAGCCAGACTTCTAATACTCACTCCTATCTTTTCCATTTCTAGGTTCTTGCCAGTCTACGAACAGTGAGAAGTAACTTTGCTGCTCTGACACATCTGCAAGATCGCGTGGGAAACAAGTAAGAACAAGAAAACAGACTGGGTGACTAACTGCTTGTGTTCTTCTTATTCTACTAACACCTCATCTGTTCCTTGTTCCAGGCGGCCGACAAGCAGCAACCAGCCACCCATGTGTAAGCCATGTCTTACAGGTCAGTGCTAATATCCCTGTATGGTGGGACACTCTAAGATTTATCACGTAAAAACCGCCAATATGTTATTGTCTTTTTAAGAAAATACTGTAAAAATGGTATAAGTTTAAGTGTTCAGCCCTTACTAATAGATGTGTGAAAGAGCTGTTGATTGTGATGCATGAAAATACAAACACTGTGTTTAATACATCACTTTCCCGAGGCTCCGTTTTGAACCAGGACAGGTGCAGCACGACGAGCTAATCAGCATTTCTCAGTTTTTTCTCCAAGGAAGCAGCTATTCACAAGAACCATACCACACCTCTGAATTGCTTGACAAAATCTGACATACGGATGTTTTCCTAGCAGTCCCACAACTGACCTGTAACATGTGTTTGTGTGACCTCTGACCTTTCAGAGGAGCCCTACCAGAAGCTGGCGGTGGAGACACTGGAAGAGCTGGACTGGTGTCTGGACCAGCTGGAGACGCTGCAGACGAGACACTCAGTCAGCGAGATGGCATCCAACAAGGTGAGATGACATTTAACTCAACTTCATACAGACTCTTTAAGAACGCCCAATGGCTTAAGAGGTGTATGTGAGCAATCCTTTTCTAGTTTCCAGTCCTTCTACAAGACTTCGAGGGAGACGCTAAAATCTATTTGTACATGTATAAGTGTTACAAGTGTATCGCAATTAGGTGGTTGAAACCTGAACCTCCGTCATACAACAACTTTTGGCTTCAAGAAGTATGGGAACGTCATCAGAAGGAGCAAATCACATACTGTACACACTAAGGCTCCAAAAGACCTAATTCATAAAGAGGTGGAGTCCTGTAGTGGCCCCTATTAATGCAATACGTTTATTCAATCGATTTCATACTCTCTTAAGCTATTTACATGCTGTACATTCTCTCATTCTCTAATAATTTACACTTCTTGGGCTGAAATTAAGGTAAAATATTCCTTTAGAACTTTAAAACTCACATCAATACTTCCATCACTAGTTTCAACAGCAGACAGAATCAGCGTGTCACATGTTTTGGGAGTCATTTCTACTAAAAATGTATTTATTTTCTCTTGTCTTTTGCATGACAACAATAAATCATTTTCATTTTAGTTTTCAAATATGAATCACAAGCAGGTCACATGCTACACGGTCTGATTCTGTAGCTCCTGTTCGTGTGTGCAGGGCAGCATGGACAAAAGTCCTCTTAGCTTTTTCCTGTTTATACTTGTTAGAAAACATTAGATCTGAGTCACATATGAGAGGAAAAAAATCAGATGTTTTGACACATGCAACTGCAGTGTGAACACGGCCAAAAACACTCGGGTTCATGAATGGCGTCTCCCTCCACTGAAAGAGTTAATCAGCATCTCCTCACCTCCCTCCTTCGTGCTTCTCTCCCCCGTCTGGTGGCTACACTCAGACCTCCTCCATCTCCCAGTCAGCCAATCAGATACCTGTCCTCCACCCAGCCCCTGAAGCCAGACGAATCTGATTGGTCAGAGAAGGGGGAACTGCGTGCAGGGCAGGGGAGGGGGGTTCCTCACAGCCTCTCGCTCTCCCTCTCTCCCTCTCTATGTTTCTCATTGACACTGTGTGACAGTAGTTGGATGAGCGACTGCAGTCACACCCTTTCTCCCCCGATGGTGTACCACATCCCCAGCCTCCCCCACCCCACCCTCCCCCTCCGACCCCCCCTCTCCTCCAGGACAGCACATGGGACTGTGGGAACTTTTATTTCCAAATGGACTTCTTTTCACGTTCAAACCGCCCCTGCTGAGCGTGGAGCAGAACTGAGTGAGCAGATTTCAGCCCATCACTAAGCAAGCAAACTTGTCTGCTTGTCGCTTTGGATTTCAGCGACCTCTAACATCAACATGCGTGGGTTGACATGCCTGCGTCTGCTCTCTGCGTTTGTCTGTGCTGGAGACTCAGACAGGTGAGCGACGGGGAGCGCTGCTGGCTTCCCTTGTTGTTTACATTGGGATCTATTGATCAGCAGTGCAGGCTTTGCAGGGGGCTGACTGCTGAGTGAGCCTGCCCGTCGGCTCTGACTCAGGACTGGATCTACACACGGGCTGAATGTTGTGTGTGCGGTTATGCATGTGTGTGTGTGAGTGTGTGTATGAGAAACAGAAATAAAGGAAAAAAGGCCAAAGGAATGCATGTTAGTGGGAGCAGCTGTCATGATTTTGTAATGTAAAACAGATCTTAAGAGCTGTGTGGGTTACAGCAGCAGCAGGAATATGTTGCATATCATTTGTAAACATATAGGCCTATGTGTGATTGTGTGTGTGTGTGTGTGTGAGAGAGAGAGAGAGAGAGAGAGAGATGGTGTGCAGAAAAGCATGATACAGGGAGCAGTTGTGTTGTGGAGCTACAGGAGAAGTAAACAAGATGATGAACAGACACATTTTATTTAAAGCTACAGGATTGTGTTTCATGTCAGTATGTATGTTTTTGTGTGTGCCCATATGTGTGTGACATAGTAGCCGTGTAACCACTGCAGCATCACTCTCTCACCCAGATCCCCTCCCTCATCCTCCCTCAGCCACCACATGCCAAAGCTGTTACATAATCAGTGTGGAAGCTACTGCTGTGATAAAACTCAGAGGGGGGGGCGGCACTGAACACTTTTGTTTTAAAAAACTTTTTGGCATGAATATATCACTGGTGGGGTTTTTTTTACTACCAATTTCACCCTGGTGTCTGCAAACAGACAACATAATATAGTTAGAGATATTACAGCTTGTCTTCTTGTATTGTAAAAGCATAACAACTTATAAAAACAACATTAATGCATTTCAAAAGGGGTAAATATGGACTGTAAGCTACGTAGACAGAAATAAATGTGCTAAAATGATACTAATCAGTCTACTCGTTCTGCAGTGCTGGAGTTCCCCCTACATGTTGTTGTTTAACTTTCAAACCACAGAGAAGAGGATGGAGCATCTTGTGTTTTTATGAACATGAATGTAAATACATTACTCACTAATTTATCTAAGTGAAGTCAGGTGCAGCCTGACCAACTTGAGCAACATTTGTATGCAGAGCATTTTTACAGTAATGTACAGCAAAACACATTTTTACCATAGTTTCAACCTCTGTACTTCCATCCATTTCATTGTGCATACATATTTTTTAAACTATCTGATGTTAACTCTGCACCTTTCTTCCATATTCTTAGAGTATGCATTTATGTATATCGATTTTTAAAAGTGCTTTTCATTTGAATGAAAATATCTTAGAAATTTACAACAAAAGTAATCAAAGCAACACAGAAAATATTCAGTTAAAGCAAAGTAATGATTAAATGTGAATCACAATGTACACACATTCTCTGTAGAAGTGAGTTTTAATAGCTGAAAGGAGTGAAATGGAAAAATCCCTTGCAACATCCCTCTTCAAGGACAGGAAGAGGGACAGGAAGAACATTTTTTGGGAAATGTGGTTTTAGTTTGAACACAATACCTCCACCATGGTTTCATGTGTTTGGTTACATAAAGTCATCACAATTACCTTTCCTGGTATATTGATATTTAAACATGCTACACATGCACCCTGTCTGTGTACATATTTAAACACCTTAATCTGCAGTCTCCCTGGACTAACCACATTTTTTATTTATGGTTTTGTTGTGTCTACACAGTTTAAGAGGATGCTGAACCGCGAGCTGACGCAGCTATCAGAGACGAGCCGTTCAGGGAATCAGGTGTCAGAGTTCATCGCCAACACCTTCCTAGGTGAGTTTTTATGCCTGACGTAAACAAATGAAAGGACACTCACTTTGTGGAAGGGAGAGCTGTTGCACACTGAAAGCTTCAGCGTTAAAATAAAAAACTAATTCAGACCAGGGTTTTTATGGAAACACACACTGCCAGTTTATTGGATCCACTTAGCAAAAACTGATGCAGGAAGAGCCCTGCAAAGAATTCTACGCTCATTAAAGTTATAATGTTCAGTTTTTGTTGTGTTGTTGTAGAGAGCTGTTGATTCAACTTTCTGGTCATTTTAGAGGCTGCAGTTTGTTGTTTCTCTCATTGATATAAATGGAGTGGATGACAAAATATCTTAAAATATCACCTTGTGTAAATGACATTTGGTACTATCCCAAACATGTCAGTGAGGTCTGTGTCTGTGGTGCTGCCAGCTCTTCTAACATGAAGAAATGCATTTGCATAATCACCTGGCTTTATTGACTGTTCTGCTGTCATTTGTATTATATGAGCATTACACCAAACTGCTGTTCAACATATGTGAATGTTAGCATGTCATCCAGCATGGTGTATATGAGATGGGGAAAGAAACTGAGGTTCTTAAAGGATGACGAATAGTTTACTTGTATTTCATTGGAGCAAAGAGAGAGCAGAGAAATATTTAAAAAGGGCAGGAAAGAGGAGGGCAGAAAAGGAAAAAGGGGGCTTTTAAAAATAAACATAGAAGGAGAGAAGGATTTTTCAAGTAAAGACAAAATGAGGAGAGAAGGACTTAAAAAAGGATGAGATGGGAGAGGCAATTGAAAGAAAGTAAAGAAATAAGAAATGTGGATATTGAAGAAGTAAAAGATGTAAAAATTTTAAAAAGGGAGGAAGGTTGTTTTTGAAGGAAAGGAAGTGAAACAGGAGGATTTATAAAGAAAAGGGAAGAGGAGAATGTCAGTATTTTAAAGGCAAGGGAAGAGGGAAGGAGGGGGGAATATTTAAGGGAAGGGAGATTTTTTTTAAAACTGAAAATATAAAGACTGCATGTTTCTAAAGGAGAGGAATGAGGAGAGGACTGTTTGTTAATAGGGATGGATGGAGAAGGTGAGGATTTTTCCTTCCCTAAAAGAGAAGGAGGCGCGGCGACAGACAGCATTCCCGGACACATTGTGTGGCGTTGTCGTAGCAACAGGGTGCAATATTATTAGACGGCGTGTTGCATCAATAGGAGGGGGCTCAGTCTTCGGCAGCCCTGCCGGCGGGATGGAGGTCCAGCCGAACGAGGATGGAGCTGTCAATCGGATGCCGTTTTGATATGAGTGCCTCAGCATCAAGCCCGGCTGCGTTTGGAAATGAACACCATGGTTTTGGGTGTGAGGAAGAGGAGGCACTGTGAGAGAGGTGAGAGAGGCCAGACAGCGGCTCGTGTGACGCTGCCACTCAGGTCGCTCTGCATCCTTATGGTGGCGTGTGCTTGTATCAGGGCTCAGATCTGGATATTATCACTCCTGCTGTGCTAATGAAAAAACGTGGACGTAAAATACTAAGGATGATATGTGGACGTGAAGTAAAGCAGGCTGTCTGTGATGTCAGACCGAGATCATTATTTCCTCGGTTTGTACAAATACGGATGAGTCATTTTCAACACTATCGTGTCTGCTGGGACAGCACCTTTGTGTCAACAAGTCATATGGAGATTATGTTGATGCTGGCGGTGGAAACCTTGTTTTGATCATTTCTGTGTTTTTGCTTAAAGGATTACAAGCTCCACTGTGGTTAAAATATTACAAAAATCTCCAACCTATAGATGTGATGAAGCCTTTTCAAACCCACATTTGGAAAAACACGAGGAGCGCTTCGTCATCAAGCTCAAGACAATGCTGAGCTCCCGAGAAGCTGACAGGTTTTACCCATCATCCTTAGCTTTCTACTACTGGTATTCTGCACCTACTGCCATATAGTCCGTTCATATACATTCATGTACACCTTGTTGTACTCTGACAATATAGCTATATATTGCAGGTGTACTTAATCATACCTGTATACATTCCTGTTTGTCAGTGACCTTCTAACTATGGTCTATATACAGTATGAACTGTATACATACATAAATATACTACTATACTACAATTTAAATCTATGTATAATTCTATTTTTACGTGGCAATTAGATTTTACATGCTTCATATACTCTCTCAAATACAGACATTCTCTTTTTTTTTAAATGGGTTTTTTATACTGATTGTGATCTACAGGAGCAATGCAAAGTCTAGTCGTTTACAAGGTCATTAACAGATTCTGACTGTGTTATGCTGAAAATGCATGCTGACCCAAACTAGACACAGTGTTGTGTTGATATAGTGAAAATGACTCATTTATCTACACATGTATTTGTGTAATATTTAGGTGAATTTATGTCTCGTAGACAAGATCTGTATGTGAACAGATCTCCTTGTAGCCTGATAGTCTTACCTCAAGGATGTGCAAATAGACTGGTTTCAGATCAGCTCTGTTCAGTTGGTGGGAAATGAGTCCAGTTCCTCATTGATTGCTTGTGATTTTTTATTTTATTCATACTGGCTAGGGCTGAACAATTAATCAAAACATTATCAAAATCTTCATATGGCCAAGTACAATATCCAAATCGCAGGAACATACCTGTAAATTAAGCGTTGTGGTGCTACAGAGATGCATACAAATCATATTCTCCAGACATAAGGGAACATGCTTGTTTGGTATAGACCCCAGCAAAAATCACAGTTTATTCAGTGAAAATTAAATGAAAAAATTACTATTCATTCCCACTAAAATCCTGACTCATCTGTCAAAATAATTGCAATATGATTTTTTTTCCCATATCGTTCAGCCCTAATACTGGCCTTCTTAATGTGTCAGTGCTTTGGAGAAGACGGGTTTCATGTTATTACACACTTCATGTGATATATGTTCAGTAATGCACGCATGTTTACGAGCTGTGTGCCCCGCTACATTGAATTTGCTAGAAGACAGCTGAGGTACAGTCGTAGTTCTAGTAGTTCAGTAGTTCAGTAGTTCAGTAGTGGTAGTTGTAACCGCTGTAACACCTGCTGTAGTTCAGGCTGTTGTAGTATTAGCAGCAGCAGTATTAGTGAAGTATCAGTAGTAGCAGTTGTAGTATTAATAGTAGAATTTGTATTAGCTTGTGCATTCACTTGTTATAACATTACTTGCACCAGCAGTAGTAATCGTACTTACATAATGCTCTGATCAGTAAAATGTTGACAGTATAGTAATAGTAGTTGTAGCAGCAATAGTGATAATAATATAAGAAGTGGGAGTGGGAGTAGTAATCGTTGAGTAGTAGAAGTAGAAAGTGATGGTAGAAGAACTGTAGTAGTAGTAGCAGCAGCAGTAGAGGTAGCAGCCATAGTTAGTAGAAGCACCAATAGTAGCAGTAGTAATTGTATTAATAGTAGGATTAGACACAATAAAAAAAGAACAATTACTACAGTACACAAATCAGACATGATGCATTTTGCTACTGCTATGATATAGTTTAATCTACTACAGATTGCACAATGACACACGATTTCCATCAAAACCCTCCCATTGATGCAGAAGACACCCACTCATGGGTCAAGACAGGCCCCCTTCAAAGACAGTTATGGTTCGAGTTAAGGCAACAATATTGAAGTCTTCACTGAGAAGATGGGAGACTCAACCTTTAAAATCTTTGTCCACCGAAGCTGGAGAACGTTGAGGCGAGGCGTTGTTTCAGACAGTCGCTGGGAGGAGAGGAAAAGAGGAGGAAAAGAAAGACACTGACACTATAAAGAGTGACTAATAACGAAAAGACACATCATATGATTTATATTAGCTCGGGCTGTATTACAGTATGGAATATACTCTACTGCAAAAATCCTCGGTGTATATAAGTCAGATATTTCCACAATATGTGTGCCATGAAAACCTGCACACCTCCTACACAAAGTTACATTTGGTTCAGTTTAAAAGGAACTCTAAATTAGCTGTGTTTGTTTTAGAGTGATAGGACCTGTGTGGATACCAGCTTGAATCTGACACTGTCCCACTGCCATTGTAGAAAACTGGGAGTAATCAAGTAAAATATCAAGTAAAGTCTGAATATTTGAAATTACTTGAAGACAGACATATCTATTTAACAGTATGCGTCTATGTCGGTTTGTACACGTTGCAGAGAAACAACATGACGTGGAGATCCTGTCTCCACCTCCTAAGGAGAAGGAGAAGAAGAAGAGGCCGATGTCACAGATCAGTGGTGTGAAAAAGGTCACACAGAGTCCCAGCTTAGCACCCGCCTGCATCCCTCGCTTTGGAGTCAGCACACCACAAGAGAGCCTGCTGGCCAAGGTAGGTCCACACACACATAAACAGACAGAAACACACACACACAAACACACCGTGTCTTATATATTGTCTTTATTTACTTCTCCAGGAGATCGAGGACATTAATCGTTGGGGTCTGGATATATTCAAGATAGCAGAATTTTCCGGAAACCGTCCTCTGACGGTGATCATGTACTCCGTCTTCCAGGTAGGAGGATCCCTCAGCTCAAAGTCTGCTCACTTCACAAAAAAAAAAGTTTAGAATTTATGAATTCAGCATTTCACATGAGGATCAATAAAGTACATTTTAAAGGTGTTAGGTGTATCGTTTCAACATCCATGAAACATTAAGACATCATTTAAGAAAAATATAGGGATAAATGCAGTAAAGAAGTTTCTGTCGCTGTGAAGTTTACTTCTACAGTGAATTATACGCTGTGACCCACCAAGTTGGATTAAGGAAGAATCTGCTGGTTGCAGCAAATTTATAGCAACTTCCCTAGTCATCTGAATCGACACCACAGAAGAGAAAAAACTGTGATTTGTGGTTAACGTGACTCTTGATTCTCTCCTCTTCCTCCTCACCCTGCCAGGAACGAGACCTTTTGAAAACCTTTAAGATCCCAATTGACACCTTCATCACCTTCATGATGACCTTGGAGGACCACTACCATGCAGACGTAGCTTATCACAACAACATTCATGCAGCTGATGTGGTGCAGTCCACCCACGTCCTCCTGTCCACCCCTGCTTTAGAGGTGAGCTGAGGAAGCTGCTGGGGTCGTAGCTTCTGGTTAAAAGTTTCATAGATTTTGGGTTGCAGCTAGTAATCAGACCACTGATTTCCCAGCAGTCAGAACACTTATTAGTTACTTTTTGTTCGAAATAAGTCATTAGTTACAATATAATATCAGTGTATTGGTTTGAATTAATGTGTTTTCTGTTCTTTGTTTATTCCAGTCAGTGTTCACAGACCTGGAGATCATGGCTGCTCTGTTTGCTAGTGCCATCCATGATGTCGACCACCCAGGAGTCACCAACCAGTTCCTAATAAACACCAGTAGGTTCCTCTTTGTCTCTGTACACTCTGTAACTACAACTACAGGCTTCAGAACAAAAACATCAACATTTTATACCTGAGGAATTTAAAATGTATCTAAAATGCAGATTTTTTTCTTTTACATTTTTAAGAAATAAAACGTTAGAAAACACAGATTACGTCAGCACATTTTAAGGATCTGAAAGCTGAAACATTTTAAAGATGCAACAGTTAGAAATACATTAAAACACTGCAACAGTTTGAAACACTTAAGTCTGTAGAAATAGAAAACATTTCTTTAAAATAATTTAGAACAGTTTGATTACCTGTGTGCCTCAGTAATCAGGTGATATGCTGACATATTGACACAATGCATGTGTCATCACTCATTTAGAAGGCTAAATTAACCAGAATTATGATTGAGGTGTCCTGTTATACAGTTTTAACAATTTCAACCTACATCTCTGCAGGTTCAGAGCTAGCACTAATGTACAACGATGCCTCTGTGCTGGAGAATCACCACCTCGCTGTGGGCTTCAAACTGCTCCAAGAAGACAACTGTGACATCTTCCAAAACCTCAGCAAGAAACAGAGAGACTCCCTCCGCAAGATGGCGATCGACATGGTGAGACTGCTGCACTTTTTACACAACATATTGATATCCTTTTCAGCCATACTGTACCTGAACTGTCGCTTTACGGTGTGGTTTATCATTATGTTTTGTTCGTGGTTCAGTAAAGTTTGTGTACAGTTAAAGCCTGCTGATACAGCAGCTTTATGTATCTGGACACAGCCGACTTTGAAAAGGCTGCTGGCAAAATATCATCATGCTGTTGATGCATGAGAAAACAGACAGTTACAGATGATGGTCAGTTACAGCTTCCTTTTTTCATCTTCAGCAGGCAACATGCACAAAAAAAAAAAAACAAGAGAGAAAAGGAGTATATACAATGGCCTATCACATTATGAGTTGGCAAGAATATGCAGAACAATCTTGATTCCTAAAAAAAAGACCCATAAGTGTTTTGTTTTGTTAATTGTTGCTCTTGTAGCTTGTGTGTAGGTATGTTTTGAATGCTGTATGATTTAAAATGAAAGATACTGAATAACCTCAGACCAATAAAAGAGAGCAAAGAGAGCACAGTGTCAGCTGGTGATGTTGTCATGGTTCAGCTGTTGCTAATGTTTCACATGGGCACAGGTATAGCTCAGGGCTGCTGCAATGAAGCCGAGAGACAATACAACTTGCCACTCTTTGCAATGATTGATAAATTTAGTGCAAGGACAAATAAACACAAAGTGTCACTCACCTCACACTATTTCAAAGAGACTCTGCAAGACATACAGTATATTTTTTCATATACACACCTCCTGCATCCATCACAACGCTCCAATATACAGTCACAGGTCACATGGGAAGCATGAACATGCGTCATCTCATTGGAACAGAGTGACTGAAGATGTGTTGAATCTCTGTTTGTGCGGTTGTCATCTTCATTAGGTGCTTGCCACAGATATGTCCAAACACATGAACTTCTTGGCGGACATGAAGACAATGGTGGAGACGAAGAAGGTGACCAGTTTGGGAGTCCTACTGCTAGACAACTATTCTGACCGCATCCAGGTGAGAACACCCCCTGCTGACAGTGAACGTCAGAATATACATACAACATATAGTACACATAAGTACATGATGCTTTAGAAATACCATCTAGTACAAAAAATATAGCTATTTATACTGTACAGTAATTATAAATGTTTACCACCTGCTATTCAATCATAATACACGTAAGTGATCATTAAGATTATAACTCCACATATTTCACATACGTGTGCAGTCCATTATAGATTCATATATTATAATTTCATTTCATGTTGCAGCATCAGTGAAGGGAGTCTGGTTTATTGTGGATCATTAATCTGTCGTCATAGTCAGACACTTCAAATTGTTTTAGACTAAAATAGTCAAAGTGAGCAGTAAATAACAAGCAGCAGATCTCAGACACTGGCAGCAACATGTTTCCACACTAACCTGTTCCTTCATATGCAACAAACTGAACAGCTGTTTGTATGTTCAAGCAGGGAGTTAGTGTGAAAGTGCTGCTGCCTGCTGGACAAATAGTGGTCATTGCACCTGTATACAGCTGAACTATTTTAATCAGGACAGGGTTTTAAAAAAGATCTATATATAAAATAAAAGGAATGCTAGTTACATTCCTCAAGTTACCACTTTTGTTTACACAGTTTTCTGAGTAATTGTTGAAAACAGGGCACATCTGAAAAAGAAAACTGGCCTGTGTGTCTCTAAAAATAACAAAAAAACATCAGTCTGACTGAGCGTGTGTCCTTCAGGTTCTGCAGAACATGGTCCACTGTGCTGACCTGAGCAACCCAACAAAACCGCTGGAGATGTACCGGCAGTGGACGGACCGCATCATGGTGGAGTTCTTCACCCAGGGAGACCGAGAGCGGGACAAGGGCATGGAGATCAGTCCCATGTGTGACAAACACAACGCCTCCATAGAGAAGAACCAGGTAACGTCCTGCTGGCACACAGAGATAAAGGGGGAAATAGAGATATTATAAGTCCTCCAGGTTAACGTCAAAGAGCATGAAAGCAACAAAGGCAAAACTTTTGGAAATTGAATTATTAAAAGTAAACCTTACTGTGTCCATCTTTATTTTTAATGAATTTCTCAAGTGTCAACTCAATATTTGCTCTACCTTTGCTAATGTCTTATCAATCATTTACACATTGAACAGCTAGAAGTAAGCACACATAATCATTATCTTAAATGTATTGAATTAAAGTAATTGTTGTGATGTGTTTTAACACTAAAACAATTATTTAAAATGTGTACAAATTCTGTGTTATCTAACTTTTAGCCATCTTTTACACTGTCACACTCACTGCTGCAGGTTATCAGCTTTAGTTGCTATTTTGCTCCAATACCATGTTGCTACTTAATATATCAAGCATTTATATATCAAACACACGTAGCTCATATTTTGCAATATTAGGCAGATCATTATTTTGTAATAGATAAGGTAATAAATGTTCCACATATTTGAAGTTACTTTTATCAAGTCGAGACAGCAAACACATTAATTAATATTTCTAAGATAGAAATTCAGCATCTGTTTTAAAACTATCCTCTCATCACTCTCAACACGACATGTAGCATAAAAAATAAAATAAAAGAATAAAAAAGATAAACACATAATCAGAAAAAGCTCAACATAAGTGTTTGGGGTAATAGAGACGGCACACTTGAGGTCAACTAGATTTAACAGTTTAGATTTGATGTGGAGAAACTGATTTGTATGTTTTGGTCATCTGTTAGTTCTTAAAACTGAATTAAAAAAGACAAGTTGGCAAAATGTCCTCTGGAAACCCCTAAACAGCATCTTCTTTACTCGACAAGCTTTATGCTCCTCTTTGTTTTTTTTATTTTGTTTTACATATTTTAGTCCTGTTATATTTGTGTGTTTATTATTGTTGTTAATATTATTTCTATGACTAGGTGGGATTTATCGACTACATTGTCCACCCTCTGTGGGAGACATGGGCAGACTTGGTGCACCCTGACGCCCAGGACATCCTGGACACGCTGGAGGACAACAGGGAGTGGTACCAGAGCATGATCCCCCGCAGCCCGTCGCCCTCCAGCCCCGAGGAGCACCATGCCGAGGTGGGGCCAGGAGGAGAAGCTGTGGGAGTAGGAGGGGCCGTCCCTTCAGGAGGAGGAGGAGGAGACAAGTTCCAGTTTGAACTCACCCTGGAGGAAGAAGAGGAGGATGAGGAGGAGGTGGAGTCTGACCTGGAGAGCCCCCTAGAGGAGGAGTCCCAGTCGGGTGGGGAGCGGCATCAGGACTCCTCCTCCCCCTCTTTGTCCCCAGACCCCCGCAGCAGCAGCAGGTACCGCCCCCCCTCGCCTCACCCGTCTCGGACCCTGAATCTGGCTGCCATGTCAGTGCGGAGCCCCCACCCCCACAGGACGCTGGCCTCCCCGGGACGGGAGGGCGCCGACAGGGACAGAGAACTGAGCCAGGAGGGCGACGGGGTGGCCTGCCTGCGTATGGGCACGTAACAACCAGCACAACCTGCCCCGCCTGAGAGACACGAGTGCCGGATGTAGTGAGACGGAGGCAGGGCAGGCCTTCACCAGTAATGTCTGTAAAATCACTACAGTCCCTTTACACTGGAGACACCCTCTCTGGAGAACAGAGGGACGTCCCCCCTCTGTTTTTATTTTATATTTTAACAAGAAGAATCGTTTTAGCCTCTCTTTGGGTGCCTGATTGGCCTTTTGTGTCCCGTCCTGCTTTGTTGTAGCTTCAGTTCGGAGCGTCCCAGACAAAGACTGCTGCATTTTAACTGGGAAGAAGAGTGGAGCCAAGGCGAGTGATACTCTGAACAAGAACAAAAGGTAAAGGAAAATGTCTTCCTCCAAAATAACTGTTTGTGACACTGAGACATGAGCGGCAAATGAGGATTGCTGTGGTGTGACAGGGTCTTGGAAATTATTTTGCACCATAGTTTTAATTTAGGATATGAAATCAGCGAGTCCGGTTGGAATAAGTGAGTATGATTTCTTTGTTTGAGAATGATGTGAGAGATGAATCATTTTACCAAATACAGGATGTAGGTGAGCAGGGAGAAAATCGATGGACCTAAACCTCAGGGTATGAAGAGAAACATAAATCTAATGTAGCACGGATGTAGTGGGTACCCCTGACCTGACCCCGGACCCCAAACTGTCTTTTCCTGTTTGATTTACCTCCAAACCAGAGACAGCTGAGACTTTGTTTAACCTGCGTGTCTCTACATTTAATTAAAACCCTTTAATTGAAAATTTGGCAACTGAAGCAATCAGATAATATATATTTAAACCAGCTTGTAGCAGCGCAGAGATTGAACACTGAAGAAGACTGTACCCCAGTCTCAAAATACAAAAGACACCACCTGTATAATTAGTTTATTTTTTTTTACCTGAGATGATTTTAAATGGTGTTTTAGGTTGTGATATTTGAACAGTTCTATGTTGTACATTTGCTGGTCTTGTCTGTGTTCATGTGCTTGAAAAGCATTTTTTTTATCAGGGTGCCTCCGGTCCGCAGTAGCACTTTACCACCTCTGCCCTTCAGCTCTTCTATTCAGTCACACAAAGGGCTTCACCCACTGTAGGCCTACTGATCACACAAACACAGCACAGGACATCTGACTCGAGGGACCAGAAGGCAGGGCAGGAAACCAACTGGTTGCTTGATTCACAATTTCACAAACTAACTTCTCAGCAGAGGATTTGACGGACGCCAAACTTCACAGATAATATTGGCATTATAAGACTCCTTCTGTTTTGTTACTGAGATCCAGATTCACTAACACTGCAGTATTTACAAGTTCAACGTTTTTATTGTTAACCAGTTTAAAAAAAATAAAAAAAGTTTGTGGCACAAATAAGATCTGGAAAAGAGCTCTGTGCAAACTTCATTACCAAATACAGGTGCAACCAACCATGTCGACTTAAAAATCGAATCCGCCTGGACTGCACTTTTCTCTTTAATTTAATTTATAACTGCAGTGTTCTCTGAAATGATCTGAGGCTCGAGATTGACATCCAGCAACGACAGCAGCCTCTTTCTCAGAGTCTTGATGCCTCTGGTGAAACGCTCTTTTATCCACCATTTAATGTTAGCGAACTGATGCTGTGATTGGATAAAGTGGTCCCAGTTATGATTTGCTAAGCCTCACCTACATATTAATATGATGTGGGCAAAATATATTAGAATGAATGATGAATACTACAGCTCTCTGATTCTGCTATGTTGGGTGAAAGCGTGCTTTCCTTACTAAAAACGTTAAGGATATGGCTGGTATATTTATTTACTTGATAGGCTGACAGGATATATTTTTCTTGCTGTCAACAAATCCCATGACAAGACCAAAAACAATAACATGTTAGTTCATCTGTCAGTACTTTCCGACTTCTCTGTCCTGTCTGCGGCTCTCGGCCCCAAGACTATTTGTTCCTACTGAGGATGTAAATCTTTTAAAACGTGTCACAAATATATTTATTTTTCATTTTTTTAAAAAGGCTAAATCATTTCATAAAGCAGCTGGGCACTGAAGTTTTTAGCAAACGTGACTCCAACAGGAGTAAATGGTGAATTTGTTGAAGACTATTTTCAGCAGCGGATTAATTTATTGAGCTTCAGAGTATTTATTTCCAGCAGCAGGACGGTGTATGTGGGATTGATCCAAAATAAACTACAGTAGTAGTAGTACAGTTTTATAGAGGTCTATGGCACAGAGGAATAGGCTGCTACACAGACAACACTTGTTGTTGTTAGGACCAGTTCATTGTGGGCTTTGGTCTTTTTTCATGGGCTTTGTTGACAGTAAGAAAAATATAGAATATCACCATTTTTATCCTTTAATTGAGCCCTGTCATGATTTCCTTAGCCTCACCTATAAATTAATATGATGTTGGCTACATTCAATTTATTTATGCCCAAAGACTGACAGGAGCACAGAGGCTTTAAGCAACACTGTTAAGCCCATGTAGAGGCAGTTTATCGTGAATGGCTTGTCATTTTTGGGAAAAGCGCGCTCTTCCTTTCTCAAACCTCAAGTGAATCTCAGCCTGATTGTTAAAAGTACCGTTTCCAGTAAGGATCTTATAATTCCAGATAAGTCACCACGGTGTTACTTTCCCGCCCTGCCAACAGGTTCTGATGTAGAGATCACAAGGAGCACAGTTTCAAAAGTTGCTGACAGACATTAATCACCTGTAGTCTTATTTGGTAGATAGTGCTCGACTGGGATAACTGTGTGCCATAAGTGTTGAAAACACACAAACACCTGCCAGCCTACGATGCTGTACATTTTTACACTAGAGATTTTAACCTGATGATTGTATCAAAGTCATTGACTTTATAGTGTTAGTTTTTACAAATGATACATGTTAACAGTATTTAAAGCAGACAATTTATTAGATTTTGTGCAACTTATGATCGGCCTCGTCAGCCCTTTCCTAATCAGATAGCTGCGACTCGAGAATGTGTGTAGTTTCAGGAGTTCAGGACTCTTTCTGTACCAAGTACACGTTTAGTCTAGAGCAGTGTTTGTCGCCATCACTGAGGTAGAAAGACCAGGAAGCGAACAAGCACTACGACAAGATATGATGCACTTCCTGGTCAGGTAGTAGTATAAAACACTAGTCTAACAGTATTTCATTAATTCAGCTAGTAAGCTTTATTGATTAGCCTTACATGTGATGGGAGCCTATTGTTAAAGGACCATTCGGCTGTTTTTTAACATGCCGAGCCTCAGAGCATCGTCTCATCTACACTTCTGGTAAGAAAATGGCTCATTTCACAAAGAGTGAGGATACATATAGAAAACTTCACATTTCTCATGACAGCAGCAATATTCTGGTTCTGTCCTCACACACGTATTCTTAATATATTTGCTGTCATTTTGACAGAATTCGCTGTGAAAACACTCAAATGATAATCGGAGAAATTGAGCTACATGTAAAAAATTATGTCAAGTTTTAATGTTTCATGTTTCCAGCTTCCAGCGTAGGAAATCCCTCAAAACCTCACAATGAAAATGCCATGTAAACCTCATCAGCTCAGTTTTTGGATAAAATGTGTTGGTTATTCTCAGACTATACCTCTAGCGCCATCAACAGGCCAAAGTTTATACTTGCACACAAGAAATGTCAGAATATAGTGGACAGATTGCCATGAAAGCTAACGATCGCTTTACATTTTTTGACCCTTGCGGCCTCTTTCCTTTAGCATCACCAACGATAAACCTCACTTTTTTTTTAACCAGGTAAATCTCTAAAAACAGCAAAACCTTTAGTGTTATTTTAGTTTTACATGCAACATTTTCATATTGTTTTGTGTAGTAATGAAGATTGCAGCCTGGCTGGGATTTAAACTTTGGGTCTCTTTCTGAAAAGTTGCTCTGTGGTGCTGTAATCGTCCTTTAAGCTTCTTTTTCTTTCCAAGCTTTGGGTCTCGGTACCAAATGTCTCTAAATATTTCATGTGTGCACAATATAAACTTCTAGTCCACCCATATCACATTATTGGTGTTGAACCAATAATTCAGACTGCTGCTGTGCAGTTACAGTACCTGTACTTAACACTGGTTAAAACGCTAATTTTCCCCAAGTTAGTTAAACTAGACTTGACTAGAATGGATAAAGGGAGCTCAGACAGTTAATCAGGACTTTGTATAATATTTAAAAAGCTGCCATCATTAAAAAAAAAATACATCCTCTGCTTCTTAAGATTTATTTGAACCATTGATGTTTTCAGAAAGTATATTCTTGGTTTTATTTTACTTCTTTTAAATAAAAAGAAGTAAAATGAAAGTGAAAATATTTGACAATTTTTATCTAAATAAAATGCTGTGCTTCCCTCTGTGTGACAGCTGTAACACAGCAGTGATCCAGTCTGTCGTAAACACCGTCTGTTAGCTGTCTGGTAGCTCTCCTGCAGCACAGAAAGTGATGAGTTTTTACATTTCCAGTTAGTATATGGAGTTCACTGAAACGAAAGTCCAGTACAAATTTAATCACTTTAAGCTCTCCTTATAAAATTCCTTGATTTTGAAGCAAGAAAACACGTCACTTCTCTTGTTCATGGCATTTTCATCATGTGGGATTACTGTGGATTTGAAACATTTAACAGTCGATTTCAGACAGTTCGTTACATCGGCATGTTAAAACACAGCGCTGTAGCTCCTCACAGGAAGACATCAGTGCCATACAGTGTTAAATGTGTCGACGAGCAGGAGAGTCCCTGCTCTCGCTCTGTTATTGTGTTGCGCTGATACTGCCACCATTAATGTTCATGCCGTCTCGTTTTTCCTCAGCCTCTGTGTCGTGCAAACTTCTATTAAAAAAAAGATATTTATTCTTCAAAACGTGTCTGTCGCGACAAAGTACTGTAACATAGGACATTTGTTTTTATGTTCTGGAGCCTAAAAATCAAGTATACTTTACAAGTATGTATACATCTGCCACTCCAATGTTTTTTGTCAAAGAAAATAACTATATTTTTGTTTCTCATTTCAAGCCAAAAGAGTCTCGGGAGTTCAGGGTGTTTTAAGTGGAAAATGCCAATAAATTATATGGAAATTTATCAGACTGGGTGTTTTTGTTATTTCTTTGTTCATTAGATAGACTCTGTGAAACAAAACATTTTTCAAATGTAAATAATGTCAAACGAGAGCTACATGTAAGACGAGACGGATTTATTCCACGTTCAAACCAAAGTACAAGAGGCACTAAAAACCTGCTGTATGATTTCACATCCACATCGCTGTCAACTACAACTGATTTTGAGGGTATAATATTTGGTACTTTATGCATGTTATGATTTGCTGTTTTCCTGCAGGTAGCACACAGTTTGAAGTTGGTCAGCAGAAACCTCTGTTCAGTCTGACCGGGGCTCCAGTGCAGACGGGAGGCTTCACCCCCTGAAGACACACACACACACACACACACACACACACACACACACACACACACACACACACACACACACACACACACACACACACACACACACACACACACACACACACACACACATCCCATAAATGTCAAATATAGTGAGAAACAATCATTTCATTCACAGATGCAGCTGATATTGCTGACTGGGACAAGACACTTCTGCATTTTAGTACTGCATTACACTACAGCAATGGACAAATATCAAATAAACATCTATATATCAAATAAACATCTATAATCTATAAGTATTATGTTTCTCTCTTAGGTTCTTTTTAACTATTACCTTGTGAGAAGATTCCCCAAAGTTCTTCACATGTATTTCTACCAGTACGGATACCTCAAATATCCCAAAGTAGTAACAAGAAAGAGAAAGTCCTCACCTTGTAGAGTTGGCAAACCAAATGGAAAAGGGACGACATCGCCTTGTCCTCATTCTCTTCTGTGTATTCCTGAAACACATCAGTTTATGGTCTTTATTCAGTTGCAGCTTTTAGTCAACATCCTGTGTCAGTTGTACAGAGCTTCATCAGCAGCTCTCGACTACAGACTGAAATCCTGAGGCAGAACCTGATGCCTCAGTCAGCCGAGGAGACACCAGTTTTCTTCTACAGTATAATGACACTACATTTCCAGGATGAATCTGAGTTTCTTTGACCTTCTGATGTCATGAAGGACATTTAGTTTTATATTTTGACCAGAGATCCTTGTTTAGTTTTCAACTTTGACTTTTAATCTGCAATCTCAAGACTGTTTTTAATCTGCATGAGTAATAATAATCTAATAATATAATATAGTATAACAGGGGACATTTTTCTTAAGTAAGGTTTTCAATGCAGGACTTTTACTTGTAACAGAGTATTTCTACAGTGTGTTGTTAGTGCTTTTACTTAAGTAAAGGACCTTAATACTTCCTCCACCACCGCAATTTGAACAATTACAAAATAGGATGTGCAGATGAACAAACCTTGTGTCAAGAGGTATTAATTGTGTCAGACATTTCATGTCCTCTGCAGCTAAGACTTCATATTCAGATTGTAACTAAAGATTTTGAACATTACAAAATTTAAAATTCTGTCTTTTTAGTTAAAAAAAAGATCTACAGAAAAACAGATCTAAAACATAACTTTTTATTACTTTACTTCTTTGTAAGACAGTATATATCCATCTATCATAATTAGTCCATCAGTGTTTTACCCCGTTGAAGGTGACCCAGGGGACGTGTGTGTGGGCGGGGCTCAGAGCTCTGGTCATGGCAGCGCTGGCGTGCATCAGCTGGTCTCCCAGACCTCCCTTCAAACAGGAGTCAACACTCGACCAGGAGACCGAGGGAGCGTAGAGCTGGAGACACTGAGACAACAGGACAGAGCATCAGTAACAATACACATCCAGTACGTCACAGCAAGAGTCTTTGGGGATGTTAGCTGTTTCTAAATCCCGAAATCGCATTTTTTAATTTTTGATGCACTTGTACGCCTCAAATATTTACCTTGATGCTTTTATATTTTGTCTGAGGTTTTGTAAGTTTTACACTCTGGTCCTGATTTCACTAACTGTTTGTTTACTGTTGAAAATATACTTTAAAAAAAGCCTTGAAATCTTACTTTCTCAATCAGCTTCTTCTTATGAGTTTAGCAACATTTCAGTCAGCATCTGATTAAAGCACAACCACAGTCCCGATGAAGCAGATTAGCTGAGTTTTTCACACTTAATAAAAACCTAAAAGACGTTTTTTAACTCTTGATTGTTGCTCATTCACATTTTAATGTTATAGACAAATACCAAGATAAAAAAGTTTGAGGCCTAATTTTCAGGGGCTTTAACCATCCATCCATCCATTTTCTTCCACTTATCCAGGGCCGGGTTGCGGTGGCAGCAGGCTAAGCAGGGTTGTCCAGACGTTGTCCAGCTCCTTACCCTATCTAAGGGTGAGCCCAGTCACCCTGCGGAGGAAACTCATTTCGGCCGCTTGTATCCGCGATCTCATTCTTTCAGTCACTACCCAAAGCTCATGACCATAGGTGAGGGTTGGAACGTAGATCGACTGGTAAATCGAAAGCTTTGCCTTCCGGCTCAGCTCCCTCTTCACCACCACGGTCCGGTACAATGCCTGCATTACTGCTGATGCTGCACCGATCCGCCTGTCCATCTCACGCTCCATTTTACCATCACTCGTGAACAAGACCCCGAGATACTTGAACTCCTTCGTCTGGGGAAGTAACTCACCTCCAACCCAAAGGGGGCAATCCGCCGTTTTCTCGGCAGAGAACCATGGCCTCGGACTTGGAGGTGCTGACTCTCATCCCAGCCGCTTCACACTCGGCTGCAAACCGCCCCAGTGTATGCTGAAGGTCACAGCCCGATGAAGCCAACAAAACCACATCATCTGCAAAGAGCAGAGATGCAATTCTGAGGCCACCGAACCGGACACTCTCCTCCCCCCGACTGTGCCTTGAGATCCTGTCCATGAATATCACAAACAGAATCGGTGACAAGGGGCAGCCCTGGCGGCGTCCAACACCCACTGAGAACGTGTTTGACTTTGTGCCGAGAATGCGGACACAGCACTCACTTTGGTTATACAGGGACCGGATGGCTTGTAGCAGCGACCCCGGTACCCCATACTCCCGCAGTACTCCCCACAGGACCCCCCGGGGGACACGGTCAAAAGCTTTCTCCAAGTCGACAAAACACATGTAGACTGGATGGGCAAACTCCCATGAACCCCCCAGCAGCCCTGCAAGGGTAAAGAGCTGGTCCACTGTGCCACGGCCAGGATGGAATCCGCATTGCTCCTCCTGGATCCGAGGTCCGACAATTGGTCGTAGTCTCCTTTCCAGCACCCTGGAATAAACTTTTCTGGTTTATTCTTATACTTTCACCGGGGAGGCTGAGCAGTATGATCTCATCCACACCTCACGCTTTGCCACCAAGAAGCTTTTTTACTACCTCGGAGTCTTCTGCCAGGGATATGGGTGAGTCTTCCCTCGAGTCTTCAAACTCTGCCTCCTCCACTGAGGACATGTTGGTTGGGTTCAGGAGTTCCTCAAAGTGCTCTTTCCACCACTCGACAACATCCCCAGTCTGGGTCAGCAGCTCTCCTCCCCTGCTGAGCACAGCCTGGGCCAAGCCCTGCTTTCCCTTCCTGAGTCATCTAACGGTTTGCCAGAACTTCCTTGAGGCCAACCAAAAGTCCTATTCCATAGCCTCCCCAAACTCCTCCCACACCTGGGTTTTTGCTTCGGTGACCACCGAGGCTGCAGCCCTTCTGGCCTCCCAGTACCTGTCTGCTGCTTCAGGAGACCTCTGGACTAGCCAAGCCTGAAAAGCCTCCTTCAGCTTAATGGCTTCCTTCACCACCGGTGTCCACCAGCGGGTTCTAAGGTTGCCGCCTTGACAGGCACCGACAACCTTCTGACCACAGCTCCTAGCAGCCGCCTCAACAATGGAGGCTTTGAACATGGCCCACTCTGATTCCATGTCGCCAACCTCCCCCGGGATGCGCGAGAAATTCTTCCGGAGGTGGGAGTTGAAGGTCTTGCGAACAGGGGCCTCCGCCAGATGTTCCCAGTTCACCCTCACTACACATTTGGGTTTGCCAGGTCTGTCCAGCAGCCGTCCCTGCCATCTTATCCAACTCACCACCAGGTGGTGATCAGTTGAGAGCTCTGCCCCTCTCTTCAACCGAGTGTCCAAGACATACGGCCACAGATCTGACGATACGACCACAAGTTAATCATCGAGCTGCAGCTTAAGGTGTTCTGGTACCAAGTACACTTATGAACCACCCTATGCGCAAACGTGGTGTTTGTTATGGCCAGTCCATGGCTAGCACAGAAGACCAACAACAAAGCACCGCTCGGGTTTAGATCGGGGAGGCCATTCCTCCCAATCACCCCTGAAACTTAAACCTGATTTCTGAGGTGGTGGGTGCACACTGAAGCAAAAATCTACAAAAGGATTTTAAGAAATGTGACTCAGATTTCACATGTAATGAGAATTTTACCAGGTGATTACAACCAAAACAGTACATGGTGATGTTTATTTAGCCTGAAATCTTTAAAGAGATGTGACTGGAAACCCTGGAGTATGAGTGAGGCAGACTTTGTGTTGTAATGCTTTCAGTGGATTTAACTTTTGTATGACTTATATACTATCCTTGTATGACTTATCGAGCCAAGTTAGTATTCTGAACTTGTACACTTTAACACTAAAAATGTAGATGAATTGCCAATTTAAAGTCATCCCTTTTGATTTTGCAGAGCTACTTTCTGATTCAACACCACAACTACAGTAATTATTGTACAGTTGGTCAGTTTTACAAAGCTGTGGATGGACATTTCTGGTATAGTTGCCTTTGTTTTCACTTGCAGATAATTTGGTTTATATTTGAATAAAATAACTTTGATCACCTGCTTCCTTTAATGGACTTCTAAAGCTGCATCCTGCAGGCGCTGCTTCTTCTCAAGACCTCAACAATTAAGCTTGTGAGTAAAATGTTAAAACTTTCAATCATTCATATAACTTCAGTTGTTCTATTATTGTGTCATGCATATATCTATGCCCCAGTCCAAAAGTAGAAAAACAGCTAAAAGCATCTTTCACAGTTCAATCTTCAGACCATCACTGAGCAAAACAAAATTCATAAAATCACTGACAAAAACCTTTACTATGTAGTACTTTAAAAAACTGAATTAATACTAAATAATCTATCTTGCCTTCTTTTCCAGGCTTTTGAGACGAGGTTTGTAAACTTAAAACACAAAAATTAAACCATTTTATTCCAGTTTTTGCTAATCTGTACACCAGAATATTTCAGCTATTTCGTGGAACATTGACTCTCCTAAATCATCATAATTTGTACGGCACAAAAGAAAATGAGATTTACTTTCCACTTCACGTAGCTCACAGAATCAGTTTTCCTCCTGAATATTTTTATCAATTTATAACAGGAATCAGGGTCAAAACTATGCAAATAATTCAAAAAGCTACTTTTTTTGGGTTTTTTTTTCCTGTAGATACTCACAGGCTTGGCAGCGTTGAGAACATCTGCAGCCGACTCCATGCAGTAGATGATCTGAAACGCTGAGTGTCTCGTTAGATGGATGATACAGGCCTGAGCAACAGATCAATCTCAAGTCATCATGTTTATGCATTAATTAAAATGTGAGCTGCAGTACAGGTGATGAAACATGCAAACCTCCATTATGTTTCCTCGGCATTCAGGCTCTCCGTGCTGACAGGTTAAGGGAGAGTTCCCCGATGCAAGCTCCTACAAGAGAAGGATATTTATATTTTTACAGTAGTATAATATTCCTGTCTCCACTTTCAGAGCATCTCTGCATGAACAGAGGAGGGGGATCAGTGTACCTTAGCGTTCCCATAGGGGACCAGAGTGACGGTCATGATGTCCTGCAGCATGGTCCAGGTGGGGAAGAGCTGCTGGGTGATGAAGACTCTGCAGGCCGGACACAGACTCTTATAGTACAGAGTGACAGATACTGGAGGAACAGCCTGGCTTGGTCTGGTAGAGTTCACCTCCATACACTGCTTCTGAACCTGCACGAGAGACAAACAAAAAAACAAGACAGTAACTTTAGTCAAAATATGTTCCAATAGAAGTTTATAAAAGAGATGCAGGTTGTGGTTAAGACACATGAACTCTTCATCGTGAGCTTTTAAAATGTTTACTTTTCTAGTTTGGTGAAAACAATAACAAAGTTCTTTCAGGACAATAAAAATGATTTCTTAAGGGGAAAGTAAACATAAAAAAATCTACTTGAGCCTATTTACCAGTGGTGGAAGAAGTACTCAGATCTTTTACAAAGTATTAGCATCAAAACATACTTAAAGTACCAAAAGTAAAAGTACGTACCCATTTCAGAATAATGTATATTATAGAATTGTATAATAATTATTGATGCATTAATGTGTGCGTCACTTTGTGGGGCTAATTTTACTTTATATGCTGCTGGGTAGCTTACTCTATAATAATACATCATAATGTATTAGTTGATTATATTTTGAATCAATCTGAATCTACAAAATAACTAAAGTTATCAAATATAGTGGAGTAAAAAGTACAATATCTCCCTCTGAAATGTAGTGTAGTAGAAGTAAGTAAAGTACAAGTACCTCAAAATTGTACAGTAAATTGTACAGTACTGTACTGTTAATGTACTTTGTTACTTTCTACCACTGGTATTTACACTGACTGTTTATTGGTTAATATTTTATGAAACCATGATGACTACTAATTTTTACAATGAAGGAGGGCACCATTTTTTATAAATGAGTGGAAAAAATCCTGATTTTGAGGCAATTACATAACAAAACAAAAATAACTACTACTGTTTTGATTCAATGATTGCAGCTTCTCTCCTTGCTTTTCTTTGTTTCATGTTATTGTAAATTGAGCTTTGGGGATGTCAAACACATTTTTAAAATACATCACTGAAGACTGTGGTGTCTTGCCAATTGGCATTTTATACGTTATAGATAAAAACTGAATTAAGTATAAATGAAAATCTTGAGTTGCAGCATTACACCTAATTAATCAATGAAACCATGATTAGTCTGTAGCTCAGCGTTCAGAATGAAACAAACAGTACTGTTTATTTTCTGGCCTTCCCTCATCTTTAAACTGATTTAAGTGTTTGTGTGATTTGAGCCAGAGCTGCTTTGCCGGTCACATGAAGAACCACTGGTGCTCAATTTCTGAAGCATGACTCTCATTTAAACACAGACTGGGGGAAACTTTGAACTCCACTGAACTCAATTTTTTCCTGTTTGGGACCACGATGCTCAATGATAAATGTTGTCATTATTTATAAACTGTTTGGTATTTCCGATATTGACAAGAAATGAGATGACCATGAATTCTCACGAGAATAAAACTTTAAAAAAAAGCCTGGAATAGGACCAAAAAATAAAGAAGGCCACAATGGAGAATATGGAGAACAACAGAAAACTAAATATCTCTCAGTATTTGGCAGATTTTTCTTCTTTTGCGAGAGAGCACAGCAGTATAAAACACTTCATATATTTCTACCATATTACCAGCATTTTAAGCAATAATGAGTGAAATACATCCCACTAAGACATAATCTAGAAATAATTTAGTAAAAGATAAAATCCCTCTCTAGCTTTAGCTTTTATTGCATTTATTTTGCTGCAGCATTATTATCTAAAAACAAAAATAATACTGTAAATAGATTCCAATGTGTTTATTCTACTCACCTTGCATTCTATTGCTATCTCCAGGGACCGACACCACTGGGATGGAGGGTAGCGGCACGACGGTTTGGGATGAGACTTCCCGGAGCTCCTCAGGGCAGCACAGAGGAGTAAAAACACAGCCAACAGTCCTGACAGCTTCATGCTTGAATATCAGGAGAAAAGTCCACACAGTCACCGAGGAGAGAGATGACTGAAGCCGCTCCTCCTAATCCGCCCCATCATCAGTTGATTAACGCCGGGTGTGATTGACTGCTGCTGCCTTCAGGCATCCCCGGACAACTACTGTTTATGTCTCCGTTAATAGGAGAAAAACAACAATAAATAGTATCTGGCTGTCCCAAATTATTACTGTTTTCATCATTAATTAGAGCTGTTTGATCGTAGTGGAAGTCTTTTTATTCGTGACAAATATACACATGAAATAACAAGTTTAGCAAATGTTATGACAACTTGTAATGGTGACAAAATCTCCACTTGAATTACTGGGTATTATTATGGTGATTGGCCTCCCTCTAGTGGTACCACATGAGCAGAACAGTGTCTTAAGCATGTACAATCATTTCTAATAAATAACTTTAAAATTAAATATTCGTAGTCAGTCAGAAGTGTCTGATGTCTACATTTCAACCTGAAGTTGATGTTGAAAAGCAAAGCCTTATGGGAACTGTAGTTATTGAATGAGAACAAGAAAAATCTTGTTTTTTCCTCGTTAAAATGATGAGGTGCTCAAACTATACAATCTAGAACAATGGATTTAGTTTTAGTTTAGAATATGGACACAAAATCCAAGAAATATGTTTCAGCTTTTTAGAGAAATTGATGAAAGAAACCGTCTGAGGAAAACGGTTGAGGAGAGACGAACTAGTTAACTCTGAGCGAGGAAGAAATTATGCGCCATCTTGGGTTTTGGATTCTTTTGTCTTCAGGTGGGTTTAACGGAATTTACCTGCACTTCTGTTCAACAAGTCGGGATTTTATTACTTTACAAACGTCTGAAGTCGATGAGAAATCTCTCGAACTGTTTCTGAGAAGTTCACCTGCCCTGTCGTTTGATTTTATTACCAATATTTACCCAATAAGCAACTTTATTAACACTGAATGTCTAACGGTTGTGTCGCCCAGAAAGCCATCCAAGAACTAACGTTCCCACACAGAGTTGGTATTGAAAATGTCTCCAAAATTTGAGGTGAAAACATTAGGACAGGGACGACCTCCGAAGCCGGGATCGCCAGCACTTGTATGTTGGAGCGGGAGCTAACTTTGGCTCGGTGGCAGAGAAGTTGGCTTCACCGCCAACAGGAGCTACTGCCGCCGGACGAAGCCAGTGTTCCCTCGGCGATGCTGGTGGACGATAGCTGGCGTTAAATGAGAAGGAAGGCGGCGGGCCAGGACAACTGGATGAGGAGCATGGTCAGCAGAAATGGCGGGATGGAAGCTACTATTAAAATACTGAATGACAACTCGTTATTCTCAGCCCGGTTATCAACACAATTATTCTTTAGATCCGGAATTATGGGGAGCAGTTGTGGACTCATGTTGTCTTACCAACGACCTGTCGCACTGCCACTTCCGGAACAAACGGCATGAAATCAATGGATTATTTACTCGCCGTTAGCAGTTGAGATGTGGTGCTTTATTTTGTCATGTCAGCTAAAAGCTAAGGGTTTACAATCAGCAGAACGGCATTCTGACCCTGAACTGGCTACCCGATTTTCATTCAAAAGAAAAGGTCTAGAAGAAGCTCTTCTAAAGGTAAGACTCAATCTACTGACTGTACTGAGATTTGGTGATTGTGTGTACATGTTGCAAGGTTTTCTGCACACCATGCTACTTAAGAATACAATTTATCTTACTTTCATTTCTTTGACACTGTCCATACACTGCGGTTAACATGGTTTTACCCATACTTGTATTGTGGTGCTCATTGGTATGTAGCCTGTGATTTCTCTTTGACAGTGGTTCGGTTAGTTAAGATGCTGTGAGTGTGGCAGCAGCTGTTCGAGGTGCTGAAGAAGTGGCGGGCTGCAACAATCATTTAGGGTTGATCTCACCGTAATTACACAACTTAGCACAACTTAGATGTGAGTAAGATGATTGTCATCACAGCTGTCTCTGCAGCAATTTGACATTTAGGCCAATGGTGTCATATGTCTGCGTGTGCAGTGTAAACCATAGTGCTCATTGTTTAACCAGTACACACATTATGTCTGTGGAGTGAAGTACATGATTTCTTTTTACCAAACACAATAAATCAATGGCATAGAGATATTTTAAACTTATGTGCAGTACATGTTTAAATCTAGGGAGTAAACTATGTTGTTTACTAGTGCACACAGTAAATCTATGGTGTAAACCATTGTGTTGTATTGTTTTTATATTATTTAACTTTTGTTTAACTAGGTAAGCCCCATTGAGGTTGGAAACCTATTTTGCAGAGACTTGGAATATTACTACTACATACAGTAAATCTATTTGCAGTAAATGTCTTGAATCTGCTGGATGCTCGTAAAGCCACAGTATGTGGTGCTGGTGTCTTTAGTCTTTGTAGTGTGTAATCTAGCAGTTTTGCTCTAGGCTAATTATGTAAATAGTAAATGGTATCGTGATGTATACTGGTTTATACTTTCAGTCCTGTGGTGTATGATTGAACAGGAAAAGTGCTGAAATCCTCAGGTTGTCAAATGATACCCATAACTATTCATTAAACCATCATCTCAAATTTATTTAGGGATCTGAAAGTGCATACATGAACAATGATGTTCTGAAGTGGATAAAGTCAGGTTTTACACCAACAAAACATTTTTGAAACCATCAATTTTTCTCAGCTATGACTCCTAAAGGAAACACGAACTATTTTAAAAAAGCTGAATGTTATTGCATAATCAATACAGTAAATAAACATTTACAATAACAGTACTTTCTCACAGCAATAGGCTATTAACAAAGGGCCGCTAAATGCTTTAGATTAAAGCAGAAAGTCGAGTCCATACAGCCACAATGGGGGAAAAATAAAAGTTAAAGTTACAGAAACGTCATTTTAACAAGTACTACATTGAATGCGATGCAGAGACAAGTAGAGGTATTTGATCGTATGCACAGCTCAAAGTAAAACAAAACCTGTCTAAATATATCAAGTCACTGGATTTCAAACATTTAAAAGTTGATAATGATCTTCCCCTCTAACTGAGAGTGAGATGGAAAACAAACCGACCTCCCAAAATGTCGTGGTTTCTGTCACATGTTAGTGTTAGTGGCTAGATCGCACCGTGTTTATGGCATGGAAGAAAGTTGGTGGACAAGCCATTGAATGGCAGCCGAGCACTGTGTGAATTCAAATATCAGTTACTAATCAACCTCCCTCCTCTTAACCCTACTCATACCCACACCAAACCCTTAATAAACATAACCATTCCTCTGCTTACTCAACTTCATCTCCAATGGAATATCAAACCCACCTATACCTCTTATACTGTACCTACATAACCAGTTCCTTCATTTAACTATATCTAACCTTGCACCTAAACATAACCATTTCTGTATAACAACCTATTCACCACACAGAACATTGATCTTGACCAATTCTGCAAACCCTCTGGTATCAAAATCAAACATGTCACATGCCCATCCACAATCCCAGCTTTCACATCCATACCCTCTGCTTTTCTACCTTAGTGGCGCACTAATGCACTAACTGCAGAATCACTCTACTTAAACCACTAAAACCATCACTATGTCATTACACCACAGAACTTGACAAACAAGGTTATCTTCTTTTTTAACACATACACTGCTATTGCTGTCATTCAGTCATTCCTGCATCTCACAATATCAAGCTCTTTAATCAATCTCATCAACCCAAGTAAATGGACTTAATTAACAAGAAAGCCACTTATAGAGTCCTTCCTAAAGGACTTTCAAACAAAGGTTTATATATCACTACACCATACACCAGTTAGGCTGATTTAATCTTCCATGCCATATATCCATTGTATCTAGCTCAAACGTTCAACAAATATATGATTTGAAACATTGATTTTAAACCTCCTTGGGGGGAGGTTTTATGGAGCACATGCTAGTTAACTGGCAAATTCAAATACAGAAGACAGAAAATAAAAATCTAAATGATAATCAAATTTCCTTTCATTAAATCATAAACATGGCATTCACAATGTTGAAAGGTCGGCAGGATAGCCAAATAGCTTACCAAGATAGCTAATACCTGGGTACTTATTTAGATGAATTTTTTTAGAAGTAAAACTTTAATCTGCTTGTGAGATTTTTTTTCTTTCAACATAACTATTTTCTACAGCTGTGTATAATTCTATTAATATACAACAGCAAATGCATCATGGTAATGGTTGTTAAAGTATTAGGTAGCAGGTCATGAGAACTACTAAACATGATTGCAGCTGAAAGTACATCATGACACATTTTATGATATGAGACACCAGTTGTTCTCCTAGGATACAGTTATCATTTTGAAATGTGTTTTCGGTATCTATTTCATTTTTGTTTGCACAATGATGATACAGTAAAGTTACAGAAAGAGACAGTGACAACAGAAAAAGACCAAATTGTGCAAATACAATTACAAAGATGTCTGACTTTACAGAACTAAATGCTACTAAGTGGTCAGCTCATTAAAGATAAAGATCCTTTTTGAAAACGCATATCAGTGCTACGATATATCAATCTCATCAGCAACTTGTCCATGTTTAGCACCGCCACATGTCCACCTGCTTCAGTAACAGGGTGGATATACATGAAGACAGTCATAGTATCTCCACCTCACATGAGATACTTGTGTGCAAATGCTATGCTTTTAAATCTAAACTCCACAGAGCAGTGGTGTAGTCTGTTTGTGCACATATATAAGCTGTATTTCTGTATTACTGCTACAAAATTAACTGGGATATGTAAAGTTTCTATTTTAGAATTCACAATATTAAATACCTTTTCATATTTCAAGTTATGGACTTAATTTAACACTTAATTTTTTTCTTCAGTGCAAAAAGTTAAAAGAAAAAGACAGATATCCCAAAAGGGACAGATGCCTCCAATTTAGTTTCACATGCCAGACATGCACCCTACATCCCTTACATAATAATAGTCATTTAGGTGCATCCATCCATGTTTACTGTATAACAAGTCTCTATAAGATGGAAAAAATAGCGCTTTAATCAACATCCTATAAGGCAGGATTTGACATATAACTTGACAGTATTCCCTCCATGTGCTTTTAGACTACACCACTGTTACAGAGTCCTAATTTCTACACACAGAAGTGTAGTACTACTTGTCCATAAGCACTGGGTTTTACAAACAGCATGAACAGCTTACCAAAATTTCAAATTTAGCTTTAAAGAGTGAGAGCTTTACAGGTTAAAAGTCCTGCCTGCACCGCCATCTAGTGGTTGTGGCACACTCTGTCCACAATCTGCGCAATGCAGCGCATGACATTTTACTACTGTGCAACACTATATCGCAGATTCATGTGGTCACAAGCAATCAGATCACACCCTATTGAAAGCTTTTCCACTTGCTTTTGATAAAGAAGACATCACAGTATCACTCATACTGTATTACTAGAGGTGCATTTAAGGAAAACTACAGCAATGAGTGCTTAGCACCAATGATGGAGACAAAGCAAAACAAAAGAAAATAATTTCACAGAATACGGCTAACCCATCAAAGAAACGTAGCGTATCTTTTATAGCTGGTGGTGAACTTATAGTACCAGAACGGGTATCAAAACGGTACCCAGCTGTAATGTCCATTTTATAATTAGTGATACATGTAATACCTAGGTCATCCATTACACAACAATGGCATGCAAAAAAAAGACATTTACACCTTCTCACTGCCACAAAATAGGAATTGGACACAATTTTTCCAAGTCCCTTCATGGCAATAAACTGATAACTTCAAGTGTACATACAGTACGCACTTAGCATCAAGCATGTGTTTGACTAACAACCGCTAAGAGAGAAGTGCATTTAAGGTGAAATACATACAGAAAAATGAAAATATTGTAATCACCAGTGACAAAATGTAAAATCAACTACTCTCATATGCTTAACATTAATGGGCAACGCAAACTGACAATGCTATATTTAATGACTACTGTATATTCCCCTATAAAAATAGTTTGAATTTACTGTAACCCACAAACACCACTTCATTTCTGCTCACAAAGTGCACTATCAAAGGAGTCCCTGTTACCTGGATAGGCCTGAAATGTAAACAATTTTCATTTCAAAATGAGATAATTATCATTCTAGATGTAATTTTCCATCACCATTTTGAATGTACCTCACACTTAATGAGAGAAAAAAAAATCTCAGGTATGTTCTGCTGCTTTGTACCGACACTTATCAAACAAGTGACTTCCAATATCATAATTTTATCAGATTCTATGGTAATATACTTTTATTTGGTCCACTATAGCTAGAATAATACCTTGTTAACTAGTAGCTAATAAGCCAGCAAAGCTAGCTACCATATTTGTACAACTGTTTGGTCAATAATAAATCTTTATATGAAGTAACACTAGTTTTTTGCAACTCCCTTTAAATACTATATATATATTTTGATATACATTTTTAGCCTCTATGTCTCTCCAGTTTCCAACTGAACACTTCAGGCCATGGCTGTAAATTTAACAATTATCTAAGTTCAATGTCTTTGTTTTTCTAATTATTTTATATTAAAAACTTCACATACATTTTAAACACCTGGTATATAAGCCTATGTCCTGTGTGCAGCTTCTCATACCAAGTGTGATGTAAGTTCAATGTGGCAACTTCCAGGGGAATAACGCTCACTTTTATAAAATAATTAAATATGATGCTTAAAATTAGTCAGTTATAGGAAAGCAACTACCTTCAATAATAATCTCCTCGAGGGCACTCCAGGGTGCTATTATAGCCTTGTATCCAGCTAGACACAACCTCAGTGTTTGGTTCATCACAACATTGTTGTTTACACCCAACATCGTACTCATGCAGGGGGCGAGACACCAGTCCTGAGAGTAACACAAAGGAAATTATGATGGCTGAAACAGAAACACTTGAGGGCACTTTTTAACCAGAACCAGAAATCTAAAAGACCTATATATTATGACTCCACATCAGGCTCCAGAGACTTACCAAAGCTCCTGGATCACTGACTCCAACCAAAATCCTCAGAAAAAATAGAGAAATTTAAAAAACAGCTGTCTGACTCATTAAAGATGAATCTGTACCAGATTGATATCTCGCTTATACCTAAGTAACTGTGCTTTTTTGGGGGGGGTTGATATTCCTAAGTGTGCCTCATGTCAGCTGCTTCACAGTAAATACACTTTAAAGTGTTAATGAGTGGGTGAGCTTAAAGCAACACATATTACACAAACTTTACTGTGATTGTCGCATTTTTCTATGAACAAAAATCATCATCTGCCATCAGAATAATTTGAAAGATGCAATAATGACAATGCTTTAAAACATAAACACACCCCAGAGGTAGAATCTATGAATTCCTATTATGTCTCATTTGTAATGTCCTGAAGATATTGGGGAAATGTGCAGAATGAAGAAATGACATGAGTTTAATTACCATTGAGTGCTTTCCCCCCTGAAAACCCCAATGTGAAAACTGAAAGATTCCTGGTAAGAAAATAACCTTTTTATTCCTAATCACTGTAATAAAAACTTTCAACTGCAACATCAATATGTGAAATCGGTGTATTATCACAAACCTCCAGCTCTCTTCTCTGTGCCTGTGTGTATTCTGGTTGTCTTGTTTTGGATAAAGTGCTTGCGTGTCTCCTCAGTTTCTACACTACCCATAATGCACATGTGCTGGGTAGTGCAGAGTACCACCCTGAGCTCAGTTTCCCAAAAGCAACTTAAACATTGCTACAGCACTGGTTATATGGATTTAAAATATTTGCTGTGGAGAGATGCAACAAATTTTCAAAGCTTCAGAAGTGAATTTGGCTTCACAGCACAATACAGAGCATTTGGATTGGACAAAAATATTTTAAAAATGTTTGAGGCAAGAGTGGCCAAAACTGTATGAAACCTAATATTTGTTTCTTAAAATTTCAGATTTTTGTGCTTGCTTTTTCAGAAGCTTGTGCTGAAACATTTAGTGTCTGGATTAGTAGGTAATTTCCATAAACTTTTCTCCATCAGGAAAATTGACCATCTTTTTTATACCTGAAAACAGCCAAATTATACTGTATATCTCTGTTTTGATTGTTCTCCTTATAAAAGTAATCAGTTTAGTATCAGTATTCTGAAAGCTTGATACTAGTATCCTGTAGTACACTGATGTCGTCGTTATAAACCACTACACTGTTAAGATTGTTTGCACCTTTTAATACCAGCACAGGTTTGGGAAACTTGCTGATACCAGTACTAAGTGTTGTCATGATGAGGCAGTATTTCAGTACTACCTCAGTACTGCTGCAAAAGATTTAATTCAATGTTGAATTCTGTAAACGCTAAGTACTTAATCCCAATTGTGTTTTGCAAGCTGTATGTGCAGATGGCGAGTAAATGGGATTTTTAATATTAGGAATAATAGCTTTAAAAAAGAAATTAGATTAGAACAGAGCTGCAGTCTGACTGATGCCAGGAGTTAAATATGCAACTATTGGGTTTAATTAACAAAGCTGGGGAAAGCTGTTCAAAATCTGTTCCAAGTAACTTAGCGAAGCAGTACAGTGGCTGTTGTTCGGTAATGTTTTTTGTTTGCTGTAACATCTTAGCAGTGTAGGATTTTTAGATATCCAAATCTGAGCTCTGAAACAGTTTCTGAAAACTTAAATGGTGGCAACACTAACCGGTACTCTTTTAGAGCCTGGTAACAGTGTCCAAATTGGTGCGTCCTCAGTGCTAATACAGTGAAGCTTTGGGAAAGCTCCATCAGGGTGGCATGCTGGTGTGTCTCAGCTGGGCTGCTGGCTGAGAGCGGGCCAGGCCAGGGTTACATTCAGCTGCTGGTTATGCTGGATCAGGGATGTGTGTCGATAGTGGAAGACCAGCTCTCTCAGCGATGAGTACAGGTTGTAGGGCTCAGCGAAGCCATACCCTGTAGACGTCCTGTAGATCACACAGTGCTTCACATCCCCGTCCACACTGCGTGAGAGGAAATATGTCACTTTCTATGCACAACTAACATCTTTAACAAAACGTATAACAATTATATATGGTTTGTAGGGTAGTTTGGACCCCTAAGTCCAACACAGGCAAGGTTAGGAGTTTGACTTACACTGCACCCACCTGGTAAAAATGTATGATCAATTAGGATAAGAGAGGGGCAAAATGTTGCAAGATTCAAATCTGATGGTACTCACACAACAGAGCAGGCAAAGGAGCCTCTCTGAGTCTGGCTGTCTCTGATAAGGAAGGTCCCGTCCCTCCTCCCCCTCAGCAGCTCCTCTGCCTCTTTCCGTCTCATACCGCCAACGTACCAGCTCCGCTCCTGCTGGTGGATATCGTCTGCCAGGGTGTATGGGCTAAGGGATGATGGGGAGGTGGTCGGGTTAGATTTGTTAGGAAATATATTTTAAAAACATACAATTCTCCAAAAAAATGCATGCATCTCGCAGCTATCAATAATTATCCCTTATTTGATGACTTGGCAGGTGAATGTCAGTACCTATCCTTCGAACAAACATGAGCAGCTAAATCTGGGTTCTTAGCCACTTTGCCCAATGCTAATTGATCTTACCAACAGACAAAATTATCATACAATTGGCACAGTGAGCTGTATAAGCACTGTTGGTAAGGTTAGCTAGTGGAAAAAAACTTGCAGCTTGTGTTTTAATGCATTTGTGCCATTTAATTTTGCAATATTAGAACTTGTGGCTGTTATATATGGTGTACATCCCTTGCTGCCATACTTTACTCTATCTGTACATGTCACAGATGTTTGCATATGTGTCTGTGCATGTTTCAAGACCTGCACATATATAATAGAAGCAAGTTTCAGGTAGTGAGTGGAAGATTATATGAAGTTACTGAAAACAAATAGAAATGGTAAAAGATATTGCTTCTGCACTTTTCTGTTTTAATTAAAAAAACTATAAGCTAAGTTGACCTGGATAAATAAGGATACTCACTCTTCTTCTTCATTCCTGATACCCAGCCAGTCATTAATCTGGCTCTGTCTAGTGCCTTGCTGGGTGAGCCAGCTGAAACGGGGACAAAACACAGTAAAAAAGGCTGCAATATGTGGATTTTAGAAAAACATGCTGTAAGATTTACCAGTTCTTCTGTTTCATTATAATAGATGACAAACTGCCAGAAGATGATACAAAAGGCTTTTCTAACAAGGTATATATTGGCACAACATACTTGTGTGAAATGGGGGCACCTTCCGAATAAAGTTGAGTTTTTCCACCTTTTAAGAGTTGTTAATGCATAATAATGTCAGCAGATCTTGAGTCTTGCTCTATTTGTTTGTTAAATAACAGCACCTGCCTGACACAAGGCTGAGTGTGTAAACGTCTCACTCACAACCTATAAAAACCTGAATAGTCCATTGCTTATTTGAATTTACTGAAGACAGAAAAGAGCGAGAGTCAGCTAGAAAGACAGTCTTCCCATCAAGGTCATGATAAAGCCACTGTGGAGATCCACAGCTGTGGCAAAATTGATGAGAACAGCTGATTGTTTTTTCTATGTTTACAACTCAACTGTGTCATAAACATTTTATCAGTCATATCTCAGATGGATTTAATCTAATGTTAGCTTGTTAGCTGATTAACCAGAGTTATGTTAACACAGCTGATTTGCATGTGGCGTCACCTGATATGCAGACAGAGCTTGCAGACCCTTTTGTCCTTTTCATGTACTTGATATATATATATATATATATATATATATATATATATGTGTGTATATGTGTATGTATATATGTATATATGTGTATGTATATATGTGTGTATATCTATCTATCTATCTATATCTATATATATATATATATATATATATATATATATATATATATATATAATTTATTATTATTTTTTTTTTTAAATAAAAAATAAATAGTGTTGATGTATCAAACATATGTATAATATATCTTTAATCTGTACAGACCAGCCACTCTTTTGAAAAGAGACTATTTTGGGACAAAAATATTAAATCACAGGCCAGTAAAGAAACTTTTCTCCACTAGAATAAAATCTAGAACATGAGGTGCTGAAGGGTTGAACTTACAGCAGGTATTGATCTCTGATCTTCCTGAGCTGCACAAGGTCGGGCTTCAGGCTGTTCATTTTCCTGTCCACCTCCATGTGAGCCAGCGCCTTCCTCCTCAGCTCCTCCTCCAACTTCTTCTTGCTGTTGTGGATCTCTTCCACCCCCGACTGCAGCTCATCAGAATTGCTCTGAATCCTGGGAGTAGGAAGGAGGAAGAGGAGGAGGAGGAAAAGGTACAACTTCAGTAAACAATTCAATCTGCTAGTTGGCTGTGAGCATGCATGCTGAAATAGCATGGCCAGCAGCGAGTATTTTTAATTTTAATGTTTTATTTTAAAATGCAGAAAATTAGTAAAATGGTTACACGAAAAGTTACAAAATTGGAAAAAAAAGTTGGTATTTGGAAGCATACTTGTCAGTCTCTGTACTGCTGTCTAATGTGAGGAACATGTCGATGTATTCCTTGCTGTAGCGTTCTTGAGTTTCACATTCCTCCTCAAAGATCCGAATGATTTCACCGAAAGCCTCTATGGCTGTCCGCTTGCTCTGCAGTTCCTGGGGAGGAAAGGAAACCAATCTTTACTTTTACATTTACATTCAAGGCTCCGTTGTGGTAAAGCAATCAGAAGTAAAAGATATTGCTTTTAACCAATAAAACCACAGATTTATTTTGTAAAAATTAAGTCTTAATGATGAGGATGCTGTTGTACCTGGGAGGTTTGGTTAAACTTCTCATACAGACGGTCATACTCTTTGCTCTTCTCTTTGTATTGATCCTGAAATATCCTCAGCTGTTCTCCAACTGCATCAATGTCAACTTCCATCACAACCTGCTGCTATACAGACGAGAATGTGAAAGATGTTTTTCATTTTCAAAGCTCCTATGATGCATTTAAACTGATCTAAACTAACATTACAGAAGGTTTGGGAGATTTATCATTATTTCCACTATAACTAAAATTCTCAAAGACATAAAGACCAACAGTATAACAGTATATCAAGTAAAACAGCAATAATAATAATAAACCTTTTACAATAAATAACAATGAAAAGGATTGTTTTTATATTTATTAGTAATAGTTATTACACATATAAAATTGTCACCAGAGTGCAAAATAATTGTTGATGATATAAGACAGCACACGTTCACAGCTCAAGGCCTCATAAACCCACCTGCTGGTATCTGGATATGGGGTAGAGTAGCTGTGTGTCCAGTTTGGAGTTGTACTGGGCCAGAGACTTGTTCTGGTAATACTGGATTAGGTCCACCATAGAGGGAAAGGCCAGTGGCTCAGAAAAGCCGTACTTCCCCCCATGATAGAAAATCTTTATCAGTCTGTTGGAGCCATCTTTTCTGCAGAAGTCAAAGCATAACTGTCACGTAATGCTGCCAATACTCCCATTAAAAGCACACAGAACAAAATATACATTCCTTTTTTATGCTGATTCTAGTCAAAGGAAAGTTTTTTTTTTTTTTTTTTATATTTTAAAAGGACCACCAGACTTCTGTGTTATTGTATGCAACAATTTTCTGTGCTCTCTGTATTCAAGGAAAAGCTCTATTCAACCATCCACCCACCCCATCAAATCGAACATCTGATGTTGCAGCAAGTAGCAGTAAGAAATGAATGTTTTCCCTCCAGAAAACAAGAAAGAATGGAGCTTTACAAATATTCTGGTTTCTTTCAAGTTAAACACTTTGGCAAGTCTAAATTTCACGTGCCTGGTGTGTGATCCAAAAATTTCACGGGGCCTGCAGAACTCTAGCACAAGTGTTACTGGTGCGAGATATATTTACTCTAATGCAGACAGGAGCAGCCGGTCAGCATCGTACTTGTGGTGACAGTGTGGGATGAATTTCAGATATGGAAATATGAGAGGCGTTTCTTATTGGGCTTAACCACTGATGTAAATGCATTGTCTTCAAACACCCAACCGCAATCCTGCACAGACCTCCATACGTGGATGCCAACATCCAACCAACACAGTGTCATCTCAATGTAATTTGGTTAATTAACACCTCTTCTACATCGACCGCGGAGCAAAAGCAGCAATTTGGCAGCTTTACTCCTCCATTACTGTAGCTGAACACTGCATCTGTTCAGCTACAGTATGTTGTGCTCTCAGAAACTCTCACAGCACAAGACACAGTGTATGGACATACGCCTGCACATGGTAAAAATGTAGGCTTAAAGTCTGAGAAGAGGTTTGCATAGATAGTATGGACAGTATGATTAAAGTTGGAGCGTGTCCGTTCCTTCAGACAGAAGTGAGACGGATGACTGGAAAAACACGACTGAAACGCATCCCGTGTAGCCAGGGTGTTATGTTGCTGACCGCTGGAGTCTGCGCCAAACTCTAATCAACAAAGCTTTATATCTGAAACCTAGTCTGTCCCGATTCAACTAAAATTAGACAGAAACCAGGAAAAGTATGAAGTTACATTTTAAAACCAGTAAAACTAAATTTAGACGTTGAAACTACTAAATATTAACTGACCTCTGACTACATGGATTTGATTTGGGGTGATCATAGCCTTCCCACGAGATACAGAGTACTGATAATTATTATAATATTAGCAGCTCAAAGGCTAAAACACTTTATTACACACAGAGAGCCTTATGCTACCTAGTTGTACTTGATAAAATGTAACTATTGGCTGTCCTTTTCATGTGATGAAGACTTAAAAAGTAGTTACCTTAGTGTGAGAGTGTATTCCCCCTTAATCTTACTGGAAGCATCTCGGACCAGGAATGTGCCATCAGGAGTGTTTCTCATCATTTCATTTACTTCCTCTCTGGACAACCACAACAGATATTAAGGTTTCAAACAGTTCATGTAGGACTTTTAGAAAATCAACTTGCAGACAAAATGAGTTTCAAAAGCCTCAGACTTTTAGATATTGTAAGAACTGCCATTACTGACAATTGTAAAGGAATTAGCATTAAAGAGAAAAAGATTAATGTTCTGTATTATATTACCAGGTGATACATCAAATCATCAACACACCATATGAAAATATTGAATACCTCGAGATATTTCCCCAGTACCACTCTGCATCAGACAGGTGGTTGTCATCAGAGCTGGAGTCGCATGCTGCCATCGCTTTGGTTATGTTATTTGTGGGTTCTGACCATAAAGGCAATAAAACTTTTGGTTACAAATACAGGATTACAAAGACAAAAATACAAAGATTCAAGTGTGCAAAAGTGTCTTTTTTTTAATTATCAAAAAGCAAGGTTACCAAGTAGTATTTAAGGTTTTAAATTGTTTTATTATTGTTATTTATGTAACAGTGGTCCAGGACCCCAGAAAGAGTAGTTGCTACCTTGGTAGTGGCTAATGGAGATCCAAATAAATAAATAAAAAAATGTGCATGTTCTGCACAGTCTGGATTGTTGGAGATATACTAATTTTTGTTTCAAAGATGCGTTTTGCTTCCATTCATTTTTTTAAGTATAAAAACTACTTTCATAAAAGATAATCCATCAAAGTCTCCATGCTTTTTATCCTTTTTTCACTCATAATATAACCATCTTTTTCTTAGCAATCACCAGGAGGTAATTTCCAGGATTAAAATGACAAAACTACAAATGAGCAGTAAATGAGCCAGAAATATGAAGGATGCTTGCATTTGGAGTAAAAACCACAGTAGTTTGTTCTAACACTTGTTATGTAAGCATATCTTTCCCTTATTCTGGAACAAAAGTGATTAAATATGCTACAAAAGATCTGTTACACTTCTAACAAGCAGAACAAAGAGATGCTGGAGAGTACCTCCTTCCTTGGCAACGTTGGTTCTTAGGGCAGGAAACACATCATCATGATCATCAGGGGAGGAAAGGTCCTGCATGAACGCTGTCAGGGTGTGAGACTGAGCCTCGCTGTTGTTTTGGCCCATCTCAGGCTTCGAGAACTCTGCAACATCAACCGTACAATGACCCAGTGTTACTCCTGATGTCAGTTGAGGCCAGTCTGTATGTGGCTATCTGCACTTTGTGGCTGTTCAGCACACACTGCTGGCCCACTGACAGGGACTCCAGAGGGAGATATCGTTGTGTTGCTTAGTCTTGCACCACGTGGGGAGACTGTCCAGACTAGTCTGCTGACAGGTGACACTGTCTGACTGCCTAAAATACCAGAACGGGCACTCCTCAATGCTCAGGCACACTCAGCCAGATTCAGTGCTGCTTAGTGCTCGACCTCGCCTTGCCTCGCCTCGCCTCGCCTAACAAACAACAGCTGTCTGCAGCGAGATGCCATGTCAGCCTTGAAGGACTGGAGCTGATGTACCACTGTGTCTGTTTGTGTTTACTGTCCCTGTGTGTGTTAATGTGACATTAAGGGAAAGGTGAGAACCTGCCTGTCAGGCATTACCTGAAAGCTTTACATTTATGTGTCAATTGTTTGTGTTTACTGGTATGTGGCCACGCACACACACGCTGATACATGTGTGTTGCGAGAGGCGTGCTGTTAGCAGTTGATGTAAATCATCCCCTCAGCACTTGTGATGGCATGCCTGGAGATGCATTAAATCGCTGCTGCAGACAGAGCTCTATGTTGGAGGAATCATACGTATGCTGTTGTAAAATTAGAAAGGGCGTAAACTCATTAACCCAGGGCCTACAAACAGTGAAGCTCTGTCAAAACTTGCCTGGTTTAAAAGCATCTAATAAATCTTGAATCTAGGGGAATCATTCAACTCATTTAGCCCCTGAAACCTCGTGATACCAGCTGCATTTGTCTTTGAGTTTGTGAAATTTTTGATCTCTAGAGCTAAAACGATCAGTCAACAGAAAATGAATTGGCAACTATTTTGATAACTGATTGATAGTTTAAGCAATTGTTCAAGCAAAAATGCCAAACATTCCCTAATTCTAGGTTCTCAGTTGAATAGTCAATTTGAAGATGCCACCTTGGACTTAGATAGTAACCGGCAGATTAATTGTTCATGAAAACTATCACTGAAAACAATAGTTTATTGTAGGGTGATGTTATAGCCATTTGTTTTGACTATGTTTCAGAGAAATCAAGAGCCTCAGTGACTATCCTAATGGCAACGGTGCTTTATCTTTACCAGGGTTCGACATTAAGCATGGCTCGATGGCCTGGGGCCACAAAAAGTTACTTTGTGGCCACCCGATACTCCATGTAGGTGGCCCCCTGTGGCCACCAAGTTTTATTCCTATAGCGAGCCTTCACCAAAGCAATGTTACATTTCCACAAACATCCCGATTCCTTCGCACCTTTTCGTTCGACATTCTGTGATTCTATCTGCGCGAGGAAGCGAGAGAGAGAGGCGCGGTGGGAAAGCAAAACTCGCTTTTCAGCGAATGTCGCTTTTTTCACGTCAGTTTGGGTGACCTGTGTGAAACAAATTCTGCTCAACTGTCGCGACCTGTTGCGAGGACCTCACATTACATCACTGGTTATGTGGTTGTTTACTCTAGTCTTGCTGGACCGAGCAAACGCTTAGAAGTTTGTCTGTGAACACACCACTCTCTCCCTGCACTGTATGGCTCATTTTGAGCAGCGAGTTTTTCTGTTGGCTGAATATATATGGTTTGGACTTCTAACATCATTAGCTCTTTAGGTTATGTATGTTATGTTTTTTTTTATCTAACGTTATTGTACTCCATGTCAGAGCAGCTTCTCTTATGCTAGATTTACACTTGTAAAATAAACTCGACAGATCCCATTCATCTAGTTGGCCGTACGAGAAAAGTCCGCTTTCCATAGGCGCCAGCTGCCGGTCAAACTGCTGACTAATCAGTCCAGCCAGCTACTTTATTATATTAATTTTTGATTCTAATAAAATAATTTTGATTAACAAGTTGCGATTCGCTATGCATTACATTTTACAACCACTAGCCTCCACTTCAAAACAATGCGAGCATGATGATAGAGAAACGCCCCCACAGACGTTTATGCGCTTAATGAATGAATGATCTTTATTTACATTGCACTTTTTACAGCAGAGCCATCTCTAAGATGCATTGCAAACACACACTAAAACAAGCAATGTTGTCAAAGTAACAGGCCTGTGTCATATGAGGAAAATGCAGGCTATGCCGATCAGCCACTGCACTTTTACAGTTTAAAATGTCCTAGAATGCTTTTGTATTTTGTTGTCATTGACCAATTATGCAAACTGTCAGATGCCCCAAATTATATTTTAAAAATAAAATCTGATGTAATGGAACTTCCTGCAGTAATATATATGATCAACTATCAGTGTATATGATGGAATAGTGGCATTAGAATGTGCCAGAGGTCACAAGATTTGTTTTTTCCTGACAAAAATGCTGCAGGGGAGCATGCCCCTGGATCCACCTAGCTGGCTACTTTTTCCCCAGTGGCTGGCTACTTATGCTGTCACATAATACTTTTTCGACTTCGGATAGCTGTCTCTTTTTCCACCATAACACGTGTTTGCATCCCTGATTCTGTTAATGTCTTTTCATTTATTGGAGTGTCACAGTTAAGGAAGGCTGTGTTAAGTTGCGTTAAATTACCTTTTCTGAATTGTTTTTACATAACTTTACATTTGGGCCACCAAAAATGTTCTTTGGCCACCAAATTTAGGGGCTTGGTGGCCCGTGGGGCCAGTGCTTAAAAATATTAGCGTCAATCCCTGTTTACAATCAAAAAGAATAAAAAATTACTGCCTCATATTTCCTGAATTTATTCAAAACTACACCAAAATCACAAAGTAAAGTGATTCAGACTCAGAATTCAGAATGTATTAACTGGGTTCTACAAAGTTTGAATTTGGCATTCATTGAATGTCTTACTGCAGTGCTTCTTGGGTGTTGTAGTTTAGTTTTTATGTACACAGTCCATGTACCTTGACTTTGTTTTTAAATCAAAGAACCATATTACTTTCATACCCACTCATTTAATACGTTTCATGCCCATCCCAGCCGTGGAATGGATCCAACTGCCAGTCAACTAATACTCTATGCTAAAAATGAATTTGGCTTTTAGTCCCTGAACCCTGGATGACTGAAATAAATGTTGTAAATGTATGATTACCATCTATTATTGATGTGGAGATAACAATATAATTACTGTAAATGTTATGGTCACCCAGTGGAGTAACAGTTACGCATATTAACACGGATGACGTGAAGAAGAAATTGGCATCAGATACATTTATTTACAGACAGTCTGAAGACTTTCTAAAGGGCCATTAAATACATCAGTGGTTTGGTTTGGGAAGCATCTGCTTTGTTGCACTAAAAAGGATGAGAAGATACTTTTAGCAAAGCCAAAAGCTTTGTTATAAGATTGTTTCTGCATTGTTTTCTCACCTGTTTACTATAATTGTTCACATGCATCACAATTACTATTATTATTAAAAAAAAAGAGTATTGATGCTTAAAAATATTAAGTGTAGCACCTTTAATCTTACCTTGAACTGCTGGTGAAGGCTCAGGCCTAGTCGCCATGGATATGTCTGTCTGCTGTTGTGATTGGTTAAGCGGTGATGACATCATCACAGGAAATACAGAATGGGGCTCAGGATTATCCACCATATGGTTGGTGCTCTCGTTGGTGACCACAGCCTCGTCCCTGAGATGGAGGGATGCTAGTGATGACGTTGGGAAATCAGCTGGCTGGAGCTTGTTGTCCTCTGCGCAGTCTTTGCTGTCGAAAGCTCTGAGCTGGAAACCCTCTTCTGACATTTTCACAACACAGACTGAATAGTCCAGCTAGGTTTTTATTGAGGTGGTGAAGCAGCAGGATGGTAGGTGCCTCGGTGCTGTTGATCACATACTATCAGCTTACAGTTAAACTCATGGCTGAGGATAGAGAGGGTGACGGTGCAGAGTTCAAGGCTGCCCTGTGTTGTGGAGGTAGAGCATGTTCCTCAGCCTGGACCCCCGGTTTAACCTCATCACAGAGCAGAGTGATGACATTGCCAGTAGATCCTGTGTTTTCACTTTCATATACTCAGTGGGAGTTTTCTATAGTCTAGCGCTGTTCTGCTTCACAGTCATTCGCTTAAAGGGATTCATACCTGGGAGCTACCCACAACAATCACAGTGGATTACCTAACAGCTAGAGTGCCTGCTTCATAGACACCATGGCACTAGTTATTGAGCTGTAAACCCACTGGAGAGTGACGGACTGAAGCACGACTGACTGATTTTTTTTTTCCTCAAGGACTCACATATCATCTCATATCAGAATACCTAAAACAAAAAAGGCACAATGTTCAAGAATCAGTACCGTTGAATGAGAAAATAAGCCTTTTTGCATGCAAACGTTTGGCCAAATAATGTTGTAATAATCTGCACTTTAAGAAAAATGTATGAGGTTATTTTGGTAATGAAATAGCTGTGCAACAGACAAGATCTGCTCTAACAGAATAACTGGAAACAAATTTAAGCAGATTATAATGAAACAACAATGAAAATCATGTTGCTTCAGCACTGGACCTTATTTATTTAAGCATCAACATTTAACATCCTGTATGAATGTAATGATGATCAGCACTTTTCATTTAAAAATTATTTCTCAAACGAATTTCTTTCTTTACAAAAAAAGACACCTCAAGTATATCTTTCCCCAAACATATTCATCTTTACTCCTCAAGTGCCGCCATTGAAAGTAAAAGGAAAACAATTCTCTGCACATAATGTCCAAAAGAGTTTATTGCCTTTTGGGATTTCCTGGAATTCATGGGATTTTGCTTTTTGGGAAGTCTGCATCAACTATTTTTTATATAATGACTGTACAGTGTTATATCATGAAACCCATTACATGGTAAAGAATTCAGGGGGACTGTAGCTAAATCCTCTTCCTCTCCCAAGCATCTGGGATTAGTCAGCGGTTTATTATCCTCCTATACCCTTTACAATGTGATATCCTATTGAAGTGATGCGAGGTGGGAGTATCATCTAGCTGCTACAAGAGGAAAATTATCATAACTTTATTTTAATCAAAATTTATTTTAATTAAAGATGTGTTTTGTTTTGTTTTTTGCAAACATGATTGAGCTAATCACAGTCGATAAGGTTTTAACAGAAAAAGGTCGTAGTTGCTGTAACTCTAAACTGCAACTGAAAAAAACACAGTAACCATTGACTGACATGTAATTTTCTACTTTAAAATCTGGACAACTAATGCTTTTCAGCATCAGTTTTAGGTATCAGAGGTATCAAAAAGCTTTTAAAAATACTGATTATATGACAACTCAAATTTACTTTATCGTTAATGGTGTTGTTTATAGATGACTTAGAATGTGGTCTGTTTCTATAAAAGAAGCATTTGGTTGTATCTAAATTTACTGAGTGATGCAACATTGCAGATCAAAAGACGAAGCACTGGAAATGGCGTCAGCATCAAAATACTTTGAATGGTATGCAGCCATGAAGTCTTCACCGCTCGATGTTCACGGTACATTGTGTCCAGTTCGTGTTGAGATGATGCAAGATAATAAACATGATTACGAACAAAGCCCTGCGATCTTTATCACATAAGCCTATTTTCTCATGTTTTAATTTTGCCCCCCACCAAAAAAACAACCCAAGAAACTTCCAGTACACATAAATCCGGGACGACACACGGCTCGGTTATTTCTCAACACAGTCAATAATAACCTTTTTTAGTATCAATATACGTTGCTATTTATGTTTGTAAGTCAGAAAAACATGCTGTCCCAAACTAGGTTGTGTTTTAATGATGACCTAATCAAAACAAAGTAAATAGTGTTTGCTCGGCTCATGCGCTGTTATTGGATTGGTGGATCCATAAGGAAAAGCTTTGGTGAGAAGCAAAGTTACATAAAAATCTCATTGCATATGTTGCATTTTACAGCAGCGCTCTGCTTAAAAATATCACATACTTTAAGGCAATTTAAATCGTCAATCCACCATCTATCAGATAATGCTGAAGGTATTTATTTTGCCGATGATGACTGTCCTCTGAACAGGTTTTTGTTCAATATACGGTGGTAGTCTGTGAAGTGTTGCATCCCAAAAACGGAACGGCTGATGTACGCCATATTTCCCCAACGCCATAAAGCTTCCCATCGTCCCGTACCTAAGCTTGGAACGACGAAGAGATATGAAGACTGAACATGCACGGAACTTTCAAAATGGCAACTTCTGTTGTCCATAACAGCCTGAAACAAAATCAAACATCATCAGGAAACTCAGCAGGATGGGACAGTAAGCACCTACCTGGGCCAAGACAGAAGGGAACGGGCGGCAGGGGAAGCCAACGTTTCATCGACATCCATGGAGCGGCAAAGAGACGTGGCTGGACGCACACGTGGCTCAGATCAAACCAACCACAGGCCTCGGTCCTCACGCCATTCTGTCCCCCCCCCCCCCACACACACACACACACACACACACACCCTCCTCCGCACTCCTCTTATCCCGTACTGCCTCTCCTCCTGTGTCCTCCATCTTTTAAAGATCCTCTCCACTTGGTTGTTGTCCGTCCACTCTGAGTGCCACATTTTCCCGCGATGCCATTCCTCTGGGTATTTCTGCTCCTCTTCTTCGATACACCTCGTGTCTTCATGAAAATCAAGCTTTTTCCAAGACATTTCCCGCTTTGGTTTTACTTTTACATGCAATGCACAGAAAAAAACTCCACTGATCTGTGGGGTACAGGATAAAAAAAAACCTATAAAAATATATTAAAGTATGAAACAAAACTATAAATCTATAAAAATGATGTAAGTTTCAGAGCTTATGCAGGTAAAGGAAAGGCAAAAGTAAAAGAGCAGCACTACTCTTCGCACCGTAACTCTTTTTCACAGTTTGAGAGCACAGTGTGGCTGCACAGTGGGGGGACAGAAGCATGAGAATGAGTCGGTGGGAAAAAAACTCCTATATAAATAAATAAGGGAAGGATGCCACTGTTGCTATACAGAGCGAGGGGCTTAGTGGTCTCCTGAAATCCTATTGGCCGGCCTGTTGCCATGTGCTCGGGAGTCAGCAGAGATGCTGCTAACAAATCAAGGAAATGTTCTAATATTAGACTGTATGTATCTAGGCAGCGGGAGCCCCTGACCTCTCAACTCCGCCAGCGTTACGTTCCACTTCACAGATCAGCATAATGAAAGAAGTGGTGTGGAAGTAACTGGTTAAAAAAATGTTACTGTAGACAAAACAGCAGACGCAGCCCCCCACCACCCCAACTCCCTCCATGATACCCCAGCCAGTTCAGTCACAAACGGACAGAGAAGGAGAAAACGGATTCATCTTCTGTGTGGATTTCTGATATTCATGAAATACAGATACATGTTATGATTTCACTGTATTTTTAGTTATCTGGACAATTTGTAGAACATACAGTTTGTGAAATATTTTTTGTCATTTAGGTGAAATTTAACTCATACAACAGCCTAGTTCTACCGATCTTATACTTACAGGCTGTGCTGTAATAAACTAGGTCCATGCATTAAAAATTAAACAAATTGTGACTGGTGAGCAAAGAAAAAAGTCATGCTATAGGCTATTTCTCTGCTGATGTATGCTATTTTACCCTATACCCTGCATTTGTTATATATTTTATGAATAGTATTCTATCATACATTATCCTATTCGCTATTATTAAGCTGTCTTATACTATCTGTATTGCTAATTCTTAAGATAAACTGATTTTGATCCAAAAAAGTGATATTATAGAGCCCAGTAGATATGTGCAGCTTCCGTGTAAAAGGAATAGATTTCTTCTAAGGCTCTTACTGGAATCAGGCATGAAAAATTCCTTCATAAAATGTGTGGAGTTTCTCTATCTACTCATAATTCTTGTATATTGGTAGGTCTGTCAGGCGTGCTGTATCTGACTTTTTTCCTGTCAGTAATAGAGTTAGGTTGAATTAGGACTTTACTGTCCATTCTTGGTTAACTATCCTTGGTAAGGATGATTTATCTGGGCTGTTGAATTTTATTCTCGTGTCTTACTTTACTGATCTATTTTGTGATTATTCAGACACATTGATCAGCAATAAACAAAAAATACAATATGTGCACCTTCCAACATACAGCCTCACATAAATGTAAACAAATGTAAATAAACACAACAAAGTCTACACCAAGTAGGCATAATCTGAATATTATAAAACTAATCTAGCTCAAATTCAAATATACTATCTATAATCCACAAATTATAAAGGTTTTGTCATAAGTTACTTTTCTTTAGTTCAAATGTTTAGAATAACATTCTGAAATCACAAAGGATACTTTTAGATAATGTTTAAAGCTCCATCCTCATTTGTAATCGAACCATTTTAAACAATATTTGTTGTAAAACATATAGAGGAAAGTAAGGAAAGGAAATTCATTTAATTTTCCACCTCATTAAGCTCACAATATCCACGGATCCTCCTGTTTCAATACGTGATGGCAATATCGTATTTTATGTTACTTTAAAACAGATTATACTTAACATTTAGTTTTACATTTATAACAGATTGTGTCTTTGGTAAACTCATAAATTACTGATTTTGTTTACAGTTGATTTGGTTACATCATCTCTTTGCAGAGCTGTTGAGTAAATGCTCCCAATATGGTGGTGACTTAGGCATCAGATTTAATGGCATGATAATTAGATGTAAAGGGGTTAGAAATATTGCCTTTCCGCAGATCTACTTAGCAAGCATGTAAATAAATTCCACATGTTCGACTGATGTGCAGGTCCGGCTGTTCAGAGTTTACTGCCTGTATGTGTTTAGCTATATGAAAGACTTTTATTTGTTTAAAATGACACCATGATCTTACCTGTATGTGTACCATGATTTTATAGTGCTACTAATACTGTATATTTGTCAGCATAAATGTACTTTCATATCAGGCAGGGATAAGGAACCGTGTGTATAAAACCTGCATGTTATGTCTGTGACATGAGGTGACTGGTGCAATGCAGGAGTTTTTACATTTTAAAAACGGGTCTTGCTGTTGTGGTTTTAATTGTTGCCTCTGTTTAATGCGATTATTTTGATGGTAAATTGAATTGAGTGATTGAACGATTAAGTGTTTCAAAACATATTTAAACTAGGATCCATTGTAAAAACAAATACTGTAGGATCACACGGCATACAGTGCACAGTATCATGTTTTTCTCTATCACTGCTGTCATTGTATGACTGCATTAATGCATGTAGTGCATGCAATACCATCTAGAATTACAAAGATAATGTGATTTTAAAACAAAGGATAAGCATAGACAAAAATAAGAATAGCTTAATGTTTATTTTCAGTGTAAATGTGCATTGGAAATTGCACTTGAAGCACCATGTAGCTATTACATTAATGACATATTAGCACCAGCTGTTAATTTACCACTATGTGATTTCACATTCCAATGTATGTTTGGTAAGACATTCCTTATATGTGACATTTAAACAAGATAAATACATAAAAATATCAGCTTGAGAAAGGTCACCACCGCCATGAAAGACAGTAATAATTTACTAAAAGTAAAACTGCACAAATCAACAGGTCTAAATGTTGCTTGTTAAAACAATTCCCTCCGTTGAACGGCCTGCTGATGTAAAATCGATTCACTTCCTCATTGTGAGGGCAAGGAACTCCGTCCTGGTCCTGGGATTATCATTAAATGCTCCCAGCATGACACTTGTAACAGTACTGGCGTTCATCTTCTGCACACCTCTCATCACCATGCACATGTGGCTGAAATGCACAAAGGAATATGTTTAAATTACCGTAAATCTCCAAAGAGCAAATTAATGATTTTGCACAGAATCCATTAGATATCAGAACTATCATCTCAATTTCACCGTCTTTTGGCATCTTGCTTGTGAATGTCCCTTTTAACAATATGAAAGTAGCCTTGATAAAGTTAAATACTCACTTCCTGAATACTCACTTCTTTATCCAAAAGAGAAAAGCATTTGACCCAGGTCTAATAGGGATGAAACAAAAGCTGAATACTCACACAGCCTCAATCACCACTGCTACTCCAGCAGGCTCCAACGCCTCAGAGATGGCTGAAGCAATCTGTTTGGTTAGACGCTCCTGAACTGTGGACAAAGGAACATACCAGTATTACATGTCACACAGGAACATAGAGAAATTAAAAGACAAAAGAGAACACAAATGAAGAAGTGAGAGTATAGTAAGACAGTTATTTTTACCTTGAAGCCTCCTGCTGTAGATCTCAACAATTCTGAAAAACAAAGAAAACAGAACAATTTAAAATAACAAAACCGATTGATTGATTGATTTGTGTGTGTATGTGTTTATTAATCACCTACCTTGCAAGCTTGCTGAGACCAACCACCTTCTTGTTTGGGAGATATGCTATGTGAGCCTGGAACATTGAAACAAAGTATTATTAGTGTATGTGTTATGCAAAATATATTAAAATTACCGCCCATAACACATGTCAGATTAGAACAACAGTATCTGCAAATAGTAATTAGACATGGACCAATATAATCGATTGATTCAAGCTTATCACAGATGTGTTGGTATCAGTGTAAATGTCAGCTGGTAACTAACAAGAAATTGTAATACAGAAATCCCAAAGATATGTTTGAGGTTGTGTAGAGAGAATCACTGACAAACTTATTTTTTACTGTAAAATGTCATGCTCAGTAAATATTTTGGTCACAACACAAACAACCAAATTTAAGGGATCCTTAGCCATTATTAGCCAGTACATTTTTATCAAATATCAATATCAGTATTGGCCTCAAAAATCCAGTAGTGGGAACCCTGAATAATTACCTTGCCAAAGAAGGGCACCAGGTGATGTTCACAGAGCGAAAACAGCTCGATATCCTTGACAATCACCATCTCTTCATGGTTTTCATCAAAGATTGCGTTGTTTAAGATATCTGTGGATTAGATGTTAGCTTTACTTCCTGTGTTATACTGGAGCAAAGGATGAAATCAAGAGTCACAGACCATTTATCCATTAGTAAGGAACTAGCATTTAGCAAAAAAAAAAAAAAAACATTTATGAACTTTTAATGTTTCATAAATCAGAAATGAGACCCGGACAATAAGCCTTCAACATTTTGTGGCGATCAAAATGTTCTTTGTCATTATTATTTATTTCAAAACTAACATGGAAGGTCTTTGCATGTTAAATGTAATGAGATTTGAATCATGTTAGCACTACAGAAAGTTTTAAACAAGATAAAGAAAACAAATCCATCCTCACCTTGGGTTGTTTCTTTGTAGCCTTTGGTGAGGAACTGCATGGCTTTGGCTGCACGTAGTGGTGTTCGTAGAAGTCCCTCCCGGTCCACATCCTCTCCCAGCTTACTCAGTATGGTGGTATAAGCACTCTCAATGTGAGACAGCTTGTCTGCATGTGCAGCGTCCTTGGTGTCCTTCTCTTCTCTGCACAAACCGTTATGTTTAGAGTCATGGCACATCAGGTACTCGGCAGCTACTCCATTCATCTCTGAAGCATGGTGATACTCCATTCTGGCTCTTTGCTCTAGTTTCAGTGAAAGACACTGCAGGATTCAATGACACAGGCCCAGTGGTACGCTGTTGGCTCAGTGGTCTCAGAAAGGACGTCCCCTGGTTTTTAAAGCCTGATGTGGAGCCCTCAGGCTACGACATCACAGGAGCCTCAAGACACCCATACAGGAGATAATTACATGTGAATAATTTTCTGACGTGAGCTCTTGAGTAGGCTCAAACTTTCCACACTTAATAGGTCGCCACACAAATCAATTTCAAATCCCCTTGCATTAAATGCCATGGAGCAGCATTTGACTGATCCTGTGATTTGAGTCTAAATACCTTGAAGTCCCATGCTCTGATTTAAGGTCACAGAAGACTAGTCTTGAGTGCTTGGAACAACCACCACTCACATGCAGATTTAGCATTGTACAATAGTGGGGGCCACTAGCAGAAATGTACAGTTATTGCATATAATAGGAATAAGATGGAAAACATAAAAAGTCTAAAGGAAAAAAGTTAGAGAAAATACTAGAGCTACACTAATGAATCGGCCTGGCTGATATCGGCCATTTTTGCAGATGTATCACAGATATCAGTGTTTATATGTCGGCCGATAAGTGACAAGAGAAATGCCATGTTCGAGGTCATTTAGATACAGTATCCCATTACATATTACAAGTTCATTTTTGAACTCTTCAACAAAAGAATGTTTGTTTACGTAAAAAAAAAAAAAAATAGCATTGTCGGATATTTAAAACTCCCAAATATCTAGCACTATCAGCCTCAAAAATCCAATAAAGGCTGGCTATAGAAAACACATTTAATTGCCTTCCCAGTCACATAGTGTGGATCTTTTACCCAAGAATCTTGTCAGTCTACCAAAGTGAACCCATTCAGTTTTAGGAATAAACATGGTTAAGGAATTAACACTTTACCCTTTTCTAGACTTGTTTATTACTGTCACCTCACAGTAAGAAGTTTTAAACCTGACCCTGCTGGTTGAATTTGAGTTTTGAATATGAGTGTTTTCAGTATGTAGTTGGGATAAATAGGGATGAAATTTACATTTGTACCTGAGTGAGTGTTTTCTGTATGTAGTTAGGATAAATAGGGATGAAATTTACATTCGTACCTGAGTGAGAGGTCTATGTGCCCTGCTAGACAGATTAAACATCACATTAAAAGTGTTAGCAGTTAGCATTACGCACTGTAACACACTTTACAGTGGAACCTTTGATGTGAAACAATTAGAAATGTCTTCGAAGCAGAGAAGCAAATGGAACAAAGATCTTATGTCTGTCGACATAATTCACTGATTCCATCGTCCACATGATTAGAGCATGAGCTCAGTCAACTCAGACAGCTGTTTGATGTATCTTGTCTTTGTGTTGTGACGTGAAAACGAAACAATTTTACATTCTCGTTTTCCACAGATTTACTGTACTTGCTTTGTCTTAGGCATGTTCCTTTGTTTCAAAGACGTTTTACTTCGCCTCTTTTGCTTACAAGAATGTGAAATGTGATCAGAAACGCATACAGATCTATAAACCTCTGTTGTGATCATTACGAATACAGATAGATTGTCCAAGGCACTCGAACACACCTAAATACTTAAACCTACTAATTATGTTAATATGCAGCTTGTTCTAATAACGGAATTTCAGCCGATAATTATGTCCAATAATGCAGAGCCTTGGCTGCGGACGAGGAATGGCACACAAAACCCAGTTCTGAATGGTGATGGTGGTGCCTTTCTCTCCTCTCCTCTGCTCTCTGTGTTGGTGCCTGTTTGCCCGAGGGCAAGCGGACAGCAGAGTGACTTCAGTTATATTTCACTCCAGTCGACGGATGACGACTCTGCTCATTATCCATACGTGCAACAAAATCTGCCAGTAAGGGTAGAGTATTTTATCCAACACCTGGGGACAGATATATAAACAATGCGTAGGCACAAAAACCATGCATACACAATTTCCCATATGAGTGCACCTCATGCAGACCTCAGACCAGGCGTACACACAGTTTTGTAGAGATAGCTGTGGGTGATGTGATAATTTCGACATGAAATATAAAGTGAGAGATGTAACCTTAGACTAAAACATTATTTGTTTAGGTCGCAATGATGGTTTACAGGTACATGTGATGACCTAGTGATATGGGCGCTATAAATAGCCACAGCTGTGGGTAATGGCCGTGAGTAATGACAGCTGCTCTGGTGCTGCTGGAGAACCTCACTGATGCCACACAGTTGATGAAATTGCACTTCTTCTTTGCCTTTCTTATCGATATGCAAACAGATGTTTAAGGGCATTTCTACATTCATTTATAGCTAAGTGTGGGAGAGGAAATGAGGCTTGTGCACATGCACCCAGTTCCACAATTATTGAGATTAATAAAACAGAACCAGGCATACATGCAGCTTTATAAATCTGATGAAAATAATGCGTATGCATATTTCTGTCTTTTTGCGTACACCGAGTTCTAGTCATTAATCTACACAGAGTTTTATGCATATGGCCCCTGGTGAACAAGCAGAACATAAACTTGCAGAAATGCGACGTCTAGCAATTTGTTATGAATGAGCATTGTATTGTATGCTATGTATCTGAAAATTAGTTGAACTTGTGTAGACTTTGAGGCCAAGAACAACCAGCCTCTCCTCTGTACCAGCTGTACCTGCTCAGAGTGTCTTCACATCAGCAGCAGAGGGAAGAGGAGAGAATGAATGATACCACGCGGCTGTTAGCAGTTTATTTTAAAAGACCTGCAGTCTATCTAAACAGAGGCATCAAGGGCTTTAGGTAACCATTAATTAGTCCTGTAACAGTAGGTAGTAAAGGTTGTTACAAACAAGTTTACAATAAATTAAGGTATTATTTATGCTAGGGATGGTGAAGGTGAGGTATTAGAAAAACAAACTTGTCAATCTAAAAATATGTGTTTGTTGCCCTCTTCACATTTTTGCATTTGTACGATTCATATTTGTTATTGGCCAAAACAACAGATAATTATCAGTTATTGTTATCGACCCTGAAATTCCATATTGGTGCATCTCTATAATTTACATTTATTGGCAACATTTAGTTCTGACGCAGGGAGTAGTATGATATTTAGGTGTGGAGGTCAGATTGGTGGATGGATGTACAGAGCATTGACTTTGACTGCAGAGCCCTGGGTTCACATTCCATGTCACACTTGAGCATCTTATTCAACACAAGACTGACCTTCACCCTGCTGACTGTCTCGAAGAATGCTGATATCTACCCACATCTTGTAATACATCAAGATGAACCCAGCACATCAGACAGGGCCAAAACTAAATGTCTTCTATTCTCTATACCTCAAATATGTTTCATTATTGAATCATTATTTAAAAGTATTCTAGAAAATGTGTCACCTAATGTCACAAATTACATTTTTCAAAAGGATCATTTAAATCTCAAAACTGGATTCATCCTGGTACCACGTGACTCTTTGTGAGTGCGTCTACATAGCATTGGTGATTTCAGAGATATCACTACATTAATGAGTTAATGAGTTTTTATTATTCACATTGTAAATAACTGTCTTGAAAGCCATGACTGTGTTAGGCACACATCAAGTTCAGTTTGCTGACTATCACAATGCTGCCATGACTAATGATGCATGAATAAATTCTTCATGCACAACAATCCATGGGTGTTTTTATTCCCACTTTGTTTATTTAGAGGCATTCCTGGTGGCAGGGAATTAAAATAATTATGTTGTTTGTTAAACAAATCTGCACACAATCATAAACCAGGAGGAGATACAATAGTCACATACTGCACCAATTAATGTATTTATACTCACTTTATGTTAATCAAGTTTGACTGTCACCAGACATACTCATGATACACACATATATATTTTTGCCGCCAAAACAGCCCTGACTCGTCGAGGCATGGACTACACTGGACCTCTGATGGTGTGCTGTGGTATCTGGCACCAAGACGTTAGCAGCAGATCCTTTAAGTCCTGTAAGTTGCGAGGTGGGGCCTCCATGGATCGGACTTGTTTGTCACGTAAAATCAGGGAAGGCTCTCCGATAAAAGTATGTTTTAAGAAGGGATTTAAAGGAGATCACTGACTCAGCCGACCTGATTTCCTCAGGCAAATTGTTCCAGAGCCTCGGGGCCCTGACTGCAAATGCTCTGTCCCCTTTAGTTTTCAGCCGGGCCTCTGGAACAGACAAAAGACCTCTACCCGAGGATCTCAAAGTACATACCAGTGCGTGCAGTACTAACAGGTCAGAAATATAGCAGGGAGAGAGGCCATGAAGAGCCTTAAACGTAATCAGTAAAATCTTAAAATCTATTCTAAAACATACTGGGAGCCAGTGTAAGGAAACTAAAACAGGAGTGATGTGGTCATGTTTCTTGGTTCTGGTTAAAAGCATGGCAGCGCATATATATATATATATATATATATACACATTTATATATATATATATATACACATTTATATATATATATATATACACATATACACATAGAGTATAGTGAGCTGGGAGAGGACGTGGACCGGGAGGGACTTCTACGAACACCACTACGTGCAGCCAAAGCCATGCAGTTCCTCATGACCAAGATCTTTAACTAACCAGAACCATGTGGTTTTAGTTGCATAAACTAGGACTCAGAAGACCACTCAACCCTATTTTGATTGTATGGTTCCTAATTATTTTGTTCTGTATATATATCTTCTTTTTTATGAACTCATTCACATTCTTAACTTTTTAATCTTGAGGGGCATGAATGTTTAGACACACATCAGTTCAGCTTGCTGACTGTCACAATGCTGCCATGCATCAGTATATTTTTCTGTTCTGTATATTTTTATATGGGTATAATCTGTCTCATTTATTTAAGGTATTTGAAGGCATTTTTAAAATTACAGCAAAACCTGCACACAATCACAAACCAGGAGTAGATCCCCATAAATAAATTCAAAATAACCAAATAATGGATTGATACTCGCTTTGTGGTTTATTACTTGTGACTGTCACCAGACACACTCATGGGGGCTGTAGGGAGAGAACTGTTACTGATTACTGTCACCTTACTTTCATTCTTTCAGGACTGTAGCTTTAAGAACTGGTCAAAACCCAAACAGAAATATGATATACACGTGTACTGTATGTGAAGCTTGTTAGAACTTCCATCAGAGAATCTGCTATGGGATAAATTTCCTCTAGATAATGACTTTAAACTTTCAGTTAAACTTTCAGTTTCAGCCACAGTATTTAGTTGCAAAGTGGCAATTGTGCAATTAATTGACATTTCAATTAAGTGTGCACTTTGAATGGATTTGTTTGCAGTTCATTGATGTTAAATTAGTAACAGCCAGTGGTAGAAAGGAACTAAGTACATTTACTCAAGTACTGCACAAGTAATGCTTTATTTGAGTACTTCCATTTTCTGGTACTTTATACTTCTACTCCACTGCATTTCAGAGGGAAATATTGTACCTTTTACTGCACTACATTAATTTTTTTAACTTTAGATTATTAATACAAAATATAATCAACAAATAAATTACGATGTGTTATTATATGTTAAGATAAAAATGTAGACCCCGGAGGTAAATTCACAAGCTACCCAGCAGTATATAGAGTAATTAAAATTAGCCCCACCTTTACCGGCTTCAACATTAAAGTGATGAAAACATGAATGCATACAATATAATGCAATACATTATTCTGAAATGGGCAATTCTGCAGAATGAGTACTTTAAGTATATTTTGATACTAATACTTTTGTGCTTTTAAAAATTTGAATGCAGGACTTTTACTGGTAACAGAGTATTTCTACACTGTGGTATTTCTAAGATCTGAGTACTTCTTCTACCACTGGTAACAGCACAAACCCATTTCAGAAAAAAACTTGCTCCATCTATTCTGTGCCTATTAAGATGTATCATTTTCAGTACAATGTATACTATACATGTATTGCTTTTTAAAACAACATATCCACATTTTGGTCAAATATGACATTTTCTTATAACTAACAAATCTTGAAATTACATGTGTTGTTCACTCATCATTTTGTATTTCTGAAGACGTCAATTTTCAAAATGTGTTTATTGTCTTCCGTATTAATTAACTTCTCGAATTGTCTGTGTTTTCAGATGCAGAGTGGCTTCATATTTCAAGTGAATAGTTCCAGTGCGTCTTGTGCTCATGAGAAACCCACGCGTCCCTCTGTTCAGGCCAGGTAGGAATGTAATGTTTGATTAATTCACAATAAGTTTGAATACCTTAATGTTAGCTTGCAGTGAGTTTTGATTGCTTATGCTTTACAGGCTAGCTAGGTAGTAGGTGTGTGTGTGTGTGCTTAACATCAAGACTCTAACTAAATTATCCAGTGCATTAAAGCATCTTGTTTTGAAGACACGGTCTTGATGAGCTTCACCTCCACTCGGTGTAAAGAACAGTTGCTTATTTTTTTTAAAAAATGTTTGTAAACTTGCAGAAACAATTACTTTCCATCAACTTTTATGTAAATATGTTTATTTCAGATATGAATATATATATATATACTATATATGTATATATTTATATGAACATACAATACACAGACAGTGCAGACTATTAAGGTGAGAGGTTCACAGATCAGTTAACCAAGGCAGGACAGAAAGGGAAGACTATAGGGCAACACACACGGGCTGTATGGAGTCATTTGATGTCCATACTACGCACTGGACATGCAGACAGAAGTAGTCAAGGTAGAGTAGCCAGGATGTGCCAATCCAGGGAGCCAATATGATAGATTTTCTGCAGCGTCGACACTGGGATTTAGTCCAAGACAGTCACTACGTTCACATGCACTAAATATTCTGTTTTTTGCCCTTATTCCTAAAAAGACAATATTCCTACTAAGCTGTTTACATGGCTAATGAAAATGAATATTCCACTTATATTCCCGTTTACATGCAGCCTTGTTCAACCGTGCGAACACAGCCTCCCTCTTTCATTTGTTCAACCACCTTTTGAAAAGGTCAGCGTTGCAATATTTGTGCATATCCAAAAACCTGTTGATATCAAAGTCTTTCATATTGTTTAAAAGTAGGTGTGTTCCTCCTTCCGACCAGAAATGTGGGCTTTTCTTTTGTGCATGTATCTCTAGCCCAGCCTTGCAAACTGTTGGCTAGTTGGTTTGTTTACATCACACAGAGGTGACCATAAACAGGCAAGAGGCTGTGTGTCGCAAACTGCGGTAAAAATCCCAATTGAGACACATATTCCGAATGCGCTGTAGAAGAATGCTCCTAAAACCCAAATAATATCGGCATATCCCACGTCTTACGCAGAAAATGCCACATTCGGAATAAGGCCTAATTCAGAATATCCAAATGGAATATGCTGTTTACATGACCCGTATTATATTCGGACTGTTGTCATATTTGGAATAATAGTGTAAAAATCAGTGTGCGCGTAAATGTAGTCAGTGACATATCTTGACACACGTTGTTGTGTCAGTGTGTGTTGCCCTTAACAGTAAAATATTAGTGGAGTGCAAATAATAAATGTAAGGTTTCATCTCCTGTCACAGAAAAAGCAAGCGCTGGAGATCTTAAACATGCTAGGAGCTCGTATTAGTCAAGTATACTGTATAATATAACCATTCACGACTTTTATGGAAAAATAATATTCTCATATTAACAATACTTATAAATGCAGGACATATGGCAATATATAAATACATATATATTTAAGTAAATTCCAGTGGAGCTTTTCACAGCTCAGATCCAGTTATGTTTGCTGGTCTGTCTGCACACATGAGTGGCCATGATCCTGTCAGTCTGAAGGCCAGGGCTTTTGCTGGCTGGTGGGGCTCCTTGGCTGGGCCTTTGGACTCCCCTGAAAGAAACAATGTGAAGAACAGGGTCGACTTTTATTCATTATTCTGCAAGTGATATAACTTTTTGAATCATTTGAAGGGTTTAGAGCCATTAAATCTTGAAGGAAAGGCTTCCTTATTGTTGACTGTTATTGGTATGTTAATTTAGAAGTGTACTTAAATTGTATTCACATTGTAATTTTAGATAAATTAAATGGTAATGTTATACATATAGCAGTGGTGGAAAGTAGGTTCCTTTTACTCAAGTACTGTACTTAAGTACAATTTTGAGGTACCTTTGAGTATTTTCATTTTATGCTACTGTATACTTCTACTTCATTACAATTCAGACACAAATATTGTACTTTGTACTCCTACATTTATTTGACAGCTGTAGTTACTTTTCAGATCAAGATTTTACAAAAAAACATGTCAGTATATGAAATATGATGCTGTTATAGATTTAACGACCCAAAAGTATGTATATAAGCATTTAAAATTAGCTCCAGCTATAACATTAAAGTACTGTTTATATGTTAATGCATCAATAATGATGGTCCAGTAATATAATGATGAAACACTGACAGTACTTTTGATAATTTGAGTACATTTTGCTGATAATACTTTTACTTGTAATTAAGTATTTCTATAGTGTTGTATCACTACTTTTATTTAAGTAAATGATTTCAATACTTCTTCCATCACTGTCCACAGGAGCTTGATAACACCTATAGGGGGCAGCAGTGCACCTTCAGTCAGTGCTGCCCACACCCAAACTAAAGCTTGGAGCGCTGCCGTGGAACTGATCCTACCCACTTCAAATACAAGAGACATTGCTCACTGTACAGTTATGTTGTGAGTGTGACCAGCACCGACTTCAGCCTGCTTGCATGCCATTTCCCAGCAGATCTGAAACTGGTGGCTCTCAAACCATTCAGCTTATGAGCCCTAAAATAAACCACTGCCAACTAAAACTTAAACTCTTGACTCCAAATGTTGATATTTATTCTTCCTTTCTTTTCAGGCTGTTAATCATGAGAATGGATCCAGACAAGTCTGCATTAAACTAAAGGGGACTTTGCTATAAGGTAGGCCACATTTTGGGACTCTACTTTAGTATGTCTTCTTTATCATGTTATACTGTAAAATAGAATGATTAATATGACATTTTTATGCCAAAGTGCATGAAGTATGACTACCCATCTCCACAAAGGAGGAGGTGCTGTGGGAGGGTGGACTCACCACAGCAGTCTGGGTCTTAGCATAGTTCATATGGGCGTAGAGCAGCACAGCTGTGTCGTTGTGAGACGCCTCCAGTGCGATGGACAGAGCGTTGCTGCCATCCTACAGACAGAGGAGAGAGGGAGAAAGATACAGTAAGAGGAGGGCAGAGATTAAAGTGAGTTCATCGACCCTTAAAATATGTTCTAACTGGAACAGAGAGCTTTACAGTTTGAGATGGACCATGTGATCTACGTTGTTCCTTTTTCCATCCGTTTCAACACGCTCTGTACTACAAGATTATTCCTCTGTCTGGATGTGTTACATCACTCATGTGATGGATGTTAGGATCTTTGATTGGCCAGTAAACAACCAAGACATTCATCCGTCCTGCATCCTCAGCATTTCTCAGCAGGATAAACATAAATCTACAGTAAGAAAGATCTTGTGGTTTTAAACCTTATAAAACTTATTGTAAGGAGTAATATAGGTTTCATATAATGTAGGAAAACCAGAAATTGAATCTTATTCTACGGCTTATTTTTCTGCAATCAGTGTAAGCTGCTGTGGTTGATAGTAGAGGTGTAAAGGTACACAAAATCCACAGTTTGGTACGTAACTCTGTTGAGAGTCATGGATCAGTACAGTGGTGAAAACAAAACGCAGAGAGTAACATTTTTATTTCTCCACTGTAAAATGTCCCGTTCAGTACATATCTTGGTCAAGAGTTTTTAAAAAAAAAAAACTCAAGGGATCCTGCTTGTTGACGTTATGCGTTTGATATCGGTCGATATATTGTTATCCGATTTTTTTAAAAACTCTCAAATATTGATATTAGTAGCGGGAATGACTGTCCTGAGAATAATTCCTGGATGACTGCAGCTTGTATTAATTTACAGGACATGCACAACAGACTGAATTGCACACTTTAAAAATTATAGCTGGATCTAAGTCCTGTAATACACGCATTAGTTGAAGCCGTTGGAAAAGGTTTTGCCTATTTGATTGCGTCTGTTTTTAACGGAAAAAAACAAACAGGTTGGCACATAGTTTTCGTCCGCTCCACTCTTTGCCAAGTGTAGCTACAAGTTCATACTTACAAATGCACTCAGTCACACTATTATTATTACTGTCTTTACTGTGTACAGGACTATTTTTCTATTTATTTTTATTGTATTTTATTATTGTATTTCTATATATGACACTTTTCTGGCTGTTGTAACGCTAAAAATTTCCCAGCTGTGGGACAATTAAAGGCTTATCTTATCGGGAAACCGTTAACGCTTCCAAATGAAAGATCTAAATGACACTAGAGATTTATCCAGTTTGTCATTAGTGTTCGCCATATGAGCTATACATCCACGGGCTAACCCGACTAGCACGGTCTAGCTAACGGGCAACAACTGCTCGCACTTTGGCATTTATGTTCCTAGAACTAATTAGACAGTATTAAACTAATTCAACAGAAATGATTTCATTCATAGAGTGTACCGAACCAAAAGAAAGTTGCGTACCCTTACACCTCTAGTTAAAATAATGCACAAAATGAACGTCTAACTAAATAAGGCTCAGCAATAGCATTGTACATATAACTCCACTGTGTTTTACAGTCATGGTTTGTCATGCTGTTCTGTGTTTTCAGGGGAGGTGGGGGCTTTTCCAAATGTTTTCCACCCCCCACCCCGGTCCATATCTCGGTCCAGCTGTGCTGCACTGAAACACAATCCATTAGCTGCCTGCACTGAATGGCCAACTCATTCTGGCACAGCTGTGAACGCTCAAATATCTGTCTGCCTGGCCTCTCTTCAAGCATCCAGACCAATCCTCTGTAAAATCACTTTAAAACACACGGCTGTGCAGATTAACAAAAAAAACAAAGCGAGAAATGTCACAGGCAGCGATGAGAAGGGTAAGACTCCTGGTATTTGAAAAAAGTAAATGTTCCTACTGACAAACTGATGCGCTAAATCTAAACAATTTGATACATTTTAAAATTTGGTAGTATAAAGTAATAACTGATGGACTTTTTCCACCTTTTTTGTTTTCAGGACAGGACAGTTTTTGGGAAATGAACAGTTGCTGCTGATTTCTGTATGGGTCATGTGGTAGATTATGCAGAGGACTCATGCAAGAGCCTGCAGGGCATTGTGTCTGAAATCTACAAGTCTGTGGTTGCAAACAGGGGAGTTGTGGCTTTTTAATTCATCTCCCGGGGGTTTCTGAGTAGCCCAGTGATTGTGTTCCCTGTAAACAGCACTGATTTCAGTGGAAGGTAGATGAAACTAATCTGATTGTGGCTCTTTAGCTCTCAGCCTACCTTGCTAATGAAGAAAAACACGAAAGAAGAGAAGGAGAAAAAGAGGTGACAAGGAGAGGAAACTGCATGGACCAATTTCCCATGAGGAGCCGTTTCCTGAGAACAGATTAAGCTGAATCCCAGACGAGAAAGCACTCAGATGTTTTCAACAGAGATCCAACAGTTGGGTTTATCTGTAAGCTCAGGGTAAGTTGCTGAAAGTTTCCCTCAATGAGTGCAGTCAGGTGAATGACTAAAATGTAAATGCCTTACATTGTCAATAATGGATATGTCGCAACCAGGCTGTTCCAGGAGCAGTTTGACAATCTCAGCACGACCATGTTCGCTAGCACACATCAGCGCCGTGGATCCCTCGTCGTCCTGTACATTGACGTCAGCGCCGCACTCCAGCAGCGCCCGCACCATTTCGTGCCGACCGTGGCTAACAGCTAGCATCAATGCTGTCTGGCCCGCCTGCAAGGGTAAAGAATTATAAATGTAATTTCTCCCCAAGAGAATACAGTTTTAGAGAGCTTGTCATAATGGTCAGTCTGGATGAGAAGATGTACACCATTTACAGCTTGAGAAATAACTACCTATATAACAGACTGAGTCGTTTACTCTATAGTGGGCGGTATATCGAGTTTTAGACACTAATCAATCATCGTCATTTTGCGTCATCACTCACAGGTGTAGTGTCACACAATGGTAATTTTCTCATCTATAAAATGGGACGCTTTGCATTGTGGGATTGTTAACAGAAAGTAGTGTACATGCCATGGACAACATTTTTTGATACATTTTTGATGGCACTATATAGTGGATAAATTTACACACTCATAATTCAAACCTTCAAATAAAATGGGGCTGGCAACCCCAGTCCCAGTTCAAGGAAAGCCATACCACAGACAGGCGTCATTCATTTTTATATCACTTTTTGCAAGGGAAGACTTGCCAGCTACGGCTACTACTTATGTTTTGCCGGGCAGCTTGAGCTAGCAGGAGGAGGCGGAGTTAGGTGACCTTCCAACTTGATGGGTGGGTTTTTTCTTAAGAATGTGGTCACACTAAGGATTGCTGAGATCCGATCACACCTGTGCAGGTGGTCTGGCCGATCACAATCTGGTCTGAGCATTTACACCTTGCATTAACGTTTTTCCTTATCCAGACACAGATTGCATGTCAGTGCCAGGTGTAAATGTGGTCATAAATACAACATGGAGATTAAGAAAACAGTTCTGAGAGCAGCGTAGGTATAGAAGATGATGCATTGTTACTAAAACCAAACTTAAAGCCATAAAAAGGTTTATTCTCTAGAGGTATAATCATAAATGATTCATTTTACTAGTTTCATAATGAGATTTGCTTTAAATTTCAAAATTTGTCACTAATTCAAAGCAAAAGTCAAACAAGCACATAACTCCCCAATCCAAAACAGCAGAAAACAGTATGACTTAAATTCCTGACTCTAAAACTGCATTGCGTGCCTCGTGTTGTTACCCACAGCAACAATAACAAGAGCCAGTAATTGGATTTATAGCCAGTGATGCTATAAATTCAGAGTCCTATGACTTGGCAGTGTGAGAGCCTGTCAGGCGCCGTGTCCAAACATATACACTACACAACCTGATTAGATCAGGCAAAAAGATAAAACCACTCAAAAGTCAACAGATTCTCACAAATAACACATAATGTCACGTAAGGCTACACATTTCCCTAACTCAATCAAACCTATAACCAATTATAACACTTCCCCCGTTGAAATAAACCGGGAACAAAGAAAGGCATTATCACCTGAACACTGTTTTTTTCTTTACCTTTACTCAAACTAGCAGTAAGAATCAAGTAGACATTCATTCAAAACTAGTTTGTTTTGAGTAATCTAAAAAGTAATTAAGTCATATTGACTTCTTTGGCTGTTTGTGACATTCAAACACACTAACATGTGCAACAACACACACACACACTCTATAAACCAGCAGGGGAATAAACAAGTTTAGATTCAGCAAAGAAATGCTGCAACAACTCACTCTATCCAATGTAATTAACAGATCAAATTAGTGACCCTTTCTCTCTTACACTTATTCTAATTTGGTTGTATTATGTAGAATTAATCCTACGTTCAGTTTTATATTGCATTTTTTCACATTAACAGTTTAATGTGTCCAAATCAGATTTAATTAATTAAACAAAGTCAGCTGAGCCAGGATCGACTCTTTAAGTGATAAAACGCTTCTGGCTGATGGACCCGACTACACATTCACAGAAGGTCTTTGTGTTCCTTTATTGGACACATGTTCACATTTCTCAGGTGATCATTTTTTAAATAGAGAACTGTACTCTTTGCATATCAAATTATCACTTGTGACACATATGTTCACATTTTACAGCATGAGAACATTTTATTTCACCTACAAATTGTCCCAATCTAATGTCTGAACTGTTAGTGATTTCAAAACGAAACCTGTTTACATATCCAGCATGTACCCACTAATCTTGTGAGGTTTAAATTATTATTATTTTTATTTTTTGTCTTGACAGGCTGGACCTACATACCAAAAATGACATGCGCATGACAGGAATGATTGCAGTAAAATGACTGTGGGAACATGGAAGGAGTAATAGAAAGTGGCCACAAGCAGAACTTCAGGAGTAAACAACACACAAGCTCTGTGATGAAGTGATTCAGACTTGCCTGACTGGCCTTGGCGTTGACATTGCCCTGACCGAAGAGCTTCTTGACCACAACCATGTCCTCCTCCTCCTTCACAGTAGAGAGAGCAGCCAGCATGATGGCCGTGTAGCCCGCCTTGTTCTGCTTATCCACACTGCACACACCTGTAGGGAGCACATGGGTTTATTACAGTGCATTTAAGCACAGATGCAAGTGCACAGTTATACAGAACACATTGCAACTTGCATGTAAATGCACACACACATATACACTCAACTTTATGGTAATTTTGGAGGCTGCAGTTTGTGGTGCTTTTGAATTGTATTGTGTTATACAGAGAGGTGTTTCTGATATTTAGCCTACCCTGATTCATATAAATGGGGTGGACAAAGTAATTTCAACACCTGTCAGTATAACACAAGAGTTAAAAAAAAAAAATACTGGAAAATATTGTATGTATACATTTTGAAGCAGTAGGAGTTTAGGCACACATGATCCACAAAAATCTAACATTGACAATACAAGAAAGGTTTATGTTTTCAGCTTTATTCCAGAGGATATAATATATTACAATCTGTTTCTCATGGTTTTATAGGACTAATATATATTCTAGCTTTTCCAACAGGCTTCATGCTGTTTCTTCAGCATTTATTTCACACCTAACGTACTACAAGAAAGAATATTTAGCTAGACAAAGAACATTACATTAACATAGTGTATTGTGGATTATTCTTAGATGGTCACTGACCTGTGTCCAGCAGCAGCCCCACCACACGGAAGTTGGAGTGGGAGACGCTGTAGTGGAGAGCTGTGTTGCCGTTGCCGTCGGTCATGTTGACTACGTGCTCCAGCAGCACTGACGACACCTCAGAGAACGCCATCAGATAGTCCGAGACCCGTGAAGGCTGAGCCATCTTGGCACTAGAGATCCTGAACCACTCAAGTTGGACAGTGTGGGTGCTGGAGAGCTGAAGGGGAGGGCGGGAAGTCACATATTATCTACAAGTATATATAACGAGTGAGCAAAACAGCATCTGAAGCTTATCTATCTCAGCAGACAGACAATAATAAAGCTGTATTTTACTAGTGCCAGTTTCTCACCCACATTTTCTCACAATTTGGTGAAGTTATAAACAATTGTGTATGTATTTTGGCAAAGTCAAACAGTATTTGTCTCAAGTTTATAGCAGGCTGACATTCCACTGAATGTTAAGGGAAGTCCTTCTGTTGTTAAACCCAACAGTGATCTGGTTCCTGAGCCTTTTCTCAGTCTTGACTCCTCTGTTATTGTTACATCAAGCTCCTATTGTTTGTAATTAATGTTTGCTGGTGCCAAAAATATCCCTAAACAATCAACTACAGTCCCACAGCTTTCATCAACTTTAAGTACTTATGATTACTGCAGTAATGAAGTGATGAAGTTTAATGTGTAACTCGGTTTGAAGAAGCATGCAGGGACGCACCACTTCCTTACTCTTCAGTGTTTTGACGTCATCGTTCAAGTGGTTTTTCAGGATGAGGCAGGCTTCACGCATTTTTGAGCTCAACTCAAACCTGTAACAAACACAATGTGTGAAGTTGAAACACAAAACAAGTTACTGCTTTCCGTACATAGTTTCTCTTTCACTGCATTACAATTGTATGTGTATTTTACAATATCAGTGTTTATACAACGTATGTATATTTACATGATACGACTTTCTTGTTTGTCATGCAACATGATATGGTAGCTTTCACATTCAGGAAACTATATTAACCCATTTTCTTTAGGCTCCCGACTTCTGAAACTACATTAATCAAAATAGAAACTTTAAAAGAATGTAGTGTTTCATACTAAAATAAAACATACTTCTCTTTCACAGCATCAGATGAATAATTAGTGGCTCTCAGGTTTTCCTCATCAGTGTCACTCTCGTCCAGGTTGACGTTTCTCTCCTCTTCAGATGTTTCTTCCTCCAGAGCCACCTCATCATCATCCTCTGTGCTGTCCAAGCACTCGCCTTCTCCAGAAGAACTCCCATCTTCCTCCTCGTCTTCCTCCTCCTCCTCTTCTTCACTGGATGTAGACTCATACCTGGGAGACAGAGCAGTTCACATTTTAGGGCACTTGAATGGCGCTTTTTTTTTTTTTTTTTTTTAAAGCAACACTGCAGTTGATGAGGAAAAAGGGTTTTGTTTCTTACTTGTCAAACCAATGACCTGGTCAAAGTGTTATTTCCAACCTCTAGACCGTCTGCCGCCCTCATTTTATTTTTACTGTGGTAAAAAATAAAATTAGGTTTCATGTTACCCACCCTCCATTTAGAATGCCAACAAACTGCAGGCTCTTCTTGCCAGTGGTGCGATTCTCGCCTGAGTTACTCCCATCCTTCCTCTTCATGATTGATTTCAGCATACCTGTTACCATAAAGGAAGCAATGGATCAAACAATAGTTCAAACAAAGTACACCACACGATGTAAACAAAATTAAGTTATCAGTGTCTATCGCTGGAGGATTGTGCCATCTCTTTAGACTTCCTAATTTTTGTCTTTCTAGTGGAACTGCTTAGAAAACTAATTTGCCACTGTGTGGGTAATGCTTTATTTTCTGTAATTTCTGAATAATTTCAAAGACATTTCATGGAAATAAATATTAAATTATGTTGCTCTCTACCACGTGCCCCAGAATGCACTTACTAATGATGTGTTGTTATGTTATAAAGGCCAAGAATTCTACATTTGATGTAACTAAGAAAAACATTCAAGAGAACCACACATGATGTCCCGACCCTGAGCATGTTTAACCCTACCATGAAGGCAAATGCCTCTGAGTTCTCACCTGTCTTGATGTTGCTGGCTGCAGTCTTCTCTACATGGTCTTCCTCTTTCTTCTCAGCCATACTGACCACCTCTTCTTCTGGTGAGACTTTGTATTCAGCGATGGTCAACTGTCTCTTCTTTAGCACTGTAACTTTCTGCTCCTCCATCTTTTCTTCAAACAAGTTCTCCCATTGGCAACCAGTGCTGACCACCACAACAGGTGCTGGTTCTGCAGTCTCCACTAAAGCATCAGTCTGGGTGCTTTGTTCGATCTGATCAGCTGTTAAGCTCTCACCTACGCATGCATCGCTCACCTCAGGACGGCACAAAACTGCAGCATGCTTTAACACAGAAGTCAGTGTCTCTACCTGAGCATTCGTCATGTCTGGTTTTGCAAGAACCCCCTTCTCAAATGTGACTTTGGAGGTTTTCTCCTCCATCTGGGCTTTAAGGTTCCCCAGGTCTTTGTCGGCCACACTCAACCGGTCCTCTAGAGCCACAATGGACTCCTGCTGGAATTTAATGGTGTCCTGTAAGGTGTCTATCTCCCGCTGTGCCTCGCTGGTCAGCCCAAGTAGTGACTCCATAACCCAAACCTCAGCCTCTTCTGTCTCCACTCCAGCCTGTACTCCCTCCTCATGAACCAGAGGGGCCTCTGTTCCTGTGCCTTTCTCACAAACATTTACCCTGGTGCCCTCAGAAGCATCTTTCACACCCTGGCTGTAGTAGAAAACAACAGAGTCCATTGGCATGTCGTCCCCAACAGCCATTGATTTCTTCTCAACAACAGACACTTTTTCTGGCACTTGTACTAAAACTTTTGATGAAGGTTCTGTAGCTTTCTCTTCCTTCCCCTCAAATCTCTCAGTCAGCCTTTTCAACTCACCAGATTTTCCAAGGCCTTTATGTCCGGGTGAGGTTGGTGCAGTCAATCGACTGTGGATACTGTGGTCAGTTTGAAGGGTCTCTGTGGTTTGGGTAGAAGACTCTGTAGACGGTTGCTTCTGCTGGGCCACCTCCATGGCTACTTTCTTCTCCTGCAGGGCTAACACGAGCATGTCTTTCTCTGCACGAAGCTTGGCCACCTCTTTCTCAAGCGCAGGGACACCCTTTACCCTCTCTTCCATCTCCTTTAGCTGTTTCAAAGCTGTAGCCATCTGCTCTCTAACTGTCTGCAGCTGGCTGGGTGGGACTGGAGTCATTGTGGTGCCAGCAGCTGGAGTGCTGAGCCCAGAGGTCTGAGGACTGGGTTTAGTCCAGCTACTCGGCAGAGGCTGAGTGGATGGAGAGGGTAAGAGCTGTTTGGGAGGATCTGTGAGCTGGAAGCGCCCACCATTCTGGTGCTGGTGGGTTTGTTCCTGTTGCAGCCGCCGGCTGGTTTCCAGAAGAGTCCGCTCAACTCGAGGGTTGCGCTGCGGTGGAGGGGGTGGCACTTTGGCTCCGGCAGACAGAGGAGGAACACTGAGGAGGGTCACAGGGGAAAGAGAGAGCACTTCGCAGGGTGCTGACCCAAGGCGGTTGCGTGGTGGCGGCAGCGGAGGAGCTCTGCCATCCTCGCTGGCCGGGGATGCCAGAGACTCTGTGGATGTCCAGCCACTGGTACGTCCCCCTACACTTGGACTCCTCTGGGAGAGTTTGAGCCCTCGGCCAGAGCGCCGGGAGCCAACAGGTGCCCGACGGAGATTGTGCCCACTTTCTATCTCTTCTACATATTTGAGGAAGTCCAGATCCAGCTGGAAACCATACGGAGTCTGGACGGAGTAGGAGCCTGGCTGGTCAGCCTCCTCCTGACTGGAGTAGATGAATGGAGAGCCCAGATCTGAAGGGACAAGGACACGTGACTAGACAATATGGCAATACTTAAAGATGGCCTAACAAAAGTTATGCGTTTTTAACCAAAACAATACCATTTTGTGTTTCCTCGAGGTTTAACAATCGTGTTAAATGTATTTCCTATCTAACAAAACACTTGCAATACCCATTTTTTATATTTTAAATCCTGCATTGTTTACATCAACACTCCTCACCATTTCACAAAAAAAGCAGAGATAATAGTACTCATGTTTAATATAAATCAGTACAAAAATTTGGGAAGTATAAGATGTGCATTAGTGCTGACACAGTATAACCATTACAGTCACTGCACTACAAAGTTGCAATTTGTCATCATATTTTGGAGCTGGTTTAGGTGTTTGATTTGTGGTGTTTACAGTACAAGTGACATAAAGACACATCAAACGATTTCAAATATATTATGTTTCCTGCGGTTAACAGCATTGTGATACCATCTGAGTGTGGTAAACTCTACAAACCCATTATTGGCAAATTAAAACAAATTATTTGATTTATTACAACAATAAATTGAAAAACTACAGCACACTGCAACACCCAAACCTCATCTCAAAGAGAAGCCTAAATATTTACATATTCACAGTCACAAGAGAAATATATGAAAGATATGAGGTGGAAATACAAAAGCAATGGCATTTTCATGCAGTTTCTTACCAGGCAGCTTTGGGTTAACTTGCACCGACTGAGTCATTTTTCAGGACGGGGACGTTTCAGCACACACAGCTTCAAATCAACACCTGGCTAAAGAAAACACACAGTGACATGTATGAATTTGTCATGAATGTACTTTTAGGCCAAGAGGAAGGAAACAGATGTAATTTCTAAAACACTGCACAGTAGTTTGGTAAAAACATTGGCGCAAGTCCATCATTTGGTACCTTCTGACTGCCAACAAGTGTGTTGGTTTTCTGTAAGCATCAAAATCATATTGTCAAAATGTTGGCCATCGCATCAACATGCCTTTGTTAATAGGAGAGCTTTACACAACAAGCAGCCAAAAAAAATATATAACTTCTAGACAACCCAAGTGGCTCCTTGCTCTCACTTTTATGGCGGACATAGATCCTTCTTTATAGGGGTGGTAAACTTACTACAAAGTGCAGAAATGCCTGAAGAAGTTTAAGTTTTCTTATGGCTGGTTAGCACGTGCGACAGCCTGTGACTGATTTCAAAATAAGGTGAATCCCCTTCTTTCAGAGATAAAGAGGTTTTGTTAAATTGATCTCTTGTTTGCTTTTCCTGTTCAGAGGTGTTGAAGGACGTTGAGCCTGACATCATCATACCTCAGAGAGTGTGTGTGTGTGTGTGTTTTCTACTTTCAAGCTCTCAACCTCTTAACTCATGGTTGGCTGAGCTGTCAGGGGATCTGTATGGTAGACTTTCTTAAAAGCAGGTCACTAAGAGTGCAAAGATACATGTCTAAAATTCAAATGTACGTTTGTGTGTGAGTGTGTTTGTTTAAAAACCTCTGGCACACAGTGAAGATTAGCAGTCAGGAGAAACACCAAAGTCAACAACAAAGAGCTGAACAGTGTCCAAAAACCACAAGACAGCTACTCCATTACCAACACCGACACATCATCCAACTCTACTGAAAAACCACAGGATTCTTCTCACCGCTAAAACCTGCCATACAAACTGCTTCACTGGGAAATCTATTATTGCCTTTGGGCATAATGTCCATTTATTCAGACACATCGGACAGAGTGGGGACTGACTACATTATAAACTATCTCAATACAATACAAGATCAACATGCAACATTTTAAACACAAAAAAGTTAAATTTTAGTTCCAAGTAGGAATTGATTCATACAAGTCTGACAGGGACTGAAGCTGTCTTAAAGATGGTGAATAACAGAAAAATCTATGGGTCTGTCCAAAATGTCTTAAACAAAAGTTGAGGGCTTTTCTTTGTTCAGCCATAGTAGCTATTGCTGCTCATATTAACAACCTTGTTCTTCTGTTTATTCTAAACAAGACAGGAAATATAAAATGCTTCCTGTGCTTCGGAAAAAGAGCTACCAGTTAGCGAGTGTCCCTAACAGCAAGTGGAAAACTGCATAAACTGGATACTTTCTGGATAATCGTCTACCAGTTAGAGAAAAGAAATAGAACATTAACTTAAATATGACAGATTGTAACTTCAAAACAGAACAATGAATGTTGTGTTGTGTTGTGGTGTTGAAGAGAAGTTTACCTCTTTCAGCCGCTCAGTGAGCGATTCATGCAGCTGGAGTTCAGGCTGATTCCCTCCTCCCTGCTCCACACAGCCCTGAGAGAGAGAGACGTAAACCATCAGGTCTTAACAGTCATACAGTGTACAGCATATTAACCATATAAGTGACAAATTAATGGACAACCCCAAATAAATTAGTAGACAAACATAATGGATGCAGATACTCCATACAGGGGACAAGGGCTCATGAATGGTTTGAAAGTTATGAGATTCATGACTTCAAGATCTCAAACCAACTGAACCCCTAATCAGAGATCTGGGACCGACATGCAAATGCCCTCTACAACCATCATCAAAACACCAAATGAGTGAATATTTTGCGTAAGAATGGCATTAAATCCCTCCAGTAAAGTACTATGTCTATATATTTGTCACAATTTCTCAACTATATGTAGATAGCATACAGAGTGAATCTGGAGTGCTGCCTTTGATTGTGTCACTTGATTTGTTATCCAAAGCTTCAATCTTTCCAGCTGTTGCTCACCAGACAATGTTCTTTTTTAATTTTCTTTTTCTATTTTTCCATCTCCCAACAATGGACAAAGAGAAACATCTAGAAGACCAGAGATGATGTGTTATCACATGACAAGAGAAGAAGTCAAGTTAGAGAAGCCAGGATGTGCCCAGTTGAGGGAGCAAGTATGAAAAAGCCTTGACGCTGGACAACAGGATGCTGGCATAAACTGTGACAAGGTGTGCATCCACCTGCACCGCCACAAACCTTTGCTATCGCAGGTGTGTGAGTTTACACAGTAAATTATAGGGGTTGCTGTCAATGTGCGTCATATAAAGCCAGTGTGTTTCGGATGTAAAACTACTTTTTGTACGAATCCGTTTCTTCTCTAAAACAAAAGAAAGGATTTGTGCGATACAAAAACACAGATACACTCGGTCTCTGAAATATGAAAATACAGTAACTTGTACCCCCACACACACACACACACAAAACCTCAAGTACCTGCAGTCATTAAATTTGTTTCAAACATACACACTCTTGTAGCAGCACACACAGAGATGTGTTTTCCAGCAGCCTCAGGCACATTCCTAACACATGCTGTTGCAACACGCCAGTCGTCCGTCTAGCTGACTGACTACTGATAACCTATTAACACACACACACACACACACACACACACACACACACACACACACACACACACCATCTGTCAGCTCAAACTGCTGCAGACAGGCTGTTAATTGTCAAAGTAAAGACCTCCACATTCACAACGACAGAAGACTTAATTATCACAAATTATGAGTTATTATGAACAACGGATTAATTAAAATACACAGCATAAAGAAAAAAGAATCTCCTCTAACTGATAACAACATTTCTGCTCAGTATCTTCTTATCCACTTCTGTTTCTCCTCAGTGTCTCTGTCAGCTTCTATTCTCAGGTCAAACCACAGTAAACATGATGCCTGCAGCGTCCGAGCCAATCGCACACAAGTTATACAAACGCTAAAAGGGTTTTCAAAGATGTGACCTCACCTCGTTGGTTTACTTTGGTCCAAACCAGAGAGAGAGAGGTAGTTTACTGTACTGCTGAATTTTTGTTTTGGGGTTCCTTTAGGATCAAATACAAGCTAACCAGAGCTTATAAACACATCACGTGACTCAAAGTTAGTTTGTTTATTGGGCTATTTTAGCAACATATAATCCTGTGCCTGGTTGGAATTAGACTGTGAAGTTGAAACAAATCTGGTTTCAGTTTATGTAACTTTAGCTACTTGTTGGCACTCTTCTCTCTCTATGCATGATCAGATGTGTTTTAGTGTAATTTGCTATAAGTAGGACGGAACAGCCCAAGTACAGTTTGTGTCAAAGTTGTTTCCCCTTTCCTCCCTCCTTTTTTTCTTACTAAAAGCTGGATGGTACCGTATCCACATTAACCAGTATGAAGTGGTCTTGGTACAGTTACAATAGAGCTGTATTATGGTTTGTATCAATGACAACAAAGTTTTAAACAAAAAGAGCACATGCGTCTCTGGGGCAGTTTCAATGTGACATAATTGTAATTGGCACAAAGAAAAACATGGGGCGCCATGTTTTCCACACATCATGACTGTGTGCAGGCACTTTCTGCAGGAACTACGTCATTCATATTTTGATAGTGGCACCAAAGTTGACATTACAAACGATGCCAAGTACATGCGATGACCAGAGTTTTACCCAGACGTGCTGCAGATCGTCAGAGGTGTATGAAAGAGTATGAACTCAGATCACCATGCTGGAGGTTTGGGAACAATCACAGTCAGGGACTTTCAGAATCAAGTGACATTTTTTTCTACGAGAGTTCAGGTGACATCCTGCATAAACTTGTTCTCACAAGATCAACAAGCTGCACAAAGAAACCTTGAACATATGGCGGTCTTTCTCCTCTACCAAGTAGACTGAAGTGACAACACAACATGGACCCACCACAGAATAAAAAGTCCAGTTTAAGTTTTAGGCCTTTTCCACTACGGGAACTTAACAACCCGTAAATTAACACGTGCAGCCATCATCACAGGTTCTGCTTTCGTTTCCACTGTTCTTCATATTTCTATCGGTTTTTGGAACTAAATTACAGCACTGCTCATGAGGTGGCACTAAATCCAAACGCTGCAATTATTAAATCAGGATGTGTGTGTCAATATACAGGAGATCGTCTGACACAACAACACAGTGGAAACACAGGGCAGAACCTGGAACGAAAGCCTTACAAATTCCTTAAAGTGAAGGTTTTTTTTGGGAAGCTCCAGGTTTTTGTAGTGGAAAAGGCTTATTAATATGCTGACTAACGAGTCCATATACAAGTATTGCATTTTCAAAGATGAATTGTTAGTTTAACAGCACTAAACCGACTGCATCTACACCATTATTATCATGGAATAGTACCATAAACTTTTCTTACACCGTTTGAACCAAATTATCCACTTTTCTCTGTCCGTCACCCACAACAGCAAAGAAACACCAAGAATTTAAAAAACACAACCAGAAAGATGGCTGCTGCAAGGTTCCCCACGCTGACTGCAGCATTTTACTACCAATAACTTATGAAATGCTTTTCTGTAGAGCATTATTCATGTAACTGAATAGCACAATGTGTTGCAAAGTTAATTAGCCTCTTCTCCTCCCCTCTTCTGTTGATACTTTTATTCATCATCCTTCACCTCTTCCTTCCTTTTTCCTTTTCATTCATCAATTTCTCATTTACACTCCATATCTTTATTTGTTTTCTCCCCTTACTTTATTTCTTACCTCCATCTCTACCCTCCTCTTCTCACGACTCTTCAGTGCTCCTCTCACCCACACCACACACACACACTTCCCCCAGCTCCTCTTGAGTGTTGCCGTTTTTCCCTCTGATTTGATGACAGACAGCAAATTACAGAGAAGCTGCATTCCTTCCCTTTACACCCCCCAAGTCCTGACCAGCTGAGAGCCACGCTGTCGAGTCTCTCTCACACACACACCACTGAGTGCCAATGCTCATAATGACACTCGCACAAGCCAAATACAAAATTACAAAAATGCCCATAAACACATATACATGAGTGCACACACACACAGCAGCAGCAGCAAACAGCAGTGAAACCTGCATAAACACAAACATATGAGTGCATAAATTCACACAAACATCCAAAAATCTATCATATGTATGAGTCCACATACACACAGTCACATGATCCCACAGTCAGAGAAAGACGTTCACAGCTACACATTGTGGGCATACCACCTTAATTTAGTAAAGAGGTTTTATTAACAGATAAACTTCATTGTTCTTCAAGCTGACTAAACAGCCTCAGACGTCTGTATTCCCATAGCTACAAATTACTTGCCATTCTTGATTCAGCTTTAATGCAACACTGCAGTCATAACTGCTGCAGCTCACACCGAAACTACAGTCGCACATTTCTTCACGTTACAGAAACTTTGCAGCGAGTGCAGCCACACAACAATCTTCTGCCAGAGCCATAAATAGGTGGAATAAATACTTATTATTGTGTTCGCAGATCTCAACAAGTAACTTTAAGTTAGTTTTATTATTCACAATAGAAATTATGGCCAAACCTATGAAAATATGACAGAAGATGTAATAAACTGGAATTAAGGGACTGTAACTCACAATACATTTAAAAACACATGTTGTCTTTGTCATCTAACATTTAATGAGCTTGAGCTACAACTGTTGGGAGTAACACGCACATTTTTTTATATAAAAATAATTTTTAGTGACCAAAAGTGCTTCCCACAAAATACAGAACAATTTGTTATTGATGCAGTTTTTCCCCTTTGGGTTCAGTAGGAACATGTGACGAGCGAAGAAGCACCGCTTCATCCCAGAGCAGTTCCTGGACGTGTTATTAATGAAGAGGAGAACGCTGGGTTGTCCTGCCCTCAGTCCGCTTCATGGAAGAGGAAACATTGTGCCGGTCCGAAGCTCGGGGCCATGTTTTGAAACAGTGACCTCATCCCCGCCGCCACCCTTTCCCCGAGAAGAGAAGCCAGGGAGAGAAAGAGTCGCAGTCTGACAGACGAGGAGGGGAGGGAGTGAAAGCCAACATCCTCTCACTGACAGCAACTTTTACTCTCTGACTGCTTTACATGAGAAAAAACCCATTCAGAAATCTACACACACACACACACACACACACACAGAAACACAAAAACATGCATAGAAACAGAGATACAAACCACAAATACAGGCCTCCACCCCTTATATGAATACCATACTTGTGAGGACATTCACTGATTTCATTTTCAGTCTAAAATAAAACCCAATCTTATCCTGAAACTAACCACTGCTTATTCTCCACATTTAATCTAATAGTTTTATAGCTGAAACAATTAATAAATTTGTCAATCAAAGAACACTTTATTGGCAACAATACTGGTAATGGATATAATCGTTAATGTTTTTAAGAAAGCAAAAATGCTTTAAAAGCTGATTCCTGCTTCTCAAATTTGAGGATTTTCTACTTTTCATTGTTTTGAATTATAGTAAATTAAGTATTTTGGGGTTTTCAGTCAAAACAAACAATCTGAAGATGTTGCCTTGGGCTCTCGGAAATTGTGACAGACATTGTTCACAAATTTCCAACAATTTAAACTAAACCAATCAAATAATGGGGGAAAAATATTCATTAGATCAATCGACAGTAACAATAATCATCAGTTGCAGCCATAAGTAATTTACTGATAACAATATTTCATTTCTTTAATATAACTGTAAAGTGAAAGTTCAATTTCACCTCAAGATCCATTTAGTAGCTGTTCTGGAGATTTTGATCATATCGCATGACCTTCATCAGCAGAAGAACATCTACTAAATGGACCTCAGGTTGAGATTATATTCCCATCTTCCCTTTTCAAGGACAAGAACGAACTTTGAACCTCAACCTCAAGCCGACATGGACAGGAAGTGGTCAGAAAAAATAGAAATGTGAACATCTACAATTATGAACTGTGCAAAATGATCAACGAAAATCATGAAAATTTCCAGAACAGCTGCTAAATGGACCTTGAGGTGAGATTGTTCTGTGACTGCTGTTTCCAAGGTCAAGAATGAACTCTGAACTCCAACTTACTTGTTGCTTTGTGAAAAAAGGAAACAGCATCTCGACGTAAATGTCCATTTTAACAAACTTTAACTCTGATCCCAGTCAATCTTAAACCTAAAACCAATCGTGAGGACATTTAGGCGTGCACACACACACCCCTTCATGCCCCTGTGGGAGACCTCCCATTGTCTCCCAGTAGGAACTGGGGGGGGGGGGGTTCCTGCCAGGAAACCCATCAGGCCGTCCTGAAAGCTGCTTCCTGGAGGCAGCAGGAAAACACGGGAGAGAAGACAAGCAGAAACTGAGAGCTGAACAAACAGAGCCAGTGTGATGCACACACACACACACACACACAGCGGCATCCTGCTGCCAACAACAGCACTAAGGCCGACATCACATGATGCATCACACTGAGGTTAGAGAACGTGTTATCAGCTTTGGCCGCAGATCAAGTGTTTAAGTGTGTGTGTGTGTGTGTGTGTGTGTGTGTGTGTGTGTGTGTGTGCGCGCACGTTAAACCTGACGCACACAGTAACACTCTGTCACCTCTATGTTCAGGATTCTGCCACCAGAAACCATTTCCCGTCTCCCGTCTCTTCAACATACATCACACGCCGACGTCACATCACTGACATCTTGTGTGTCCTGTTGTATCCAGAAAAGAAAATCTTTTTTTTTTTTTTTTTAAATCACAAATCAGGTTGACTTCAAACATCACATGCGTCCTGCCTGCCCTCCCTCTTCCTTCCAGATTCTCCAGCAAACACAATCAGGCACATTCAGCCCCCACAAAGAGGCATTATGCCTCTTTGGTGGCGACGCTGTTTTCGAAAAGTTTTGTGAGGCCTCGTTGTTTTCTCCACACACCCCCAACCCACCACTTCTGCCAGTGTCCAGGTTCAAAATGTCACAAAGTGAATTCAATAAAGTCGCTGGGAAAGTCCGACACTTGGTGTGTTTTAAGACGAAGACAGAGTCTGGCAGCAGAGGCTCCCACAGTGGATCTGAAGATGCTGAGAACCAGCTGCTGATTTACAGTCTGACATAAAGCTTCTCATGAAGGATAAAAAGAGGCCACAGTGTGAATGGATGCCGACACCCAGTGATAACTTTAAGGAAAAAAACACCACTTTGTACCTCCTCCTCTGTCAGATCTCCTCACTCAACTAAGTTGTTTCGTGATAAAATACTTTGCCTGTTCCACCCTTTTTCTACTCTACTAGGAGGGGGGTTATTTTGTCTTGTTTTGCAATGACATAGTAGTCTTGCCAACGTAAAGTCCACCATTTTTGATTTGACAGTCAAAGGACTCACAACCATTAAAGGTTGGGTAGGCAGTTTTCTTTTGGCGTCACTGGGCAAAAATGCCATATTAACCGTGCAGTATATTGTAATTCAAGTGGTCTGAGAGCAGACCTCTACTTCAGCAGACCTCTACTTCAGCAGCCCCCCCCACCACCACCCAACACACACACACACAACCCCCCCCCCCCCACACACACACACACCCCTTGGCTGTTTTCAGGCTTCAGAAAATCTAGCCCGTGACGGTAGACTTCAGCCAATCACAGGTTATTTCAGAGACGGTGCATTCGTATTGGCTAAGCTACAAGAGTAGATGCGCGTACATGTCCATTGAGATGGTGAAAGCCTGACTGAATGGCGGAAAATCCTACTGAAAATCCTGAAACTTGTGATAAATTTCCAACACCTCCTTTGCCTACAGCAGTGTTTAGTACAAAACAACACGTCCCAGGTCCACATGGAGCTTCAGGCTCATTATGTTCGATGCCATGGCACTCATAACGATGAGTGGCAAGAGGCATGATGACAAACAGTGGGGAATAACTTTTGACGGGGAACAGTAGTGTGTGTGTGCGGTGTACTAGCCTCTCTTCCCGCTGCTGGATGGCATTGCAGCTGCCTCTGAAGCCTGGGGGCGCTCTACTCTGCGGCCGCAAAGCGCTGGAGGGGCGTCTTTGAGAAGACAAGTTGCGGCGGGAGGGACCGCGGTCTCGGTGAGGCTCACGTCGTGGAGAGCGAGCCCTACAAGGGATACGGTTTAGCAGGTGAACCGACTCCTTCTGCTGCCGGTCGAAGTTGTGGGTTTGGTGGGAGGGGCTTAGCGGAGTGATACGAGGCAGCAGAGAGAGAGACGGAAGGTTTTGCCAAGGTTGCACAGATTTTGCCTACCCCAGCTTTAAAGAAATGTAAGAGTTGTTATGTGTTTGATTGTTGCTCCAAGCGACTGAAACAGCCGGCACGAGCACAACAGCAGATCTATTTGATCGCTGAAATGTGGGCAGTGATTCAGAGGTCTGGAATCAGGCTTTGATCTCTTATGTTTCCCAAAAACTAAAGTGGGAATTTTGCATTGACTTTGAAACTTTAAAAATCATCACTCACAACTGTAAAAGTACTTTGGTATGGAGGATGGAGGGTGGCAGTAACAACTTTCTGCATCTGTTGGGAAAACTTGCATTGTGGTTTTTCATCCTGTAAAGATTCAAACATGGACAACCACAGAACCAAAGAAGACCTGACTGGACATGAATTAATTCTTGGAATAGCAACATTATATGTTTGTTTCTGGCAACAATGATGTTTGCAGACCAGAAAGCTGCACACAGTTTGTATCCAGCAGCAGCAGCAGCATCCAGTCAGCTGAGAGTGGGGCAGTCCTGCCTGACAGCTGGCTGCCCCTCCCTGAAACAAAGCAGGGCTCACAAATCGAGTTTTCCCCAATTAGCCAGTTTCCAGCTCTGATGTCACGTTGCAGTTTGGACCAAACACACCTTGTTTTCCCTCCGTGGTGAGACACAAACTCTCCAGGCCTGTTTCCCCAAACTGAACCTTTGTAGAAGCTGCTTTTTTAAATACGTATTTGGCTCAAATATCACCAGGCTTTTTATAAATTTGTCTCTTTTCTCTCATTTCCTTTTTCTCTAATCACTTCAGCTCTTTTTGTGTTTTGTAGCCAAGCAAATAACTAAAATAAACCAGCGTGAGGCTTCTCTAAACGTCTCTGAGCTGACCTAGATATCAGGTCTTCTGTTTGAGATTAGACTGTTACCCATTTGTCTCTTTCACAACAGTAGCAACCGGAGCCTCCAGATGTTTGATTCTCGTAACTACAGAACAGGACCAGATGTCAGGTGCTTCTGCTTTCTGCCCAGAAACAACAGAGATATGTGTCTATTATCATTATTATTTCCTTCACTGGTGGAAATTATACCAGCTCAGCATCTCTTTGATGCAGAGTGTCGGGGTAATGACAAGGTGTCTTTGAAACACTTTGAAATGTCTCCCAAAGCTCCTGAGAAACACGCCTTCGTCACCACAGGGCTGCTCCTGTGGAAAATACATGTTTGTGGGCTCTAATTCAGTTTTCCATCATGCTCTGATTCAGTTAGCTCCTCAGATTCGGGCCGGTCATTACTCCTGTAGTCGCACTGAGAGGCAATTTGATGTCTGCCAGGCATTACCAAACTTAATTGAACATATCGATGGCTTGCAGTCCTCTCCCAGACAATCTTGCAAATTGCAAGAGAGACTCCTTTCATAAAGTTTGGCTATTACTCAGTCTTCTACTGTCTGTTACGTTATTAAATTTATTTTGTCCTTACGGTTTATTGTGCAACTGTTTTACCTCCTTGTTTTTGTAGTTTTATTTATCTTTTTTTCAGTATTTTGGTGCCCTTTGTAACGGGTTTATAAGTAGTAACTAATGGCTTTATTAATGGTTAATAAAAAAAATGTACTAATGCTTCACTAGCCAGGTTTCCATCCAAATGTAGTGCAAATTTTAACCACATTTTTTAGAAAATCTGCAAAAGAAAATGTGAATTTGTGCTCATTTACATCCACTAACGCTATGAATATTAGGAGTTGGTTCATCGAGATAAACAGGTGGTGGTGCTAATGCTCCACTCAGGTGCCATTATACCTTTTCAAAGAAGAGGGCGCAAGGAGATGATGTAATTCAAAGAGCAGTCAAACCTCAAATAGTTAACAAATAATGTAAAAAACATGATGAAATATGGCGTTTGTTTCATGTTTTAATTTATAGTAATAGTATAGTAACTAACATTTTTCATCTCTCCAGTGGACGTTTAAGTCACTTGCTTCATGTACACCATGATTTATTCGCATTGTCTTTTTATCGATACACCAACTTTTCCACCTCAGTCAAGCATAAAAACTTTAGCAATATTTCAACTTTTCAAATTTGCGCCGTATCCACTCAGGTTTTTTTTTAATGCGCAAATTGAAAATGTGCATGAAAACAGGTGGATGGAAACGCACCTATAGAGGAGTTATAAACAATAACGGCCAACTTTAGGTTGCGGAGTTGTGTAAAGTATCTCTGGATACAGCAGGACGCTTCTGGAGAAACGCTGCAGAGCATCTGGACCAAAATCCATTCATGAACAACTTATGAACGTTTGCAACTGCAGACTTGACACACAGTTTTACTAATAAATCACTTACGAACATTTTGTTTTGATGTATCAAATGATGGCTTATTAGAAAGCGAGAAACCCTCAAACCCTTTATTAATTACTTTAATGATAAACCAGCTACAGAGATTTTTCACAACATGGCTGCCCAAAAGTTTCTTATTAATGGCTTATAACTTATCTGTAAAAGGAGGGGTACATGATTTATTAACCATTAATAAAACCATTATTTACAACTTTTAAACCCCTTACATAGAGCACTCCATTAAAAAGTGGAGCCATCATTTTTGTTTTACATTATTTTATAAAGCTTCTTCCTAAATGACTGATGGGACATAAAAGCAAGAGAAGAGTTTACAAAACAAGAAAGAAGAGATAAAAAGGTAACCCAACATGAAAATTAGAAACAAACAAAATAAAAAGTCAGGTGGGAATGTAAAAAGGAATAAAATAGGATATAAAAGATGGTTTTCATCTTGTGTGGCTGCAGTGGGAACTGAACATGGCAGCGTCAAAGCCTTGTTCAGCCTCTTTATGTGACTTCATAGGGCAGTGTTGCTTTTCCACTGGCACCTCAGTGCTAAACACAAAATTTGTTCCATTATGAGCCAGTGAACAGAGGTGATCTCTGTGCTGCGATGGACCAGTTTGAAACTCAAGTTCAAGGCCCAGCTCTCGCTCTGCCCTCGGAGACGAAACCTCAAGACGGCGTCAGAGAAAGTTTGAATACAACCACAAACTCAAAAGTTCTCTCTCTTCAGTGTCGCACAAAACTTTCATTGTCCGATCCAAAAATGAAAATTGGGTTCAAAAGGTTCGTGGCGTCTCAGTGACATGCAGTAAGCGTTTCCAAAAGCAGCCGTGGTTTGGTTCGTCCAGAGAGAAGCGGTCAGTTCAGGCAGAGCGAGAATCTGACCTTTTTGGTGCTCAAACCACAAGAGTCTGGTCTTTCACCATTTTATCAGTCAAAAAACCCTTTAGGGTCAATTATTATGGCCTCTAAATCGTGGGTGGTGTCTGGTAGAGTAAACAAATTCACCAGATGCTGCCAAAATGCAGCAGTGTTTGGTTAGTTTGGTGCTTTTTCCCACCCTGATGTTAGTGCACAGAGTTTGATTAGTGCCTCCTTCCCAAGCTCTGCCAGTGCTTCAGAGTTCACGTGAGTATTTTTAGCCCTGTGTTTTTAATTCTGTGTTTCTCAGGCAGTGGAGATAGCGTCGGATTGGACCACAGTGGTCGACCTCACTAACAATGTGTTTTGTTTCCTGTTCGTTTCACGTTCATCAGAGGGCATGATCGGATGTTCGTAGGCAAATGGGAAATTATGTGAACGAGTGTTAACCCTTCACAACCAATAGACCATAGATAAAGAGCCAAGCGGCGATCACAGGTGTAACATTAGATACAGTTTGCAACATTTTAAAAAGATAAATCTGTATTTTGGAGGGACCACCAACGTATTAAAATGTCAGCCGCGGTTGTTACAGTGAACACCGCACTAAAAGTAAAAGAACATTCATTTTTAATCTTTTTTAATAAAATTGAATTTAAGTCACGTGAGCAAACAAGATGGCAGATATTTTGGCGAGCGACAATCGCGGTCAAATCTGCCTGGTTGCAAATCGCCATTAAAAAGAAGAAGAAGTCAAATGGTGCGATCATCATTTCTGTTAAGTGCACAATGGCTGTGTTCGATTTGAGACAACACTACCCTGTCAAAATTAACGCACTACACAAGTAAATACATGTGTACTACATGGAAGTGTACTAACGGAAGTATCTGAACTGAGACAAATGTCTATTAATTGGATTTGTTAACTCTGGGTCAATGACCCTTCTCCCTGTTCAGTAAATAATAGACTATCTATTTACTCCTGTTTGAATAACGTTTGCTAAAAAACTACAGTGCCCAACTGTTTCAGGAAATTATTTAGACCTTTTTCAAAAATGAAACTATATTTGTGACCTGTTTTTTGAAGATTTCTTCAGTAGGATCGAATGGGCTCAGGGCTGACTAACGCATTGCTGGTTTTGACAATAACTAAAGAATACTGGCAGCCTTATCCTTTAATAACCTTTTAATTCTTTACCAAAGTGTTCATGTTGTTGCACCGCCTCACTTAAAAGAAGTCCAGAGGCTCAGACGAGAGCTGACTAGATCCATTCAGAGAGACGACCTTTAGCTAATTTTCCTTTTCCGTAACAGCAGTCAGTAAATGAAACAACAGAACACAAGGGTGGTCTGTTAAGTATTTCATTATCTGGACTTACCCTTATTATCTCAAGATATAATGAACATGATTCTGAGATGTTCGTATTCATTTTTAAAAAAAGGTTACAAGTTATTTCAAACGATCATTTCCTCATGATCGAACCTGAAATCTCATGTTCTCAAGATAACTCAGTTTTGCTGAGATCCAATGTGACCGTCTCATTTCACTCAGAGTCTGTCCAAGTATAACAGGAGAGATCACAGTTGATTGAATTTATTCGAAAGGCCAAGAGGAAACAACCAAACAAGACAACTAAATTCAACATCATTAAATCAAAATAAGTTAGATTTCTGCAAAACCATGAATCTGTCATCTTCAGATGATTTGAAACACATCTAATGTCTCAGGATAACAATTACATTCAAACTCAATTTGAAAAAATTGTGTCAAAAACACCATTTATAAGTTCTATATATCAAAAAGTGTCGAATTTTGATCTTCTCACCCGCAACTGCCTTTGTTTAACTATTAATTAAATATTTGTGTAATCCCTATTTATTATATTTTGCTGTGTACACTTGTCTTGTAATTATTCTGTACTTCCTGTCCAACTCTGGAGCCATTGTTTTAAAATATGTGTACATGGTCTCTGCTAAAAAGAAATAAAAAAAACATAACAATAAACTAAGAAAAATCAAATAAAGACAAGTTGTAAAATCCACAACTACGTGTAGAAAACTCGCAGCTGCCTCTTTCAAACACACTGAGCTGAACTTCTGAAGAGCTTCTCCTCCTTTCAAGGGCAATTTGGAAAAAAGCCACTCCAATCAGAGAATCTGGCATGAAGCTGAAAGTGGCAATTTCCATTTTCAAAGCCTGGACGCCTGTTAATTATGATGAAAGCCTCCTGCTATCAGGTTCCACGTAGCCCTGACACTTAAAACTAATTATTACCTCAGTAAAAAAAAATGCTTGAACTTTAAGAAGGTAAACAAACCACGGTGACCTTCATAGAGCAGAGAATGAATATGTTCAAACCTTTGGAAAAAATTAATAATAACAAATAAACAAGAGACTCAAGATTCCTCCTTTAACTAATAAACAAATGGCCGACTTTCGCAGCCCTGTCATTCATCTGAATGAGACCAGTCCACAAACTAGTGGTGGAAGAAGTATTCAGCACCGCAATGGAAAAATACTCAATAAAAATGTATTCAAGTAAAAAGTACAGAAGTACTATCAGCTAAACTTTATCACGATTAGTATCACGATCCTCTGTATAGTGTTCTGGTGTCTGATGAGCCTTTTAAACACATTAATCTGTTACTCTGGACTTCCTGGATTGTGTTTTATTGTCTCACTTGGACCTGAAACAACACGCCCCCACAAAAACAACGCATGCCGGCTTAAAGCTGCACTCAGAAATTCAACTCATGGATACGTCACATGGTTGTAGGAAGAAACTGCTTGAAAACTTTGAATTTCAATCCAAAGGAATCCGGTGAGGTGATGCCACAAGATCAAAGAGAAAACAGGAAAAGATCTAAAGGTTGCGCGAGTACGCCAATTTAAAAATCGAATCTGGCGGATTCTGCAGATGCAACCAGAGGTCGGTCTGCCCGCACCAAGAAGTGGCGCTCACAGTAAAAGGAGACGCCGCCGGAAATGATCCAGACAAAATCCAAAACAAAGACGACACAGGCTGTTACTGAGCTAGAAATGTAAAAAAAGGAGACGAGTTCAGAGTGGACGCTTGTGCACACAGCAGCGATTAAATCCCAATACATTTGTTCTTTTGGATTTCAGACCCACCATGAGAACATGCCAGTTTTGTTTTCATACTGAACGCCAGTGAGTCCAACTTTCTCTTCGCACACGGCATCATGTCACCTCCCAGTCTGGAGCCACTAAAATTAAAACCACTCGTAATAGAGCTAAAAATACGACGGCATGTATTTTATCAAGCAGCAGCTCTCATGAGCACGACCCAGATTTAATTTAGTTTTAATTGAATAAACTGTTCTCTTCTGTTCCACGGTGTAAACAAGGTGAGAACGCACAAATCAGGAACGAAGTGTGTATGAAAGGAAAACTAGCAGGACAGGTATCAGAATGTAACACTGACCCCCGAGACCTCCAACTAAACTTACAGAGGATCTATTTTTGAGGCGACAGCAGTAAGTCAAACCCCAGGGTCCTGTTGCAGAAAGACAGTTTCCCCTGAGGCAGCTTCAGACACTTGTTAAGAGATTAACACCAATTTAATTCCAGCACAAGTTTCTGTTTATGGATCTCTTACATCATCTCATCCTTGTACAGTAGATTGTCCTGTGGTTATCAATTTGAAATTTTTGGTATTTTTTCCTTTCAAAAACAACATTAAGAAACAACCTCCATCTAAAAATGACAAATTACAGCTAAGCAGCAATTTAAAAAAACTGCATGTTTAAAATCTGGCTTTAATTTCCGTTTCATTTTACAAGAAGAGGCGAAAATGTAAGTTCAACAAAAAGGCCACGTTCCTCATAAACATTCATTGTTTCACTATGTTCACCAGCTAGTCGCTAACTGTGTCTGTCTCATGTTTGGTGCTGAACAGGAAGTGTACAGCGGGTTTTTTAAGCTTTTTCAATGCTACGGCCGAAAACAACGTTACGAGAGCTGTGAGAGTGAACCAAAACAGTAAAGTTGTGGCCGGACAGTTAAACAAAGAGCTGAAACTCGTTAAAGCTCTGCAGATTCAGGTGATATTTCTGGTTCATCGCTATGAGCGCCCCCTTTCACAATGTCTATAGTATAAAAAAAATATAGATTATAGCCGCTTTAAGAATAGGCAACTAAACACCTGTTTAAGGTCTACTTCCTGCAGTAGCACTGGACGTAAATCAGGATCTCCAACAAGAACATAATACCTGATTCTTTTTAACCAGCAGCCTCAGTTGCAGCTACACAACCAACGAGCCGTCGTCAGATCTTTTTACTGTCACGTTAAATGTATTCTAGGAGTCTCAACTTAAGGTTGGGATTTCCTGCCTTTCCCAGAATCCCATTCCACAACCCCTCAGGAAGAGGAGCGACCATATTTTACTCGGACGTTTCTGTTTTTTTCATCATCATGGATTTCTCCCTGTATTCTTTCTTTTTGATACTTAGGGACAGTTAACTGTTTTTGTTTTGAATAAACACCTGAATCACTTTCTGCTATCAGACTTCACTGCAGCTTCTAGAAATATCTGGATGTGACCTTTTCTGCAGGTCGTGGTCCATCAGACGAAACATGACCAGCAGCAGCAGCGGAGACTGAACATCCAACACCACAGATTAAAAACTCTGAGATGATGCACGGCGTAATAACAGACAAGAGACCAGCCAGAGGAGGGGAGGGAGGCGTTCAACACTGCTGACAGTAGAGGAGGTTGGGGGGGGGATTTCCGTCCCATGTAAGCAGCCTCACCCTGATTAAAAAAGACATTTCTACATCTGCTCCACATCTACAAGCAAGCAAGCAAATGTCATTTATGAAGCACTTTCCAAAACTGAAGTGGATGTAAAATCCAGAGAAAGCCAAAGAAAACAAAAGGGTTTCAAGATGCTTTTTAAAGACACACACTGATTGAGATTCTTTGAGATTTCGTGGCAGGCCTTTAGGAGCAACAAGCACGATCTCAAAAGCACAATACTATGTCTAAATCAATATCTGAGATTATAGATCACAAAAGATGTTTCTGATCAGACTATGACAGCCCAAAACACCAGTTTTAAGTGTCAAGTTAAATTTTAAGTATAGAAAAATGACTTTTAGTTAGGTCATTCTGGAAAAAGTTGTGAAATATATCATATTTAATATCTTTGAGAGACTTCTAGGGTCAAAAATATATATTTAATAAAAATATGATTAAAAAGAACCTGTATTAACAATTATAGAGGTGAAAAAGTCTTACAGTCACTTTTTAGGTCTAGAAAAAAGCCTAAATAGACAAAGTGGAAATCCTATATGACTTAAAAAATACAAACTATAAGTCCCTATTGAGATATAAAGGATTGTGACAACATTCATATAAGTTTAAAACACTATAAAGCACAAAAATATTATAAACCCACCACTGTAGGACAGTAAGAGTCCTGAAATGTAACTTCTGTGCATCAAAAACACAAATTTAGCCAACAGTTATTTAAAAAAAACTGAATGAAAAGCTTCACAAGTCTCTCTCAGGCGTTGCAGAGACGATGACATTAGTTGTGATCAATAACTCACCGCGACACTTTGAGGCAGCTCCTAACTAAATCGTTTTGTCAGTCAGGCAACAATCAGCTAATCAATACGTATCAGCATCATGTGTGTTAATCGATGATGCGGGCTGTTTTCTTACCTTCTGGCTTCTCTCCGTCCAGTCACACTGAGACTTGTCATGACTTTCGGAGAAGGTAGGAAAAGTTTGGGAGGAGAAGAAAGAAAAACACTCCCAACTCTCTGACCGCTGTCAAGTTACAGTAACTGTAAAAGACGTTTCCGGTTTGGATTTCAAAGTAAACCGTCAATGTTGAACTGGTTGCTTTGTTTTTTGTTTGGGGGGTAGATATAATGTATATTAGTAATTAGTTTAACTTTCTAAAGACTTATTTTTTAAGCAGTTTAAAGCAGTTTTATTTTTATATTTTTACAAATGTTGGAACCTTATATCTCAAATATGTATACATTATTTTATATATTTTTTATTTATTTAAGTACATCTCTTCCATTCCAAGGTCTATACAAGTGTTTTCCATAATTTAGCCATACACTATACATATCAATATATACTTTCCAATACCAGTGACCATTTTCCAAGCATTTTACAGTTCTTTGTTTTTCTCTACCTTTCAGCAGCTTTTAGTTTTTATTCATTTAAAAAATAATCTTTTGCTGAATGTGAAAGCAGCTTGTGTGACCCCCTTCTGTTGCACTGACGATCAGTGTGAGATGGTCTGACAACAAGAATCAGACATGACATTTATTTCTGACAAATTGTTGCCTTGAAGGTAGGAACAATAAAAACAAATATACATGCATACAACACATTTCAGCATGCTCTGAAAATCAGTCAGCAGTAATGCAAAGAGCACATGATACATATTAATGGGATAACACATGCATTGTCTGTTTGTGGGATTGTAGGCATGAAATGTAACAATACGTTTAGGCTGTTTTAGACAAACATGACTACATCATGTCATACTATATTATACATTATGTTCAAATGTTTTTCTGTTTTATTACATTATTTACTATATTATATTTCTACATTAATACACACAAACACTAAGTAGCATTACTTAATCATAGTATACGTTATTCTCGTGTATGCTGTTTAAACATACTAGATCATGTCATTTTGAGCTTAACTGCTCTTGTATGGTTTCTGTTTTTATTTCTGTTCTTGTTTTATATACTTCTACTTATTTATTTTATTTATTTATTTACTTTTATTTTGAAGGCAAAACCACGTCTGCTCTGGCCACTTCCGGTCTAACTGTTGATTTTGACGCAGCTTTCTTGAGTTTACCGCTAATTACAGCTCGCAAGAATTAATGACAGACAGCTGGATCCTCCAATGAGGAGCGAGATCTTGAGCCTCTGCGTGGTGACGACAGAGGGCGGGGCTTGTTGGTCAGTTTGGTCAAATGGCGCCAAAGTGACATTTAATGGCTTTTTATATTAATTCATGGACACAACATCGATCCACCCTTATATTACAGCGTGTTTCCAGAATAACGTCACAGTAATCTACACACTTTTTAGCTGATTTACAGGCTTTTGGTAGTTCATAGTTCGGAGTCTGAACATCTAATATCCATGTGATTCTTCGGTCTGTTCATGTCACAGTCAAGCAGCTGCTCATACAACAGTGGAAATAAACACCATAATAAAGCCTCATAAACTGCATTATCTTCCGTCCAACAGCTGAGGACGCTGTTGTATCTCAGGCTGAAGGCAGTCAGAAACCAGCAGTCTGTCTAATTTATTTAAAGACAAACAGCCCGCCCTACAAAACAAGTCAAATATTCAAAACCAAAATTAAGAACATGTCTATTACTGCTCCTTTTCTGCGAAGTGAACAATGTTTTATTAATGAATTAATCTGAAAAACACAACAACAAGGTGTAGACAGAAGTTCATCACTCCGACTGAACAATCACAGTGTCATTGTTGTCAATGGCAACCAGGTGAAGATAACCCAGTTATCAAATCACGTCATCACTTTCTGGTCATTTATATCTTTAACAATGACAAACTTCATCTATGTAATGTGATGAACTGCTATTACTGGGCCTAACCATGGTCGGCACAGTAACTGCGAGTCATCAGTTTGGTTTGTCTCTCTTTCTTCCCCACCCTTGTTCTTTGTTTTTACAGTAAACGTCATCAAAACGTCACCAGAATTGGAAATGACCACCTCCCCTCAACCCAAATCTGATCTATAAACAATAACTGAACAATAACTTGTGTCACTGCTGCTGTGAAGTCTAACTGCGGAGCATCTGGTTTGTATCTGTTGCTCTGGGAAACAACATAAACTATCAGAGAAAGAGGGACATTTTTATTTAGTTTTGGTTTCCGCTGCCTCCGACTGAAGCTGTTTCTTATTGCTTTTAAAGTCTTTTAATTAAACTCAAATTCAGTTCACATCTTCTAGTTTGTTAAATAGTAACTATATTAACATTTCTTCAGATTAAAAGGATTTATTAGGTCTGTATGTGTCTTATTTTTTCTATGGGACAGGGCTGGGCAAGCAGGATTTTAGAAAAAGAAAGAATATCTTTTTGGAGGATATTGTTAGTATTTATATATATATTTCATTTAGAAGAATATCTTTCCTACGCTTTGTTTGGAGTGTTTTGAGAGTAAATATGGGCTTCACACTGAGCATCAAAGTTCATTATTGACTTTGTAAATGCATAAATAAAAGTTATGTGATAACAGGTGGTAATAATCCCTTTTTACCCTAGTTTGACAAAAAATATGAACTCAAGGTCCACTTACTAGCTTTTTCCTAAGCTTTTAACCACATCTCATGTCCTTCCTCATTATCTTTTTATTTCAAAAGTAAGTACTTTTGAGTACAAAGTAAAATACGTAAAATAAAATCCTCGCAGCACTTTAGCAGCTGTTTTCATCTTGGATTCAGACTTCCTCAGCAGGGAAAAATGTGAATCTGACTGATAAGAAGTGATGATTGGTATTCACCTCAAGTCAACTAACAGCCAACTCTTTTTTTTAAATCCTGCTGCTGTTACAAAAGAAGAAACATGAATAAAACACACTGGAGTGTTATTGGAGTGTTATTCCTTCTGCAGAGTCGTCGGGCAGGAAAGCTCGGCTCTCCGGTGACCACGGGGAACAATGCAGGGATTGGCAGGTCGCCGTGACCCGGCAGAAACAACAAAACACCTTTCAAATGAATTAAAATGATCAACATGACACCGTGAAAACACAGGCCGAGGACAGGATGAGCGATGGGTCCAACAGTTTAAACCTCTCAGGGGTCAAACCGTCCCACCCTGGAGAAACAGATACTTATCAATACCAAACACGTAGCTGAACTTTGCTTCTGTGGAAGAAATTAATATTCATTCCCATCCACTAAAGTTTTCCGCTAAGGAACCATGAAATACTGAAACTAGTAAAATATTTCCATTGAGCTAACTCTTTCCCAAAGTCAGGGGTACTCAAGTGCTGTACTTAAGTACAATTTTGAGGCAGATATTTCCCTCAGGAGTTGGTGGAGACCAAAAACAGAGCTGAAAGAGAGCGAATATTGAACTTGTGTTCGCCAGGAGGAACAGAAATATGACTAATGAATGATAATGTTGCTCCGTATCTGCTGGATGTGTAGATAGTGAACTGTTTGCCATAATGACTTTATAAAGTGATAATATGTCAGTTGTTGTTGTTCACAGCTGCCTCTGCTGCCCCCAAGTGGCCAGAAAAACAATTACTGCAGCTTTAAAGAAACTGTAGATGTTAAAGCAGGAGACACATACATTTAAAGATGGAATATATTAGGAAGACAGAACAATAGTATATTCAATAACAAAATTAGTTAGTTATTTCATTTATATTCCAAGCATGTATTAATAAATCTAAGGGTTAATTTATTTTACAGGGTTTTTTATGCAAATAATCAACACATACATGTTTTAGATTTTGTTTTTATCATTTTATTAGAATATTATAATAAACCATTGAAACAGTCCATTATTACTTAATAATAATATAATTTAGTGGTTATTATTCCTCTCCTGTACAGGCAGTAGGTTAAACTTAGTAGTTAAGTAGAACTTAAGTTCATGTTGCTACTAATACATTTTGACTTTTACTGGTAATAGAATATTTCTACATAGTGGTTTTGTTATTTCTAATTGCAGTAGGTAAATATTTAAATGTACTTCTTCTGTCACAGTTTTCACGACACTTTAAAATATTAAAGAAAACTAAATTGTTTTGACTGATGTTGACTGAAGATGACTTTAATGTCCAGCAGTTTGCCTACAGCGACCCTGACGAACGTGCAGCTGTTTGCACGACGACAGCGTTTTCTGATGGAGCATACAGATGGAGGAAGTTGCAGTAAGTTGGAAGCACCGAGATATTTTATGGCTTCTGTTTCCTCCAGGTCGGCCCGAGCTCGAGTCCATGCTCAGTGAATTAAATCAGACCCAAGAGACATGAACACACCCTCATCCTCCCAAGCCCTGTTTCACTGCTGTCAGATAAACCCCACCTTACTAACTGCAACCTTATAAAACTTGACTTTTAAAATCCAAAAATAAGTAAACATGAGACATAAATCAACAGTCATATTATTCTCCAAGAACAATATGTTTAGAGTTGTTTTTTATTAATCAAGAGTAATTTACTGCACAAAATATAGAAGAAGTGTAGTGATATGAAGGCAAAATGTACTTTAATGTTGATAGTTTCACCTATTTCTACTTCTGTTAGCAACAGAAACATCTTGTAACACATTGTACATCTGTTTTGTGTGTATACGTATACAAACGTATATACGCAACTGTATATCTTCCTTGTAAATATAATTTAGTTTAATTAGCAACTTTTATTTACTTTGTTGTTTTTGTAACATTTGAATATTTGTTTATACATTTTCTGTGTGTGTAGTGTCAAGGGCGCTACAGCTGCATTTCATTGTGCAAATCCTGTGTTGTATAATGAGAATAAAGCTGAACCTTTAATCTTAGTTCATTCATTATTGTACCGAATAATAAAATAATATTGAATATTATTACTTGTTTGGATTGAGAATCAGACTTTTTAGCTTTTCCGTCTATCTCCCCTTTTAGTAAAGTAACTTTATCTCGCTCAAAGCCTTTTTGATAAGAAACTCTTTGTATTTGTGAGGTTGTAAAGTTATTGATCTGAGCTGTTGTCCTATAAGACCTACAGACTAAGTGTTCTCCTCCTTTGTTGGCAATAAACATCATAATCTTTCCTCCAAACGCAGCGAGGGAGCTGGACACTCATGTTACCAGAGGAAAAAGGGGCATCTGCTATGATGGAGAGTTGGCTCTGCAGCTCTCAGTGTGAGTCACTACTTCCATGAGTGAGACGGTTTTTATTCAAGAGTGAAACACTGACAAAGCCAGGAAATATTAAATCTGGACGCTCCGTTCTCACTCCACACATATGTACGCAGGGATGTAATGTAACTAAGTAGATTTGTTTATAGTAGTAGTTATGATATATTTTATAAAACACAGTAGAGAAAGTAACGCTGATCTTTAGACTTAACCAAGACAAACATTAATCATCGTACTGGTGTGTGTGTGTAAAGAACACAGTGTGTTAATCTCATCTATTTACAGTACTATCTGCTCACAGTCACAGGGAACATTTTACACCTTTTAATTGTGCGTCTTTGACCCTTCACCTCTATCATCTATCAGCAGTAACTTGCTGTGATTTCAGGATGTTAAATCAGTCATTGTGAGCCACAGTAAAGAAGAGCATCAGCTGAACTTTGTAGAAACCTCTGTACACAGTGACCGACCGGGGAGGGAAAACAGAGCTGGAGGCCAAAAACCAGCAGCTGTTTATCAGAACAAAAAATAAAATAAAATAAAACTCGTAAAGTAATTTCCCCGCCGAGCAGTGAGTGGTGCTGACAGGATGGAGATAGGAGGATACCTGTCCGTCAGCTCGGAGTACGAATCAAAGTCCAGAGACGCTGGCAACACAACATGTTTTCTTTACCGCAGACTCTCAAGCGAGGGCCAAACAGGAAGAAGTCATGAACACATTAGATTTGGTTTCAAGGCCTCTGAGGAGGGAAACGAGCTCCTTGTTTGGCTTCAGAAAAACAAGTTTCAGCGGCCATAAAATTATCAATTCATCTGCTGATTGATGTTTTCTATGAATCTATTAATAATTCACTGTAGTGTATATACAGTATTGCCACTTGAGCCTAAGGTGACCCAGAGGTTCATTTTACAATCATATATAACAGAGAAAAGCTGCAAATTCTTTATTTGAATAAAACTAATGTTTGTTTCATTTGTTCAGTTTGGTTTCAGCACAGAATATTAGTGTCCCTTTATTGTCTAAATATTCTTCTAAATGTTTTTCCACTGTGACAGATAAAAGACAACTCATTTTAATTCGATAAAATACATTATATTGTACATTATTATATTGCAATCGGCAACTTCAGTCTACGAACACCAGTAAAGGTTCCTCTAGATATATATGATTACAAAACACAACAAATAGAATTAAACTGTCAAAATGTCAGCGTTTAAAACTGTCTGTTGATGATGCTTTTTAATCTTCTGATGACTACATGAATACTTGAACTATATGGAAAAAGACATAAAAAACTAACAGAAGACGCGACAAGAATTCAGATTATTTTCTCTGAATTAAAAGATTAAGATTAATCTCAGAACACCATAAAATCTATAAAACAGTAAAGTCAAAATAACTCATTTCTGAGTGAAAATCCACAATCATCATCAATCATAAATCTGCCTCTACACACGTGTGAAAGTTTTCTCTTCAGTTTCACACACCTCGGGCTTTCCTCCTGGTTTCTGGGTAAAAGGTGAACTGTGTAAAGAGAGCGGTTTGATCCGTCTCACAGCGGAGGTCACGGCCGAGCAGAGCATTAAGTAATGTGATGGTGGGAGCAATGAACTAACAAAGCCCCATGTGAGTAAATATCTGGACTCAGACGGAGGTTAATACCAGGCCAAAAAAAAAAGGTCAACCCGGGGTTTATTTTCAGAAATGGAGCAGAGGTTGGCAAGTTATTTATATTTCATGATGATAAATGGTGAGTTTAACATTAGACAGATTGTCAGTTTCACTTTTGTAATGTTGAAACTAAGAACCAGTATTATTATTTTTAAAAGGTAGAAATGTAACTTTAGTAATGCAACTCTTATTTGATTTACTGACGTGGTGGACAAAGGTCAGTCGAGAGTCCCATATAGTTTAGGTTGAGTTGAATCTCTTCACAGCAGCGTGGATCTATGAGCTAGAGGAGGAAGACAGGATGTAATGGGGAAGACATCACACAGGGAGGTGTCACGTAAAACACACAAACACACCCTCTGGTCTAAAACAGCCTTCAAAATCCAGCTGCCTATTCAGCATCAGGAGAGCCTGTTCAGGTTTTCCACCAACAACTGCTCAAGTTACTCTAAACAAGACTAAACGTGTCAGTGTGCTTCAGCAGAAGTGCCTGTCTGATGGTCAAACAGTGTTGGAAACCCCCTCTGCACACACACACCTTTCCAACGTCAGAACTGGGAGCGCTGCATCTGACAATTTCTGTCACTCTTCATGTTTACAACCGAGTGCAACACTGTGAATGTGGTCTGAAAATGTTCTGTTATCACCAGTCCAACTATTGTCGCATCCTCTCTGCACTGGCCGGCTGTTTACCCTCCGAGTGAGGCTGCCCACAGCAGCTACAAACACTTTGCCTGCACACGTGGTCGTTTCCAGCAGACTCCCGCCTTAATAGTCTACAGCCACTTTAGCAGCTTTGTGAGGCTGTGATGCTCAATGTCAAGAAAATCAAACGGTAAAGCCCTGTTCGCATGGGACTAGTATTATCAGGGGACCTCACGGGATAAGCGAATTTACTGACATTATCCCCCAGATATGATGTCAAGGCTCTGCGTAACATCCGCTTCCAGAAAGACAAGAGCTGCTAAGAAGAAAAACAGGTATTGTACGTGCAAAGAGACATTGCTGTGTGGGGTGCACAACCACACCGTTTGGGTAAATATTCACAAAGACCTCTTGCTCCATTGCCTGTCTGTCCAGGACTTTGGATGCTCTCAAAACGTTTATTTATTATTGCCAACGCAGACTTCATAAATCTCGACTGGGAAAGAGGCAGAAAAAAGGGATGGAGAAAACAAAAAATTATGAAAAAATTGAATTTTTACACGGGATTAAGATTACAGACAACCTCCGTAATTATTACAAATTACTAGAGGTCCCCAGGTAATACTAGTCCCATCCGAATAGGGCTTAAGATTTCTTGGCAGTCCATCCAATAGAGATATTTTCAGTCTGGATCAAAGTGGTGGACCGACCTGACATCACCATCCCTACAGACAAAAAATATATAAATTACACGAAAAGCTTCGTTACAAAAAGCTAAATTTGCTAAAACAAAAAGAATAAGCACAGTACGGTACTTTTTAAAGTGTGGCAGATATTTTAACACGATGAAAGATGAGGATCATAATGAACCTTAGGTGTTGATTTTCCGCTTCAGATGCTGATTTAATCACCTAAAACTATACATACAGTGCTTCACACACACACACACACACACACACACACAGAGACCTCATCAACGCACTCATGAAAACAGGATACAGTCAGAGGCTACACAGCAAACCTCTGACTTACATGCCTACACCTCTATTACACTCGTTGATCAGGGAGTGGATGCCTCGAGGGGGAAACAACCTTTCTAGGTTAAAGTGCAAGCCGGAGAATCGGATTGTAAAAAAAGAAGAAAAAAAAGAAAGAGGCAACAGGTCCCAAAGCGAGCAGGAACACAAGGATACAGATGCTGTGTGAGTGTGGAATCTGGGTAAAAGGTCAGTGTGATGCAAGCGAATAAACGGAGAATCAGCCTTTGAATTGTAAATAACAGCTGCTTTCAATGAATCCTCCCCGTGACATCAACATGAAGCTGGAGACGAGTGTTACCTTTCACATACTTTTCTGTTCTGCCAAATGTAATGAATAGACAAGCCAGCCAAGTGAAGACTGTTTTACAAAACGTATATTCATGAACAAATAAATAAATAAAAGGTCAAAACACTGAAGCAAAGTTGAGTTATTTTTATAGGATTGCTGGTTTGTGAACATTTGATAGCACTCTCACTGAATTAGACATAAATGTGATGAAAGTCAGGTAAATAAAAATACAAAATGTTGTCTTACTTGTTTACTTTGTGAACTGAATCAATGGAGGAGAAACGTTCAAATTGTGAAAAACAGTGCAAAGCTAAATGTAGTTAAAGGAATAGTTCAGTATTTTGGGAAATTGAGTTAGACGAGAAGATTGACACCTCTCTCTTAGCTTAGCTTAGCATAAAGACAGGAAACAGGGGGAAACAGCTAGCCCGGCTGTGTCCAAAAGTACCTCTAAAACTCACTAACATCTTGCTGTAAAAATGACACGTTGTGGTTTTACGGGGGTTATGTGCCGGACTTTTTCTTGGCTTCTTTGGACTCCAGGAAGTTACTGGTCCCAGCCAAGAAGTAGTCAGAGCCAAGTAACCGCAACATATAAAACCGCAATGTGTCATTTTCACATTTGGGATTTTGTACGAAATAAACAAACAAGATATAACGTGTTCATTTGTGAGCTTTAAAGGTGCTGGTAGGAGGATTTTATTACCTTTGGACAGAGCCAGGCTAGCTGTTTCCCTCCGTTTTCAGTCTTTATGCTAAGCTAAGCTAACCGGCTGTAGCTGCATATGTACGGTAAAGATAAGACATTGATCTTCTCATCTAACTCTTGGCAAGAAATTGAATGAGCATATTTCCCAAAATGTCAAACTATTCCTTTCATCTAAATGATGATCTGGTGAACTGATCTCTGTAAATTTCATTACAAGCTCTAAGTGAAACAGTTTTAGAGATAAATAAAATCACACGCTGAGGAACAGGTAGAATAGTTTCACCAATATCTGACAAAAAACAGAGTTTGTTGTGGTAAAGCTGCAGTGCAAATATTATAAATCGATGTCTCTGCTGCAACATCTCTAACAGTTAAACCAATCCCAAGTCTCTGTTTCGCTAATTTTAGGTTTTTTGTTGATGGTTTTTATTTTCCTCGTCTTGGGTTTCCGTGTTTTATTTGAGGTCACTGATAATGACTACACAAACACTCGAGGTTGAAGCTAAAAATAATTTCTGATCCAGCTGCAGCACTCCTGGATGTTTTTGTCGCTCTCGGTTCAGTTTGCCAGCGTGTTGCCCTCCAGCTGTGCATGTCTGATCCTAAACAGAGTCGGGGGCGGGTATTTTCTGCCCCCGAGAGGCTGATGAAACATACCAGACCCATGACAACACCTTCACCTTTCACACACTAACCCACTGGTGCCTAAAAACACTATCTACCCCCACCACTAGCACCACCACCAGCTCACGAAGCTCACGAAGCTCACGTACTGTGCATGTGCAGATCTGATGGGACATGCTGTGTTGCTGTGACCTGCCCTCGAGGTTCATCAACAATTCAGGAGTGTTTCAGGATGTGTTAGAAGATAAAAACTGTCCTGACTTTCTACTAATGCGAGAGAGTGAAATGTTGAGATTTATAATCTGCAGATTAACACAGTTAGTCTGATGTTTGGGAACTATATTATCATTTTATCAGATATCTGACGGTCAGTGTCATCCACCTCTCTCAAATCACAGACACAGAAATGCAAGTGTAAAACTTATCTTTTATGCTATTGTTATCATTTAAAAGCTTAAATAATATCCAGGGACATCACTGCAATCAGCATCTACATGTGAACTTTGCCACACTGACATATTAAATGTAGGGCTAATTTATATTAATTCAAAGTCTGAGTATGTAAGTTTTAAAGCAACTTAATCCTTTATTTAATTCATAGATTTCCCGTCACTGAAAAGGAGCCAGATTCAGTGTTAAAGTTTGATTTAAAAATGTTTTAATGTATGGAGAACACTAAACAACACACTTTTTATAGCCACCTTTTAAGTCTACAGAGGATTTCATACTGAAAAGACAGGTTTTTGGGAGGATTATCACTTTAAACCTGCATTAATAGATTTTTTTGATCACTTGTGGGCAGCACAACAAGCTGTAAACAACATTTACATATTATTGTTATGGATAAACAGTTGACTATTTACACATCCAGCAGTTACAAAGCAAGATTATCATTCAGTTGCTGTTGTGTTTCTGTCCACCTGGAGAATGTAAGTCCCATATTCGCTCTCTTTCAGCTCTGTTTTTGGTCTCCACCAACTCCTGAGGGAAATATCTGGCTCTTTAGCTGCTAAATGCTAAATGTTCACCAGCTGGTCGCTAACTGTGTCTGTCTGCTGTTTGGTGCTGAGCAGGTTAAAGTGGCTATAATGGAGATTTGTTAATAACAATAGATCAAATGACGATGTGAAAGGGGACACAAACATTGCGGAGTATTTAGCAGAGTATTTTACGAGCCAGATATTTAGGAGTTGAGACCAAAAACAGAGCTAAAAGGAGAGTGAATACTGGACTTACATTCAGCTGACTGGCAGGACAGGACTCCAAATTAATGCAAATCAGTTCAACGCTGCTTTAGGTAAGTCGGAGCTATAAGAAACTTTACGAAATCATAAATACCAATATCAGTGGGTCACTCAAATGGATTCCTTCAGTGAACACTGAACACACCATTAGACCGGAAGCCCAAGTCTCTGTGTCGGCTGGATATGCCAGTAAAGTTAGGCAAGAACCTAATAAGTTGAAATATCAAGCTTTGTTGAAAGAAAGCTTTAACTTTGTTAAAGTTAGCCAGTTAGTAAAAGTAACGCTGGATACAGTCGAAGCAAAAACTGCCACCTATTGATAATCTGAGCAAATACCACTTAATTACAAACGCTAAAATCAGGAAATGCTGACGTGCAATATTTAGGGCTAAAATGTATTGTTTATTAGCTGCATTTGGATGCATTACAGGATGAGACAGGACGTGTAGTTACAGGATGAGACAGGACGGGTAGTTGATTGGTCTGATTTGTCTGATAGTCGATAAGTGGTTGAAACTCAAACATGGATGAGCGGAAGGAACTTTTAGTCGTTTAGTGTCTGGGTTTGAAGGTTGGAGGTTTTTGTGTGTCTATCTTTGTGAGGACCTTTCACAGTGTTGGGTCCTGAGGACATTTTCTCTGGTGACTTGGTGTTAGCATTAAGGTCAGGCTGAGGGGAGAGCGATGAAGTCACCGAGGGTCCTTTATTAGCTGCATTTGCATTTGACCGTATTCAAAACATCAAAGCAACAAACTGATTATCACTTAAACAAGTCACATAAATGAAGGAAAGCAACGATGTTGTGGCTTATTTTGAATTTTGGCATAAAAAAAATAATAATTTGCAGGCAGTGTCAATAAACATATGAGAGTAACTAAAGTAACCTTGAAGAAACGCCGTCAGATTCCCAGCTGGTTTCATAACATCCTGAAGATTTAGTTTCAAGATTTTGTGATGACTGTAGCACCACACATTTAAATGAGGGGTGATTTTAACACAAACACTCTGTTATTGTAACTCTATGGAAGCCCATTTCCGCCAGTAAAAAAAAAAAATATATGAGATAAAAAGTCATAATTATGAGATAAAAAAGTCAAAATTATGAGATGAAAAAAGTCAAAATTATGAGATTAAAAATGTCATAATTATGAGATAAAAAGTCGAAATCACGAGACAAAACGTCATAATTATGAGATTAAAAAAGTCGAAATTATGAGATAAAAAAGTCATAATTATGAGATTAACAAAATCGAAATTATGAGATAAAATGTCGAAATTATGAGATAGAAAGTGCGCATGCGCCACCCCATGCAAACGATATGCAATCCTAAATAAGGCAACTATAACAGTTGACTTTTGTAAATGTTTGATGTTGGATTAAGTTAAGTTGCCACCTCTGTCACATTGGTTTTATTCTTTCTACTCCAGAACTGCTTCTTCAGTCCCATGTGAATCAGCAGGCAGGTGAAGTGTTTCATTTGTTGTAAAGCCACGTTTAAAGTCCTCAATGTGCTCACAATCCATTTCTGACAAATTAACCAGGAGAACTCAAATTATGACTTTTTAATCTCATAATTTCTTTTGTTTTTTTTACTTGCGGAAATGGGCTTCCATATAACTCGGCGGCGACGCGGACACGCGAGCACAACCTCATCTACAAGTCGGACATTGTGTCCTGATTCAGCTGAGTAAGGACGGAAAATCCATCTGGTCCAGCTTGATCCTGGATGGAGCTGCAGACACAATGCTGTGCCTCACGTGCTGAGAGCAGGAGGTCCGAGGATACGTGCAGAACAGCAGCAGCACAGATACGTGCTCTGAACCACCAGCCAGCAGGGCTGCCTGCTGTGATCCCACTACAGCCTCATGGTGCTTTCAGAGTCATGTTTGTGGGCAGCGCTCAGACCTTGGCAGTACAAAAAACTAATAAATAAACAGGCACTCCAGTTCATATTTCACACGACTGTCAATGTTTGCTTTAGTTTTATCTCACTGTACTTTGTAACTGTGTAAAATGCCATGCAAATATACTATAGGCGAGTTCCTCTTTGGCTGTCTGGTTTCATTTGGAGTCTTTACGTGTTTCTTTTTACAAATGAAACAAAAGTTTTGATGATGTGGTTTAAAATGCAGCCAAGCCACCTGACTTTGACGGGCTATTTTAGGTTTGTGTGCTGAGTCAGAGGTTGAGGATAATTAATGAGGGCAGAGAGGGATGTGACTTTTCTTTCAGTTTTAGTAGAAAAGAAATGGAGCCGTTATTATTTTGTTTTACACCATGACAACAGTGTGTTACTCAGTGACTTCAGTCAAACTTTGACCTTTTTCTGTTGTTTGTTGTCAATAAGTTGTTTTGCTTCACTAGCAGCGCAGCTCTGTGGATGGCAACGCTGGTCTGTCTGTCGGTCCACCAGATTAATTGTTTGGTTTCTAAAATGTGGGGAAATAGTACAAAACTGTCCATCAAAAGTGACATCTTTAAATTCCTTGTTTTGTCTGACCAACGGTCCAAAACTTACAGATATTCAGTTTGCAATCACATTAGACAAAGAAAAGCAGAAAATCCTCACAAGAAACAGGAAATGTTTGGCAGTTTTGGTTGAAAAAAACAATTATTCATATAGTACAGAATATTTGAAAGAGTTTACAGGGAATTTACAAGTTCTCCTTCAATCTTACCAACACAATGTGTAACTTTCTCTTCTCTGAGTAAAATATTTCTTTAAGATGCCTTTGTGATATGTAATAAAGCTGTGGTTTACCAAAATGTACCACATGTGTGTGTTTCAGTGTTTGGCATCTGTACCTCATCAGTACACCACGTGCAGTGTGCCTCGGTGTGTGCGTGCGCGTGTGACTGCTGGATTTTGTTGTCAGGAATGAGTGTGTAAAAAGGCCGGAGGGTTGAACTTTCCCCTACTTCTCACATGAACTCCTCCACCTTTGAATGCTCTCCAGCATTCCTGATTCGTGCTGAAGACACACGGAAACGCGAAGCTTCACTCACTGAGATAAACGACAATATTCAACTGAGTTTTACTCGTGGAGGACAAAGATATAAATCTGACAACTGAGTGTGTTCATTTTGTGTTTGTTTACAATTGTACAAAACTGCACTAATTTGTCTTTTTTTTTCAATCAATCTGCATTCCCACACAAAACTTTATAAAAATACAAAAACTACACAGAAATCTTGGTACTGGGTTAAAACATTTTTGATGAATGAAACTGAAATATTAGAAACACCGACTATAATAAAACCCTATTTATCTACAGTGTGTTGGGGATGTAAAATTGGGAATTTTTAGGGATCAATTGTGGATGAAAAAGTTGGATTTATACTTTTTTATAGGTTGTATTATTGCAAACAGAATGGGAACAAATGAAGCCATTGAGCTTGTGGATTATTCTGTTAAACAGAATTAGATCTTCAACGATCGGTCGGTCAGTTGAAAGAAAATTAATATGCAACTATTTTGATAATCCATTAATTGTTTAACTCATTTTTCAAGCAAAATCTCAACAAAAAAAAATCACTGATTTTCTTGGTCTTACATGATAGTAAATTAAATAGTTTGGGGTTTTGGACTGTTGGTCGGACAAAACAAGACATTTTTTGTTTAATATTCTTTGTCTGTGTTTTAATCTTTCTATGTGAAGCACTTTGGGCTGCATGTTTGTATGAAAGTTGAGCTGAGTTGATTTAATGATGTCAGCTTGGGCTCTGGGATATTGTGATGGGCATTTTTCACTGTTTTCTTATGTTTTATAGACCAAACGATTAATCAATGAACTGAGAAAATAATCAGCAGATTCATCGATTATAAAAATAATAGAATATTTGAGTATTTAAATAGCAACTAGAAGGAGCACACTGGAAAAAAATACTAACGACATGTAAGAAAGTTATATTAAAAAGTGATATTTAACTTATTTCACCAACAAAAAACTACAAACTATCTCTGGAAAGAAATCAGATGCTGACTTGTTGCTTTGATAGAAAATAAAACTGAATCCATTTCTCATCCTTGTATCAGTGAGTGTTTAAGCAGTAATTCAGACCTTTCATTGCATCATGATCCAAGTCCTCTGACCGGTCACCACTATGAAAGACTTTCCACGCCTCCAACTGCCTCTTCATCCCCACCTCCAAGCTCCAACAGCCAATCAGAGGAGCCCTCTGCTGCAGCTCTGAGCTATAAAAACCCAACAGTGCCATTCAGCAGCACACAACAGAGACAGAGAGAGACACCAGAACCAGCTTTCATATTGAAACAGACCACAGACACAAAGATGAAGATGCCACAGCTTCTCATCCTCCTGTTGACCATTTTGGTAGCAGCCGGTTTCCCCACAGACAGAAGAGCTCTGCCGGGCCGGGACAAACAAGCCTCCTGGGACGACGTGAACGTGGTGGCTCACGGCCTCCTGCAGCTGGGCCAGGGTCTGAAGGAGCACGTGGACAAGACCAAAGCCCAGATGAGAGACGTCAACGCCAAACTGAAAGCCTTCAATGACACGGTGGCCGAACTGGCGAGGAAGCAGCAGGAGCAGAAAGATGAAGCTCTGAAGGCAAGAAGCAAAGAGGCGGAGGAGAGGGAGAGGATGGCGGCAGAGCTGGCTGAGGAGGCGAAGAAGCAGAGCGAGGACATCCACTCCAGGCTGGACAGACTGGAGGAGAAGGTGGATGAGGTGCTCACAGAGCCAACTCTGGACAACAACAGCGATCACACAGGAGTCACATTTATCCAGGTAAAACAAAAATATTCTTGTTGGAATTTCAGCTTACTGGAAAAAATATTAGTCCTGTGTGATTTTTTCTTCAACTAGATAGAGTCCACATCCATCAGAGATCATTTCAACTTTTTAAAAGACTTCAACAGCTGGTCTGAAACCAAATTAGATCTTAAAATCAATCAACACTCAAGACAAAAAACTTGCAGAACTTCCAAAAACCAATCTTACAGTAATGTTGTAAAAATGTCCTAGAGAGAGAGGGATGTTATGTTTGTAACAAAGCTATATCTGCTGTTTCCAGAGGATGGTGGCGGCTCAGAACAGACGCATTGACCATCTGGTGGAGAAAATCAAGCAGCAACAAGACAAACTGGAAAAGCAGAGTCTGCACCTGCAAGCACTGCAGAGCATGGTGAGTTACCCCACATTCACACGTACACTACACAACAGGAAACATCGCCCTCTAACCAAAAGACTGCCTTAGAGTTAACAAGATTAGTTTTCTGTTTAGATACAAAATGTTAGTTTCTTGACGCTGTGACTCTGTGATCCACCAGGTTGCACATAAGAGAGTAAAATCCCACAGACGGAGAGATGAAGAGACGGCACTGAGGGGAGAGGCGGAGCAGAGCAAAAACACATCAGGTGAGAAAACAAACTGATAAAGGTTTGAAAGCAATGAAGACGAGTTGCTTTGAGGGCAAGGAAAACCTTTAAATGACTGATGATGCTGAGAAGACTTTGACCAGTAGCCGTTTGACCTTTTGAGTGCTGAAAACTTGAGCTGCCTTACAAAAATTAACTGCAGCAGATTTTTAACGATCACTCAGAAGCTAGTAACCTTTGCCCTCAATTCTTTTTCTTTTTCTGGGCGTTACTACTTAAGTACTGAGGTATATAAATTAAAAAAACATCTCCTCCTGTCATTTACGCAACTTATACCAACACAAATCGCAAGTATTTTGAGGTGAAACACAGTAACACACGTCTATAGATCACTGATCATTGAGCAAGAGAGGGGAGAGTACACAGATACAGGAGCTATTGATCATCCTAAAGTGACATAAGAGCAAAAAAAAGTCCACCTTTGCACCTGAATTTATAATACTTGACTCGCTGGCAGAGCAGCTCACATCACTGTCCAAAGATCAGGGGAAAGGAGGACAGCAGCTTTTAAAAACACACCTACTGTACTCTATGTTTGCACGCTCTGATCTTAGTAAAAAAGCAGCAAGTGTGTGACACAAAAACCAAACATTCATCAACAATTTCTTCAGCTGTGACTGGCTCTGAACAAAAAAAACCCCTCAATGATCCGTTTGCTGAATCATCTGATGAGAGTTTTCTGTGTTCTGTGTTTCTCAGGTTTGGCCAGAGACTGTCATGATCTGTTTGTACAAGGCCAGCGAGCCAGCGGCGTCTACACAATCCAGCCAGAGAGCTCCCAGCCCTTCAACGTCCTCTGTGAAATGACTTCAGGTGAGTCAGACAGGAGCTTTCCCTAAGGTCCTCTACTAAGAGGAGATATTTTAGTTCAAAGGATTGCACATGTCATCTTTATATGATGCCCTAAGAAGGTTAAAGGGCTCTCACATTTTGGCTGATAAAGAGTAAAGTTCTACAATACATGAAGCCTTTTTAGCTCAACCTCTTCTCTCTCTGCTCTCTCTCTCTGTAGAAGGTGGATGGACCATCATCCAGAAACGTCACGATGGATCCCAGAACTTCAATCAGCTGTGGGAAAGCTACAAGAGAGGCTTCGGCAGCCTGGATGGTGAGTTAAACAACAAAAAGCTCATTAAATATCTGCATCACTAAACCTCTGCAACAAAAAATGAATCTTAATCTGAACATTTCTCTTCTCCCTTCAGGTGAGTTTTGGTTGGGCTTGAAGAACATCCACGCTATCTCCAAACAAGACCAGTACGTCCTGCAGGTGGAGCTCTCTGATTGGGCGGGACAGCAGCAGCAGGCGGCGGTGGCTCGTTATCGGTTCCAACTTGACGGAGAAGAGAAGAAGTTCACTCTCCACCTGCAGGAGGAGTCTTCATCTGGGGTTCAGGAGAAAATAATGACGACTGGAGCCTCTGGTCTTCCTTTTTCCACAGCTGACAGCGACAATGACCTCGCTGCAGACGTCAACTGTGCTGAACTGCTCTCAGGTACAAACGCTTCACTTCCCCCTAAACCTCAACACACACAAAATAATCTGTCTGGATGGCTTAATACGAGGAAACATGCAAATAAAACTAAAAGTCAGTGGCAGTCTTCTATAAAAACCCTCTCTTTTGTTGCAGGCGGCTGGTGGTTCAGCAGTTGTGGTCAGTCAAACCTCAACGGCAAATTTCCCAGAAGGCAGAGCCTGCTCAGACGACAGCAGTCCAGGAGACAAGGGATGTTCTGGACGTCCATGAAGGGAAAAAACACCTCTGTGAGGACCACTCTGCTGAAGATCGCACCCGCCACAATAAAGCTATAAGCTGATCAGTCTCAAAACAAACAGCAGAGGACCAAAGAAAACAAGTTAAATATTAACAAAAGACTGAAAGCATCACATTGTTAATTCCAATATGCACATTAATGATCTCTCCTGATCATTCACTGGATCCTCAGATATTTCTATGCTATGCCATATGATAACTCATTGTCTCAATGGACACTTTCAGTCATATTGACAGTTGTAATTGTATTCCCTTTATAAGGGTTTTACTTCCTAATCTTATTTTGTAATACTTGCTGTATGTGTTTTTTTTTAAATACTTCTACTTTGATAATGTATAGTGTATTATTTTCAACATGTAGAGACTTTAAACTTTTATATTTCATTTATATGAAGTGGATGAAAATAAAATAAAGTTTTTAAAGGTATAATGGCTTTGTTCATGCTTGAAGGCACAAACACACTACACTCTCAGCCTTACATCAGATCCTGAACATCACTAAAATAAAAAACATAAAAAGAATAACATATTTTCATCTTCAAGATCTTAACATGACAGTTTATGCAGAGTAGCCTACCTTACAATGAGTAACAGGGATTATTATTTAGATTATTACTTCTGTTTTAACTCATGAGTCTCTATAGAGTTCAAAATAAACCACAAGCATTGATCAAATACATGATTATAGAATGAATTATAGAATAAACTGATGTGGGTCTTTATTGTGAGGTGGAAATCTGAGGTTTTATATGTTCTTTTTAATCAATTTATTGCTTTTTTTGTCTTTCAAAAGTAATTTCTCTTACTAGAGAAAATGTTTTTCTAGTCCTATGAGACAACATGCTGCAATCACATTTCTCTCCATAAATATTATCAACATCTGTTAACATCTGAACATAAATGTGATTTTGGTGTTTGCTGCACCTGGACTGATAGATTGCATGTTTATGTTGTTATATGGTTGCCATGGGAGATTTTATTTTCAAACCGATTTTTCAATTTATGGCTCTCAGAGGCTTCCAACACATTTTTTTTCTCACATACTGTAATTTAGTTTGATCGATTTTCAAGAGGTTGACCAGGATTTGTTTGGCACTTCTGCTCCCTGCTGGTCTTTCTGTGTCAGAGTTAGAGAGATGAAAAACAACTAAACATCTCTCACTTTGTTTTACATGTTCTGTTGTGGCTGTTTTACCTCTGTGCCAGGCTGGATTAATTTAAACATTACAGGAAATATACGACGAGGTTAAAACTCTTTAGTCTTACATTTGCAGTGGAGAGGTTGTGTGTCAACGTCCTCCCAGATCCATATTCTTCATATGTTTACAGTCTATCTATAATCCTGATCATCTTGTCAGATTTTAAAGCCCTGTGAGGCAAATTTGTGATATAGTGCTATAGAAATAAAAGACTTCTTACTGCTGCTATAACTGCCCCGATAACGTTAGACCATAAAAATAACAGCTGTATCGAGGTAATATATATTTTTGTTCAGTGTTTGTTGTTGTGTTTTTCCCAGTTTGAATCGGGAGTCTGAGGATGTGAATATATGATTATGGGTTATTAAAATTGACCTGACTTTTGTTGAGAGGAGCTGTTTGAGGCTTGTCTCACGCCTCCTGGCATTTTGTTTCTGAATCTGGCGTATTCATTGAGTTTGATTAAATTGGTTTATGTTCTTATTTTATTACATTGTTTCATCTCCTTTCTCCTAAAAAACATATATCAAAAGGCCCAAAACTGTTTACCTACCAACTGCCTTTGAGAAGAGATAGTTTCTTGTATTTCACAAAAATTACATCTGAAATGCTTTTAAAAAAATAATACATTTCATTTGGTGACAAGACTTTGAAAAAGATTGTTCACTTCTGTTTATTTCTTCAATATCTGAGAGTACATTTAAGCATGTACAGGTCATGATAGCTCATCTTACAGATGGTCATCAGACACACATGTAACAAGGCATTTCATTGTCGTAGGTCCTCAGACAGATTCCCTGATATATACTATGCGAGCAGGCGCTCTTAAACTCTTGCAAGGCACCTCAGACTGCCAACGCTTTTGTCATACATCATCGTATAGGTCAGTTTGTTGGCACCAAGGCAAATATGTAATATGTGCAAAAGTCCTCAGCAGCAGAAGAAAAAGAATATCCCCGGAAAATTAAAGCAAGTGAGTGAGTCAAACAGCAACATGTCGCTACATATTTCCATTTATGAATACATAAGAATCCATAAAAATATGTTTTCTTTTAATAACACACAATAAAAATGCGGCATGTAACTTTTTTTCTTGTAGATCTGCAAAAGTGCCACATAAAAAGTCATCTGTGATATCACATGAGAGCCCAGGCTCAAAGCAAACAAACAAACAAACAAAAAAAAGACTACAGAGTGTACGACAAAGGGGGTTAAGAGCTTTCTTGTGTGCCCTCATAGAGCTTTACATTTACTAACTTCACTCCAGTGTTTATTCACAGACACAGGAACATGATAACTTTAACAGTTGGGTCCCAGAAAAACAAAGTGAGAGTTCAATTAAAAAAATAAAATAAAAAGGAATGGCACAAAAAAACAAGAGAAATCACTTCCAAAAAGGTCCACTTCTGTACTTTTTGCATTGCCGACAACGTTCTGTTGAAGGTGCAACAAGCAGCATTTTAAACATCAATGTTGTCATACTACGAATTTTTTTTATTTTATTTTTTTTACTTGTTCCACCGACTGCCATCACCACAATCTCATAAAGCTTCAGCCCTGTTTGTTCTGGACGAACGGCGCCCTCTGCTTGTTTGGGGGCTTAAAGCAATCCAGCAGATTTCCCTCCACTGTAAAATACGGATTAAAGACTCAGTGATGGTCTCATTTATGGTGCTTATACTAATATCTGAATATTAATCTTGTAATGATTTATTGATGCTAAAATGCTTCTGGACCTTAAAGACTGACAAACAACTCTTGAGGTGTGATGAGGTTTGGCATAGCTTGAATTTAACACCAAAAAATCGAGTGAAAGAGAGAAAGTGATGCAGGTTTAAATGAATGGAGGAGTAGTAAGGAGGAGACAAGGAGAAGAGGAAAGGAAGGATGCGAGGGAGGGAGGGAAGGTCAGCGTGTAGAAAGGCTCATCAGAGGTTCTGCTGGAGGAAGTGCAGCAGTGTAATCTCATAATGTTCTCCAGACTCTGGACATCGGATGCTGTGTCGCTCATTAGGATAAACCTGAAAAAAAAAAAAACATTTTAGATTTTAAATTAGTAATACGAGGAACATATTTCACGTAACGGTATGTTCTGGAATTTTTATGAACATATTTTAAACAATAGCCCAAACAGTGTATATTTAAAACTTTTTCAAAAGATTCTGTTAATTCCAAACCATTTCCAGGCCTGGAAAACAGTTTTTCTAATTTCATAACTTTTCCAGGAATTTCATGGCCGTGAGAACCCTGTTTGTAATGTGTTGGTCTCACGACAGAGTTGTTCTTTATACGTGTTGCTGGAGTTTTGACCTCTTCAGACTTACTTTAGTTTATGAAAAACATCACATCTTTATCACAGTCTTCACTAAAGTGAGTTTGAGTAAATCCTCCCACCTGCAGGTTGTATGGCTTCCCTGCCCGGATGAGTTGAGACACCAGGAAGTTAGTGTGGAAAAAGTGCACATTCTCATCTAGAAACCCATGCAGGATCAGCAGTCTGTTGGGCCTGTGTGGAGCATAAAGATGAAATTCTTAATTTCTCTAGTCGTGTTCACACATGAACATGTAGCAGGAAATGTAACGATGATACTAAAGCTGACAAGAATGCAGAATCAAGTTGTACACTTCTCCCTACACAAACTTCTTCTATCTAGATAAAAGGGGTAGATGACACAAGGTAAGTATATTAAGAAGTGTATCATATAGTGGCGTTTTTTGTCACAGTCGTCTGGTGCACATAGTAACAGAATGGTACATTTTAAGCATGAATACTAAATACAGTGTATTTTAAAATGACAGCTCACTCATTGGGGAGTTTGTCGACATGCAGGGCGACAGAACAAGCCTCGTATCCCTTCTGGTTTTTCTCAGGCGTGTCCAGATATCGCTCTGTGTAGCCGGTGTCATAAGCCATCCACAAAGTCACTGGAGCTCCTGCAATGGCAACCTGAAAAACAAAAAACAACAGGAAGTCAAACAGAAGCATTTTTTTTAATTTCCTCCACTAGAAGGTCTATTTGGGAAAGCAGCTAAAAGTGCAGATTGAGTTTAGAGCCTGATGTTTTATATTACCAGATTTATGAAGCCATTTGAGAGAGTAAATAAATCAGTGATTCTTCTAAATCACTTCTTAAAACCCATTTTTATAGACTTGATTTTGTGATCGCCTTTTTATTGTTTTTATTTGTATTTAATTTTGTCTTGCTTTTGTTTGGCCTTACTGTTATATTGCTTTCTGTGTATCCTGCTTTTGCTTTGTCTGTCAAAGAACTTTGTAAACTCTGTTTTTAAAATGTGCTATATAAATAAAGTTATTATTATTATAAATAAGAGTTATACAAAATTAACTGTTAAGGGTAGCAACACTTAAAAAAGGTTTAAAAAAACACCAGAGCTCATAAACAAATATAACAATGCCAGACATTATTGAAAAAGCTATTTCTAATGAAGTTGAAATGGTAACTAAAGTAACTATTACATCGATCCAGTTTTAGTAGAATAAAGTAAACGTTAGTGGTTTTGACCTTGAAGATGTCCGGTTGGTGGATGAGGCCCATAAGGGAGAGGAAGCCTCCGTACGACCAGCCATGGATGGCGACACGACTCAGGTCCACAAACTTGTACTTGTCAGCTACATAGTGCAAACCCTCCACCTGGTCTTCAATCTCCACCTGACCCTGATTGGAGGAGAGCAGAAATGACGTAATTCAGCTGGCATTAACACTCTTTCACTACCAATTTACACATAATTACTTATCCAAGTTTACAAAGTAAAGTGTTCCTAAAGTGGAACAACACAAACATAAAAAAAGTGGCTTCTTGTTTATTTAATTATGTGAATTGTAATCACAGTATGACGATTCTATGAAGAAATTTAAGAGTAAAATGTGTCAATAAAACACTCTCTGTTCATCCCTCTACGTGAGTTGTTTGCAGACAGATGATTTATGTGATAACTACCATTTTGTCCTTCACAGCTCCTTCAAACTTGAGTCCCCGCTGACAGGAGCCCCGTCCATCGATGACCAGCACAGCATAGCCCAGAGACGCCAGTGTGCTCAGCCGCAGGTACTTCACCCCTTTATAAGAGTTATTCACTAACTGGACCTGGACGGAAAGAAAAACATGGTCACAGCAATGTCGTTTGGTCAAAAAACGTAAGGATGATGATATATGATAACTGATTTCTGATCTCCATTAACCTCCAAAAACACTGTGCGTTACTTTGACATCATCACAGTCACAGGTTCGATCCCTGTTGCAGTTATATGTCCTGCTGAAGTCAGGGTTTGTGCATCTTTTTAAGAGTAAAATGCAAGGATTTTTTAAGAACTTTCAAGGTACCTTAACCAAAAATTTCCAGACTCTCGAAGTCTACTCCATCACATCTAAATTGTTACTATAAATGCCAGGAGACATCAAACAAATATGAGGACAGGATAATTTCATTTTAAACATTACAAGATTTTTGGTTTACGAGTGATTGTGTCAATGAAACACCAGATTATGTTGAAAATCAATCATTTTTCACGGAGTATATTCGAATTCAAGCATATTCCTAACCTTGAAAACATAATAGGTTTTCAATAGTCTTTTTTCAATAGTCTTTTCAAGTGTAAAATTTCTAATAGTCTTTCAAGACTTTGTATGAACCCTGTAAAGTGTCCACAAGCAAAAGCTCTTAGTGCTTGCACACAAGCTAATACCAAATCCATATTTTCTACTGATCACATTCTGCTGGGACGCATTCAGTTGACAACAATTAACAAAAAGACAAATCTGTCATTGTTTTATAGCTTCTAAGTCTACACATGAATGTAATGCGGCAGCGGAGGTGCTCAAACCTGCGGACCGCCATAGACAAAGACGACGGTGGGATGCTTCCTGCCGGGGACCAGGTTGTGTGGTTTGTACAACATGCCATACAGCTCGAAGCCCGACTTCCCCGTGAAGCTAAAGATCTCTGGAGGAGTGTAGTCGAAAGGAAAACCTGGAAAAAAAAACAGCAGATACAAAATAAGAAATATATTTACTGATGTAATATAATGTAAAACACAATGTACAAACAGTCAAGTAATTTAATTGTAAGTTTAAATCACTGGATACGAGTGTGATCTTAAGTAGAAGAGAGAAACTGTCACAGCTGCCACACAACATTTCATCTGTTATAAATAAACTGTTAAAGACGTTTGTTTTCAGTACCAGAAGACTCCATCATGCTCGCCCAGAACTGAGGCTCTTTGTGGAGCGGGTCGTCGTCTGAGCCATTCAGCTTGTAGATGTGAACACAGGGTGCTGTGGTCAAGCTGCTGTAATGGCTGATAAACATGTCAAAGGTCTGTATGGAAGAAAAAGAACAATAAACAAGACAGGGTTAAACAGCATCCCCAACAATTTATATTTCCACTGAAATCTGTGGAGGAAAACACAGAAAAAAAAAAAAAAATAATAATAATAATAATAATATATATATATATATATATATATATATATATATATATATATATATATATATATATATATATATATATATATATATATATATATAATTGTGTCAGAAACAGAAGTGAAACAGCAATTTAAACGGCATGGGAACACTTATAAACACACATATAAAATGAACAAAGAAAAGTGTTCCATCATATCAGAGGTTGAATAATAGTTACTGATTAAAATAAAAGACGAATGTTGTCCCAATAATCTGTTAAATCTATAAAACCCTAATGTCAATCACAAATTTAAGCTGTACAACAAGTGAACGTAGCACTAAACAAGTTATAATAAACAAAAAACACTGCTAATTGACAACTGCTAGTTGACTTTACTAGAGGCAAAAGTAAACAAGGTGACTATGGGCAGCATCAGTTATTTGTTATCTTACATTTACAAAAAAAAAAATAAATAAAATAAAATTGAAAATCAAATACAAATCTTCTGGTTTCCTGAGTAGCTGGTTGTGTGAATGCAGAGAGAGAAAAGCTGAGGAAAAGTTCCCACTCTCACTGGTTTACAACTTTAAAAAGTACAAAACTATCCTGAAACCTACCGAATCATTTTGAGTTATCCCAGAAAACAAGGTTGTATGTAAGTGTGTGTGTGTGTGTATTAGGATACCTGGCTCACGGAGCAGCTGTGGGAGAAGCCGGGTTTGGTGAGTCGGACGATTTCACCTGGCGAGTCGTAGTTCACGACATAAAGGTGATGCTCCAGAGGAGAGTCTTTGGTTCCCTGGAAGTAAACCAGCTTTGCCACCTCGTCCACCCAAATCTGAGGACTGGACGAACGCTGCACAAACACCACAGTTTTGAAATAAGTTTCTTCAAAGATTTGTTACTGTACATACCTGTCTTACTCCTTAATTTGTTCTTAACCACGTTTGTACTGTTTGTTATGTGGCGCTTTTATTTTTTAAGCAAAATGTACTATTTCTACATTATTACTACAAAGGCTGAACTATAAGTATATGGAATCTAAAACCAGGGTTCAGTGCAGCTTGTGATTCAATTTTAATAATACTGATATTTTCAAAACCTTATTTTTGTGATTTAAGTTAAAGAGTTTATTGATTATATTTTGAACAGTCAATTATGAGTATGTGATATAATAGGGGTTTATGTCTGCAGACAATATGTACTTGTGTGTAAACTGGCAGTTCACTTTTCACGCTCTTGTTTTTGTGCATTTTCCAAATTAAGACCTCATAACTACCTAATTAATTTCACTTCCTGTTCCAGGAGCTCTGAAGAACAAACCCTTGAACCCTGAACTCATGTTAGTGCTCGCTGAGATATACTGTATGTGTCCATCATGCACCGCATTTCAGTTGTAATTTACACCTCAGTGTATTGATGAGTGTGTGTGGTGGTTTATTACTGCTGCTCTGGATACAGTTAAATGTCAACAACCTTGAAGAGACATGTGGGCTTTACCTTCGCTCCGTGATTGGCCAGCACCTCCCACTCCCCACTGGTTACTGTCACCTCCTCTTTGACCGGACACTTGAAATCATCTGGTGAGAGAAGATGAGTGGATAAACTGATAGATCACTTCACTTGTTTGACAACACAGGGAACATTAAATGACTTAACCATTATACATCCCACTGCATGGCATAAGAACTTTTAAAACATCTTTGCCTGCGGTACCTCATGGACATACAGAAGTATTCAAATGAGTCAATGAGGAAAGGATTTGTTTACAGAAATAAAACTAAAACTGAAATAAGTCAGGGAAAAAATTACAATAGAAAACATTTACTCAAAACTAAACGAGCAAAATTGAGACCATTCAAATAGAATAGAAAGTAAAAATAATTTTAAAAACTTAAACATTGTGGCTCATAAATGTTTAAACCAATTTTTTTTAAAAATTTATTTGTGACACCAGCCTGTGTTTGTGTTGATAACGTTACCTTCAGAGTGTGTGTAGCCGTTGGCCCAGTTGTAGCTGCCCCGCTGCAATACGGAGGTGATCTTATACAGGTGGCAGAAACCTGTTTTTGATTCGTTTACTGTTATGAAGGAGATCTCATCATCACTGGTTTGGATGAATGGGTGGAAGATGTCATGGACCTGGAAGACACATAGACGATCATGATGGGGTTTTTTATTTTCTACTGAAACCTGAACTAAGATTTTAAACATCAACTCATCTCATCAGCATAAATCATAAAGTGTGGCTGCAACAGAGGAAAATAACTGAGTAAATGCTGCTCACAGTGATAGAAAGCATCACAACTGAGTCAGACATGAGGGGGAAAAACCTTTAGGCTTCAATGTGAACAGAGCTTTAGTAAGATGTGGTGTTGGGCCTCACATTGATCCAAATGTCGCTGGTCTCCTGGTAGATGATGAAGGGCTGGACGGTGTCTCCGAGGGCCTGCAGGCTCTCTTGCCTGCTGGCCTCATCCTGATGTGCAGGGATGAAGAGCTCCGGAGGCAGCAGGACCAACTGGAGGCGCTGCTGCCGTCGGCCCATCATGACCGCCCATGCACTGACACACAGAGAGAGGAAGAGTTGTGACAGATGTGCAGTATACAGACTCCATGTTAGTCAAGTCTGGGGTTTTAGAGCTTCTGGAGCTTGGCAAACTATAAAGGCTAGTGGGTGGTGCTTTTAAAATCACAGGAGAACAAAGTTACTATCGGCCGTCTTTTGTCCATCCGGCTCTGGTGATGTATTCGGCATCGGGGAACAGGCTGGTGAAGGGAACAGGCAACACCTTTTCCTGTGTGCTGACAATCTGAGGGAGAAACACCAACAGCAAGCTGACATTTCAACATCTCTCTGAAGAACTTTCTGGTAAAAAATATAGTTTTGTGGTACTGAACAAGCACTCACTTTTCCGAGATTGTCTGTCCTGATTTCTGCTATTTTGAGAGTAATATCGGGATTCTTGCTGCCTGGATAACAAACAAAACTGAGTTAGGTACCAAAATATAGAATCACACATGAAACTTTCTCATATGAACAGAAGTCTGGTTAAACAATGTGAGAAACAGACCCTGTGCCATTATAAGAGTCATGCTGTACTGACTGAGCTATGCAAGTAACATATACAGAGTTTATTTTTCAAGGTTCCCTGTGGAGTTTTTGACCTCCAGTAAGGATCTGGAGCAGTTTTCTTATAAGTGGGTCCCCGTTTTATTTGTTTCCTGCACCAGCAAAAGCAGGGAAGAAGAAGACTGCTGGCTAGTAAACATGGATGTAAACAATGCAGGTTTCAAAATGTTCAAATAATCTGCTTTGCAAATGTTTTATGAGGAAGGAAATGCATTCAGCACTTTGTTAGACCTCTAGGATAAACACATTGAGTTTTGGTGAGGAACATAACTTTTGTTTGATTACAAAAAAACTCCACAGGGCACCTTTAAATAAACTTTAGTAAAAAGCAAAGTGCTTTTTATCATACAAGAAATGCATCACCTAATTTATAGTGTAAATCTCAATCTTTTTTAGTGTGTTTGTGTGTGAGTCTGTGTACCTGCGCGTGGGTATCTGTAGACATCCGTCTTACGCTCCTCCAAAGCCGGAGACGGAACATGAATGATCTCGACCTCAGACTCGTCCACCTCCTCGTACAGAATCTGCAGAGTCTTACCACCATCTGATTCTACACCAGAGAGAAACCAGTAAAACCAGTCAAAGACAAGTTTACAACCAAGAACACTGCAGGTTGGTATCAGAATTATTTTAAAGACTTTGCCTCTGGAACAAACTACACCGGTGAACTCATTGTTATTTTTACAACTGGTCCATTAATGACCCCGTTTGGTCTTTGTTTTAAAGCATTTTGTAAACTTTTAGAAAAGTATGAATACATTCTTGTTATTCATGCATCTAATAATAATCAATCTTCATTTGAAAACTACTTTTATTATGATTACGATGATTGTTGATAATAAGCCTCCTTGCTAAGAAAATGTGTGTCTCTATGACTCACTCACCTTCACGAGCAGCTGGTGACCACCAGTATCCGGTGAAGCGGTCAAACTCTTCCTGTGTGACAAAAGTGGCTACACCGGCAGATTTAGTGTCCTCTTTTGGGTTATCAATACCTAAAATAATACAGAGAAAAATAAAAACACAGTGGAAAAAAAATTCAAAGTACCAGGTAAGACTCTAAGGTCTCTCCTGGATCATCTGATCATCTCAATCCTGACCTTTGTGGCAGAAGGTGAGCCTCCTCTCTTCACCCGTCTCAATGCTGGTCACCCAGATGTCGTTGTTGTTGATGAAGCCGATAAAGTTGGGGTCCCCGTGGCAGATCTTGGGGTCCATGCGTGTGCCTGAACTCTGGCTCTTAATCTCGACAGGCTCCATAGGAGAAGTCTGCACAAAGTAAGAGCGGATTTATGAGATCAATATTGATATTTCAGAGTTCAAAAAAGATGACAAGATATCTAACTCATATTTGGCTTTTAATATACCGCAGCTGTCCAGTAAAACCATGTATCTCTGAATTTGGTGATTTGGGATTTTTAAAATAAACTAAAAGATCAATAGTTCCTGTATGGGTTGAGAAAATTCTCCTACTTCTTAAGCTAAATAAACAATTTAAAATATTTGAAAAACGCTTTGCCACAAAGCTGAAAACGACTGTTTTTCTTGGCTCATAAACAGTTGATATTTTAAACATACATGTGTTTCACAGGATAGCAACAATAAACAACATATTTGATAAAGTTCCCCTGTTTTTGGTTATTAAAGAATTGAGACTACAGCTGAAATGATTAGTCAATTAGTTGAGCAACAGAAACTAAAATGTACTGGTTCCAGCTTTTATAATGTGAGGATTTTCAGATTTTCTGCGTCTTCTATGATCGTAAACTAAACACCTTTGGGTTTTGTTGGTCGGTCATAACAAGACTTCTGAAGTAATACTGCACATTTTTCACTATTTTCTGACATTTTATGGAAAGAAACAATCAATCTAGAAAATAATCATCAGATTTTTTAATAATGAAAACAACAGTTGGTTGCTGTCCTAATTGTGAACAAGATATGTACTGAGAGGGAAATTTTACACTTGAAAAATAAACTTGCGAGTGCTCTCTGGTGGACAAACTATGTAATAATGACCTCAAGTATATCTTTGGCATTTCTGTAGTGCAACTACATGTTAATTATCTGCAGACATATAGGCCAATACTGATCTGTGATAAGATAATATCGGCTGATAATTACATTATGGCTCTATACTATACCTGCTTCAAAGCCTTCTGCTGGGTCGAGGGGGTCTGGAGATAAGTTTAGGTTACATTGGCCGCAAGGCAGAGTACAGCCATTTTTTAAAGTTTATATGCAACTATTAATATTCTCACTGGGGAACTCAACAGAGGCCCAAAAGTGACTTAAAAAAGCCAGAAATCTCTCCCTCTGGCGAAGGAGTTGTTGAGGCATTGTCCTATTCAGCAACCTGATCAACTGCTGCAGGTCTGTAACGGTCATTCTGTGCTGTGTGGAAATGAAAGTCTTACTTAACTGTCCTTTAACTCACAATGAAGCTGTTGTTTCCACCATCGCGGCAGTAGTACAGACTGCTGTTGGCCTGGAACAGGAAGAGGCCGCTGGGTCGGTGGTAATCATAGGAGGTGATGCCAGACACCCCCAAACGCTTCCTCTCTCGCAGCAGCTCCTCCTCCCGCGAGAAGCCCCCGTGGTGAGGGCTGGCCTGAGGTCAGGGGTGACAGGAGGACACACAACGTGACAATGCTGGCCGAGCGAGGTCAATGTCAAAGAGAGTTTGTTCAGGGCATGGAAAACAAACAAATGGTAAGAAAACATTACCACACTAAATTAAAGAGAGAATCGCCAATAAAACCACTTATCTTCTCTCTCTTCAGCAGGAACAAATTCTGTTTGTGAAATCAATACAGCACAGCGTGACAGCTGGATAGCAATGACCATCAATCCCGGGGTCTGTGGTCTTTTTAAGCTCCATGAGGAAAGACGTCGTTATGAGAGGAGTGGCTCACAATCATCCTCTAAACAATTAAATGCTCAGATAGGCTCAATCACATTAAAATGTCAGAGAGTGGAGGAAGAGGACTAAAAACCCTCCTCACCTGAAAGTGATCCAGCAGCTGTTTCCATGACAAAACCAGCAGAGCATCTTTGCGGACCTTCTTGGGAATGTCTGAGTAGAGTAACGCATTTTCCCTGCTGGCGTAAGGCATTCCTGTAAGAACAGAAAACACAAACCAAGTCAAGCTGACGTATCACATTTTACTGAGACATCCGATAACTGGTCGGCTGCATGTACAGTGAGTACCAACAAGCTCAGCCTTCTTTGTTCTGGTTGTTCTGGTCTGTCTTCCACTACAGTGCGTATAAAAACTGGTTTTGCTTCCTCCTCACTCTGTGTGATGGTTGAACGCTTGTGCAAAATGGCATACCATTAAGGCTGAGTCCTTACCGCAGCGGCCCAGGTTCGATTCCAGCCCGGGCCCTGTGCTGCATGTCATCCCCTCTCGCTTTTCCGCCTCTCCTGTCTCTCTCTGCAGCTGTCACCATCAAATAAAGGCAAAAATGCCCCCCCCCCCAAAAAAAAAGAAAAAAGCCAATGCTTTTTTATTCTGACACCAAAACCACTTAACACAGATGTTTTAGAAAGACGAAACATTTTCTGGTGTCAGAGGAGAAAAACATTTTAAAAGTGTTAGAGTGGTTTATCCTGGATTGCTCAAGCTGGGGTAGTTATATTTGTGAATCAACAAATGCAACAAATCAACAACAAATCTATACAATCACAGTACTTGGGGGATAAAGCTTTAAAGCGAGACTATGTAACTTTTGCTAGTCCTCGTGTCAGTGAACCAATTTAGTAATGTCAGTTTTACAGCAATATCTATCTAAAGTTTGCTAACATTAGCCACCACAAGCTACTCGAACAAATGAGGCTGGAGCAGCAAAATCCCTGTCTGTGTTGAACTGAACCAGTGTGTGTTTTACTGCTTACGAATTCAACTTTTTATTTGTAAAACAAAGATTGTGTTATTTCTTTTTCAAAATTTACATAGCATCACTTTAAAGTTGTAAAAAGCTACCACCTACTGGCAACAGGCAACAATGGCTTCAAGGTCTAGATGTAAAAAGAGCATTTAGAGCCATACTGGTATGACTGCTTGTATAGTCAACAACTGAGCCACCATGGGTACGGGTCTTACAGACTCTATGAGGTGCACATTAAACCACTTGACACAGCTCTGGAAATTATATCACATGGCAGCAAAGAACAGCAACCATTTTGCAGAAACTCTCAAAGCAAAAATGGTGCTTCTAGTTGAGTTTCACATTTTCTCCTGCACACAACTGACAAGATCCTCTGCAGCTCTTCGGATATTAAAGCTTGAAAACAGTTGCAGGCTGGTAACTCTGACTCACCAGCTGTATCCGCAGATTATTCACAGAAGCACGCTACCTTTCAAAGTGACTGAGAGGAAGCAACTGAATCTGTAGGCCAACAAGTCAGCGCCCGCCAAAAACACCTGATCTGAGCTGGGTTTTATTCATTTTTCCACATTTATTGTAGAAAATGACATCATTTGGCACTCAGCATGTTTTAATTTCTGCCTGAAAACGAACATTTTTCAACAACTTCCAGCTCTCAAGTCCCCGAGCTCACCAAGGTAGTAGATGCGGTGGGAGTGCGGACTGGCCTCGTCCTTCTGGATGAACTGGAAGTCATGTGGTGCCTTGTTGATGACCACGCCTGTGTTCTTGCGGCTGTTGTGGATGATCTTGCGCAGGCCATCCCATGTGTGCTTCTCCACCTGGAACTGGGTGGGATTCACATCCTCCATCTCCACCACCTCCGTGCTGTCCGAGAGTTCATCCACCCCCATCATGCCTGCCACTGCCTCTCTGACGCTGCGGACAGACAGACTGATCAGCTCAGATACGTCTACAGTAAATCACAATGGCAAAGTAACACTGGCAAACTGCCAAATATGGGCATATCTTTGATTGAGGGCGGTTTAATTTATCTTCAAAATCAGATGCTCTGACAGAAAACTGACTACGTATCAATCTTCTAACCACATTGCGTATGTTAACATGCAAATATGGTATGCAGGGTGGACAACATGGTAATAATTATTGCTACTCATCAGCATGTTAGCATGCTAACTTTAGCATTTAGTTCAAAGCAACGCTGCGGCAAAGTGCAGAATCAACAACATGGCTATAGACTATATATATATATATATATATATATATATATAATTATTATTATTATTATTATCGTTATTATTAAACCTTATTTATGAAGCACTTTTCAAAACAGTTATAAAGTGCTTTACATGGAAAGAAATCAAGATAAAACAATTCAGCACAATAAAAATTCAATTAAATCAGGCCACTAAAAGCACAGAGAATAAAACAGAATAAAATACCCAATAAAATAATATAAAATAAACAAATAGAACAGATGAAACATATTAGGCCTACACTGAAACAGATGACATTAATAAAAAGTCTTTTTAAGTGATTTTAAACTGATACTGATTCTGCAAGCCTTAGTCAGCATGCAAACTGCCTCCTTTCATTAATACATTTTCCAGCACTATTAAAATGTGACAGATTTTGCCCATCAGCTCATTTTCTAATCTTTTAAGGCAACAAACACAACGGAAAAACCTTGCTTTGACTAACATTTTCCATTTAATCAAAATGAATGAAAATTAAAACCAAATAAATGTGGTTCAGACAGCTGTGGGGGGGGGGGGGTCGTCCCATACCGTTCTTGGCCGTCTTCTGTTCTGTCTTCAATTTTCAGCCTCTTTGCTCTGTGCATTAACCGTTCAACAACCCTGAACCAGACCTGACACCCTGTGGGAAACCAGGTAAAACACACGAGAACTGAAGCGGTTTGTTTCAAGTCAAAACAAATCCCAGACCGTTTACATGGCAGCACCTGCTCTAACTGACAAACACGTTATTTAACAGATCTGTGAAAACCTAGACGATGCCCTGAGCTAAGCTCACATGCTATGGACAGTTAAACTGTTACTGAGGTGACGGCCCCGTTCAGGGCAGATGTCTCTGTGCTGCTTCATCATGGAGCTGCTGCTGCTGCTGCTCTTCAGCGGACCGCCACCACACTTCCAGCTGCGTGTTCCTGATATGGAGTCTCAGTGTGACTCAGCTGCATGACGCTGACCCTTCAACGCCTGTGTCATAACTGTGGCAAATGTTACACCGTTACTCCACATTTTACTGCAGGCTGTTCTGTTGCCTGGGGCCTAAATGAAGGGCAAATTCTACAGAAGTTCATTCCCAGAAAACGCTATCAGATCTGCCAGAAGAACAAATGTCACACTTGGAAATTTGACTTGAATTATGATGCAGGGGAACGTGACTAAAACTGAGTCTTAAAGTTAATTTTGTGACATTCACTCATTCTCCAAAAAGTTTACAAAGGCACGCACGTCCAAACATGATGAATTCTAGGTGCTGTTTAGAAGTACATGTGAAAAACTGAAAAAACAGAGACTGTGCGGACTCTGTTTTTTTCATTCATATACGATGACGATTCATATTCATGACAATCGCTGAGCCATCGCCATGACAACTGATTAAACTCCATCCGCTGATGAAGGCCATGAGATAAGTGGACCTCGAGTTTAGATTTTTATTAAATAGAAATCTATATATTTTTCCATTGTAACTGCATTGAAACAACACTATTCTTTGGTCTGTCTATTCTGATATTATTATGGGTATTATGATTATAATGAGATTATGATTATTATATATTTTATTACTTTATTCTACTTCACTGTAGTCCGATTTACACAGTCTCATAAATTATGTTTTAATGTGTTTAAATTATATATGAAAAGCACTTTGGACTGCCATTATGTTTGCAAGTGCTACACGTATATAAACACGTCTTGCCTTGACATGAACATTGCCTTTTACAAGTTTTTACAATCTGGATGTTGGTCAAATTAAGAAGAAAAAAAAAATCACATATTATTTTTGACATTTCATAGACTAAATGATTCAATACATAAAATATTATTTGAGAATAACCAGTGAGATGAAGCACTAGTTGTTCTCAGGTGTCTTATTTATGGATCATTTTGACTTTTGCTTTGTTTACACGACCACAACTTTCTTCAGTGAAAAAGCAACCAAAAAGTGTTAAACTTGAAAGCAAAAACACTTCCTTGAACACCCAACAAGTGTGATGCTTTATGTGTCTACTTTCTGTCTTTTCAACTGTATTTCCTAGCCTGACAAACACCTGTACACCGCTGGTTTGGGTCTAACTTTTATAATTGGTTAGTTGAAGACTTCTACAGACGAGCCTTAGTTTTGGATATTTTGTCATGAACTCATCAGACATAAATTAAAACACGCACACACACACACACACACATCTCAGTTTGTACATATTGTATGTTTTCCAGCATCCGTTTTTGTTAAAGACAACAAATAGTTTCAGTTTCCTTTTTTTCGGCTAAATGTCCACAAACCGACAGACAACATCTGGCTGAGTGCGTCCTCCCCGACAAACCCTCATCAAACTATAACTAATCAATAATTAAAACTCTCTCTCTCTGTGTGTGTGTGTGTGCTGTCCGTTGATTGGAGCTAGCTCGTTAGCCGCCCATTAAACCGGGACTGGCTAACGCACTAAAAACAGACAGAAACCAGCCGAAACATTAAACACTCATTCATCTTCAGCTTACGCTTTCTGCCCAAAGACCTCGAAAGCTTTTCTCCCTTTGTCGAAGAAACGCCCGTGTTGAAAACAACGGTCAGGGTCTGAATAAATTAAAACTACTTTCCGGAGAGCAGGCAGCTAAGCGCTAATATGCTAACGACGCGGAAACGGCTCGTGAAGCCAAACGTCCCAAGATTACGACCTTTAACCCGGAAATGGTGCGTCAGGTTCGCGTGTGCCTGTTCCGTCAGTGTTTCTGCGTCAACAGCGTGTATTTCTTTTAATCTGCTTTTGTAACTTTGTTTTTTTTTTTACAGGTTTACAGCAGAAATAACCCGCCCTGCTATTCTGTGGAAATATGAAACCATATTAATAGAAGAAATTCCGAAATCTGTTTTCTTCTTAAAAGCCCCTGAATACTGGGGGGGGGGGGCTCGGTTTGATCCGAGACGACTCCTCTCTTCGCTTTAAGGCTGCAACGAGTGATCATTGTCATTACCCAATAATCTGCGTTTCCTCAATCGATCGTTTAGTCTGCGAAATGTCAGAAAAATGGTGAAAGAATGTCCATCACTGTTTTTGAGCTCAGTATGACAAATTCAAATGTCTCGTTTTGTCCAAACTCAAAGATTTACAATGATATTAAATAGAGTAAATCAGAAAACCTTAACATTAAAGATTAAAAGATGCTGGAACGACATTGTCATTTTTGCTTGATAAATGACTGAAACGATTAATCAATCATCAAAAAGGTGCAGATTCAATTTCTATTAGTCTACTAATTGATTAATCGACTAATTGTTTCAGCTCTACTTGGCAGGTCTTCCACCGAAACACCAGAAGCAAATACATCCACAACCAAATAGAAACATCTGGGACAAGCACTGTATCCTTAAAACATTTATTTTTGTAATAATTTGTCCTTTTTTCTTTTTGCGTAAGTGCAAAAAATGCACCCAAAAGAGCCACCTGAGGGAAGTCTACATCTTTAAATAAAAAAACAAGCAAAGTGTACATTTATAGTACAAAATTCTCTTTTTAAAAAATTGCACAGTTTGTGTATAATATATATATTCATAATCTCATCTTAAACAAACTTTAAAGGCTCAGAAAGTAAACAAAATTCACCAAATGAAAAATAAAAACATTTTTTTCCCTAGAATTTAAAGCTGAGGAAACTTGAGACCCTGTTTTCATTTGTGTCCACCATAAATATACATATTTATATGCAAGTCTCTTTACATATAGTCTCTGTGCTAGTGTTTGACCAGACAATCAAAATTATTGCAAAGTAGTTTAGTTCTACTATAAAACATGGGGTGGGAGGGTGGGGGATAAAAGCTTCTTTCTGCTGAAGGTTCCTTAAGTTATGCAAAAAAAAAAAAAACCTGGGTTTCTTTACACCCCTTTTGTATTTACTGGAATCCCTGCTTTCACAAACTGTGTGCATTCAACATTCCCAAAGAACAATCCAGAACTCCAGTTTTGCTTTTTAGCAAGAACACACATTTCCCTGACTTTTTTTTGTTTTTTTTGTTTTTGAACTTTACACAGCGGCCCTGGCCAGAGGTGGTGGTCAGCGTCGATACGGGTGGAAGCCCTGTACGTTGTGGTTCTGCCCTCTGCCGAATGCACTGGCGGCGGGCTGGGGGGCGGCGGTGGGCTGTGCTGTCGGGGCCCCGTACGAGGCCGTCGGCTGGTTGGGGTCTGCGAAGCTGTGGCCGAAGGCTGTCAGGTCCTGCCCGTACCCTGAGGGAGACGACAGAGGGGAAAGAGCCGGAGAGAGACAAGAGGATTTTAATGTCAGGGTCACCAGCCGGTGTTTAGGAAGAAGCCTTACTGCTCTAAAAGTAAAATGGTTGAAGATTTTCACAATTTTAATGTTAAGGAAAAATCCACCCCCTTACCCTTACACTATCAGTGTATAATTGTTACTTTTGATTAAATATTTTCATTTTTGGTGAACAATTGTGCAGTCACACTCTACTGCAGTTGTTAGTACGTCACATCAAAATTATCATCATCACATATCATCAATTCTACCAATTTCGTCACAGCATCTACTTTATCACCAGCCTTTAATACCCATGAATGCTTTTCCAGTAGATTGGATAAGTTTAACAGGCTGTTTTGTGTTATCAGAAGTTTTTTTATTTTAACTTTGTCATGTAATTAAATCTTGACTAGATCTAAATAGAGCTAAAAGAAATTTCTTGTTAATGTTTGTCTATGAAGGGCTCTGAAATGTATTTGTGATAAACTGTTGTATACTTAAATGAACTGTGACACACCAAACAACTAAATGGACCAAGAAATGAAATGTGCATTTTGAAAAAGAGTTTTAAAGGTTTCATGGTGGATTTTTCCTATAGATTCAAATACTGTATTCCTTCAATGAGCCATTTAGTGTTGAAAAATATTGTGTAACAATGTTAAAATGTATAGAGACAAAAAATGACAATTGCAAGTGAATTTAATTGTTTCAATTTAATCATTTAAAATGGGCTTCATTGAGGAAAACAATCTCTAGATTCTCTTGATGATCAGTGCAACACGCACAATGTTCTTCTATTCAGACACTGGATGGCACCACCTCCCTGCAAACAGACATGGGAACCAAAGTGACACCCAGGGACGGAAACTAATCTGCCTAAAAAAATGGCTGCTGCAACCCAAAATTCAGCAGCCACTGCCCAAGCCAAAGGGCCTTTAAGGATGGAAAAAAAACTGAGTGGTTTGCTACCAAATGGCTGGTAGAATATGAAAACCAGTTGCAGCCAGTGACTGGTTATTTTCCTGCCCTGGAAACATCCAGTTAGCACTGATTTCCAAATGTCACCAGTAAATACTGGAGTGGGGAACGTTACAGATAACTGGAATGGAAAGACAAGAGATAGAAAGACAGAAAGAAAGAAAAAAAGGGGGAAAAGTTAGAAAATACAACACATTATTTTTGGGGTGCTCAAAGTGCTCCATGAACGGAACAAAAATAAGAAATCTGAATAACGGTGAGCGGTCCCAACAGGACCGCCCGACAGAAGAATCTGAGAGAAATTGGAAATTTACTGGCATCGTGTCCTTCTTTAAATCTTCTTTCCTTTCTCACCCCTTTAGCTATAATGTGGAGACAGTACATGGGGAAAAAACAACGGGTGAATGGACTGCTGATGCATAGGGACAACTGAACCATGAACAAATTTTCTGACAATTAGATCATCCTTTTATAATCAGCAAAGCAATGCGGACAGAGAGAGTGGATAAAAAAAGGAGGACATAGTTAGTCTTGGTATAGTAAAGCGACAGCCGGCAAGAAGATGATGCTTAGAGCTCAGAAGACCAAATTTCAATGTAAATTTCTTTCAAATCCACTCAGCTGTGAGACTGTCGATGGCTGTGTTTTACTACACAAGAGTACACGCAGTGATTTGTATGTACATGCAAAATGTACATGCAAAATACAAAACACAGAGCAAAAGAAAAGAGAAAAAGAACCAGGTTGCAGCTCTATAAACACTACAGTACTGAACAAATGCTACGTTTGTGGTTGGAGAAGACGATGCTGGCACCTACCTGCACTATATCCTCCCTGCTCATCCTGACCATAACTGTGAGAAGGACGCGTTGGTCCGTAGGCAGAGGGGTCCTGAGGGTAGTTACCCAAGCCTATCAGGGAGATGAGGAGACCAGGTTGACTGAACCCAGATACTGCTGGCCGACTACTTTACATAGTTCCCCCCTTACTGAGCTAACAGAGCTGTACATTTATACTCATTTACTGCGTCTGCACTATGCTTGGAGAGGCATCGCTGCTCAGCTTCATCTGGAAGTCAAAACAAAATGGAGTGAGAGTGCGTGAGCTATCTGCTAGCACGCCTGACGTTTTATCATGCCAGCCTGGTCTCATGAAATTTTGTGAAATGGGCATGATATGCTAAGATGCAAGTAACGTGAGAAATACATTCTCCTACCAAGAAAATATTACGAGGAGGCAACCAGAAACAGGAACTAGAACAATCATACCAGTGGTTTTGCATGTTGTAGTCCGTAAAATACGACTTGTATATACGTCACTTTGTTGCCAAACATTTTCCAAAGAATGCCATAAGTAGATTGATCTCCTATATTCGAAGCCACCATTTCAGCATGCTGTGACAATCAACTTGAAATTGACTTGAAACTTCATTCATCTCTGTGTCACAATACGTTGTTTTGTGTACTCCAATTTTTCAAAACTTTCAGTTCTGAGTAGAATGACATCAAAACGAGTGCTAAGAGAATTGTGCTTGCTGGGTCTGTCGATGACATTTCAACATCCCAAGTTGCCAAAAAGCATTCCTGAACTGTATTGTTGAAAAAATCTAATTTATAAAACAAACATGGCTATAACTCAAGGGACAATGTGAAGTTTCTTGCATTAAAATAAGTTGCTCTCCAGCAGTCAATTCTCAAATTTCTTGATGCAACAAGAACAACCTTTGACAAAAAAAGGATAAATAACCTGTCAATCGAGTTTCACAGTGTACCGTTATAAAAGTAAAGCCAGTGCCTTCCTGGAAGGTGGGACTATATGGTATGCATTAGAAAATGATTGGCATTGAATTAAATATTAATGAGTTAAAACATGCAAAACGACTGGTTTGAGCTTTACGCTAACCAAATTACTTTAACTCCCTAACTCCACATAAGCCAAACTTAACCTTAACTGAAACCAAACTTGCTTTATTTGTCTCAACCTCAACCATTTACTGATCTTACACAGATAAAAATATCATATCCAGTTCCTGCTATTGTCACATAAACTTTCATGGTAGAGGTGTGTGATTTGTGTCCACAACACCATCATCATCAGCGTTTCTGATTTTCTGCTCATTTCACAAAAACGTTGTGAGACTGTGTTGCTACTACCGACTTTGATTACTGGTCTAAGTGCCTGAATGGGCTGCAGACACTAAATGCAAAAAGCTGGATGGAAGATAAGCACAAGCAGGAAACACTGAACAGGATGGGCACCTGTCATGACTGACAGCGATCACATGGCTGCTTTAAATGTAGATCCAGCAGTGTGAAGCAGCTGTAAGCCAAATACCAGCCAGCCAAAAAACTGAATGTAGCCTCTGAATGAACATCTGACTCTTATCAGACTGTGCTTATGTGACTGAATGGGTGAATTTTGAATGAAGACCAATCTTGTTCCTTTTCTATGGATGCTGGTTAGTTTTCACAGTATCTCCGTCTTCATTTTGGTTCAGAGCTGAAAACCTCCAGCTACCAACCTCCTCTTGTGCTCTCAGCATGATTTCAAAGCCTTAATCCAACACGAGTATACAGTATGTCACTGGAGAAGCTATGCCCTAAATGTTTTAAATCACAGATATTATAATAAGGCACATCATTCTCTAAATTGTCACTGGAGTGGCTTGATGAAATGCCTTATTTTCATGTCCCTACACGCTTTCTGAAATCTGGCCGAACACAGTCCAAAGGTAATGTTAGACTAGAGAGCAGTCCAGCTCAAAGACCACAAAGACACAGAAAATAAAACCTACACACACATTAGTCAAAAAATTACTTTCACAAGAGTCTAACTAACTAACATCTGCACAGATCTACAAGGCAGAGGGGCAAAATTCACATTTTGCAGACAAGCATGCAAAGCTCCAGAGTGATAAACTGATGGACATGTTGGACATTTTTTGATAGGTAGCTTTGCAGGTTGAACATGCCTAATTCTAGAAATAAGGTTTCATGGGCATAATACTGTCATGCTTGTGCTCTTCTATGGCGATTCGTGCCGAGACCAGGAAAAGAAGCCAGCACAGTCATCAACAGGGAAGAAGAGGAGGAGGTGTAGGAGGGAGTAATTAAAAGGTAGGAATATTTGAACCAAGTCAAATGTCTAGTACAGTCGGTCAGGAGAAGGTTGCACTCCCTTTAAAATCAAAATAAAATAAAAATGCAAAACAAAACAACAACAAAAAACATTGCAGGGCAGGATGATCTAATTCAAACCTACCAATCTTTTTACCAACCCACAGCCCAGCTGGAAAAACTTGACAAATGACTGCTGAAGACTCCTGGATATGGTGAAACTTCAGCAGCATCTTCACGGCAGAGCCAGAGGGGTTCATGTATGCAAGAAGCATGTATGCATGTGTAGCTATTCAAGCTAAATGGTACCAAGAGCAAGCTCCTGCTTGTCTAAGGGCTGTAGATATGCACTTAAATGAGCTGTAGTTGCATCCAATAAAATATCCAGGGAGATGGGCAGGGCCAAGGGGTGAATAAAAATTAAATGGGAGAGAAAAGGGCAGCAAACTACTTAATGCACAATGCTTTTCTTACCATACTGGCTATAAGGGAAGTCAGGCTGCCCAGTGGGAGCTTTGCTCAAGTCCTGAGTTGGTGTGGTGGCGGGGGCAAAGCCAAGCGTTGCCGTTCCTGGAGTGGTGGGCGGAGGAGGAACCTGTGGAGCATACTGGTCTGCTTGTGGTGTGCCGAAACTGTAACCTGTTGGAGAGTAATAAGATCATTTCTATGACGTTTACCTAAAGATAATTTCTTAATGTTGCTTTATCACAGATGGTATACTATGTATGAGTACAAAGGCCTCAGACCAGACGAACCTGGTCAAACCCCAGTGTTGGTGTCCCTGAGTAATAACACAAAATCTTTGACTTCAGTCTTCAGTCGCATTTTGAATGTAAAAAAAAAAAAAAAAAATCCAGTTGACCACCCCATACCATCATACAAAAAACACTACAAGTCAAGGTACTAATCAATTTCTCCACCAAATCTCTTCTCATTTTAGGCTGTAAGAATACAAGTTGTACGTCCACATGTCTATGAATATCAGCTGCCAGATCAAATGGTGACCACTCTGCCAATACACTTGTGACGGATCGTTTTGGGCTTCTTTCCCACTGATTTTAGCTTGGTACATCTGCTAACAGGTTTAATTGGTGGAAGATAATAATCCCCCCTCACAGGCTTTTAAGCTACATTTCATGAAATGCTGGATATCTGCGAGTCACGCTGCCCATCTCTGATAAGGTGGAGGTTCCTCCCTGACCATAGCCACAGCAAAGCTGCCTGGAAAACCTGACATAGATTAATTAACACTTTTTACACACCCATTTTAGTAAAAAGAAAAAAACGTTCATGATCTAAATGTAGTTTGTGAGGCTTTTGCACTCTGAAGAAGGAAACTTCTAGGGATAAAAATGTGAACACTTTTTGGCAGAGAAATAGAATTTGGACACAGCTGATAATCTGTGACCTTAGTCAAAAATCAATATCAGTTTTCAGAAACTCCTTATTCACAGTGTTACCTTTACATATGCTTTATTACCTGTAAGCACTTTGCAGTGATGCAAAACAACACCATGTGTAATGATCGAGTGCATCAGTATTACTGACCAAACTGAGGTGCTGTGCTGTAGCCCTGCTGAGGGTAGCCCTGAGGTGCAGCGAAGCCGCCCGCCGGGGTCGTGACCAGGAATGCATTGAAAGGTGATGGAGGCTGTGTGGGGGTTCCACGGCCTGCGGACAACGGAGGTCCATACCCGCCTGCTCCAACACAGAACAGATCTATTTTATAGAAATGTTTTTGCATAAATATATGTACATGTTTATATAAATCAACAGGACTTGAATTAAGTACACATGTAATAATACTAATTAAGAAAACAAGATAGTGAATTGAATTGCATCAATTTGAATTTGTCAGTCTTATTGAACAGCTGAAGAGACATAAAGTTGATAAATAAATGGTTTTGTAGAACACATTCTGAAGCTTAATGAAACTGAAGTATCTTCCGAAAGAGCGCAGGACCAACACTGCAGTGAGCGTTGCAGGTTGACCCGGAGGTGGTGATATGAAACTGAGCCTGACCAATAGCAGGGGGAGGCTGGAATCTATTCAAGGCTGCCATCTGTCTCAAGCAGCAAATTATCAGCAGCCTCAGCCATTATGAATCAGTGATAACACGTGCTGTTAACTGTCATCAGCCTATTGGCCACACAGAGTGCAAGCTCATTTCTGTGACACAAGCACTTCAAGATAAGCACATAATCACACGGCAAAGACACAAAATCTACATGCAATTTGATCAATTCACAGTTATGCAGCATAAAGAAAAACAAGTAATTCGCTAACATGGAAAGAAAGGATATTTTTCTGTGTGTTGTCAAGTGGAGGTCGAACACCTACCTATGGGTTGGCCAGTAGTTGACACCCACACTCCTTCAGGAAGAGAAAAAAAAACCTTTAGACTGAGGACAACACTGTTGCCTGAAATGTAAAATGTTTGCAGAATCCAGTTTAACATTCAAACTGACAGTGCAGGCAGTGACCTACATGCACAAGGTTAATGTTAAAGCAGAGGGTTTAACACATTTAAACAGTTACTACCGGGTTTTCCTCTGAGCGGTGAGCCTCACTCGCTCTACTCTAGGACTTGTTCCCACTCACCCTGTGGCCCGTAAGCCTGTTGCCAGCCCTGGGCAGGCTGTGTTGTCCAACCATTAGCTGCACTCAAGATGCCCCTGGGTGCCCACTGGCCAGGGCCAAGTTGGCCAGGAGCTTTGCTGTCACGAGGTTCGGCCTTCTTCACTTCCACCTGGACAAAGGACAAGGAGGGCACATTTGGCAACACCAGTATAATATCCATGAAGTCGCTCGCCTAGACAGACCTGTCCTACCACTGATTATTTAATCTCAACATTCTGGGCCAGTTTGAAATCTTTCACTTTATGTTTATTAGAATAATGAGGGGTTGTTATTAATATTACTGTGTAGCCAGAAGAGCCGTACAGCTATGTGTCTCAGGTACTAATTATTAAGCGGGAATTTCAGTGGCCAAAATCATATTGCAAAGACAATATGATACACATTTTTAAAAAATGCATCATATCCAGATCACAGCCTCTTAAGATGTACCTGAGAAACATAGATTTATTTCTATAAATCCTCAAATGAATTGCCCTATATAAATATGATAAAGGCATCTAATGGAAGGTCATGACTTACCTTTCTCCGGCTAATGCTTATAAAGAATCTCATTTTTATTTTATTTGGATTAAGTTTTAGGGGGGGAAATGGATGTAGAGAAAAATTTGTATCTCAGGTCTAACAGCATATAAAAAGGTAAACATGCATATAGTACAAATAAACAGTCTTTTCAGTCAATCTAAAATTGAATCTTCATACTGTGTCAAAGGTGAGAAAAAAATGTTCAATTGAGTGACTGATACACTTTGACCCCAATATAATGTCAAATCGCTGCTGGAGGACAGTTAGAGACAATCATAATAATAAAGAACACTTATTGTTTGGGAATTACTACCTTACACAATTTGTTAACACTCAGAAACTGACTATCCATCCATTACATTACTTAAATTTGACTTTCATGTATAGTTATCATCCACCGCTGTTATAGTTTAACGCCTGGGGTCAAATATAATTTTACTGCCCCAATAACAAAACTTTCCTTCCTGTAACTAGGCAAAGCTACCAGCAGTTAACCAGAGCAAAGAAACAGGCTGAGACTAAGGGGGAGCCAACCAGAAATAGACTGAGGGGTTGAGTTATTGGGGTCACCTTGCAGGAGGAAAACGAATCGCAAATTCCTCCCAGCTTTAAGGTGTTGCCACCTTCCCCAGCCTCCCCTCTTCCTTCTCTGTCGACCTAATTACATGCACATGTTTCCGGCAGTGGCCGCGCCGCCGCCAGCAGCTACCTGAGCACTTTCTCCCGTGGGCATCACAGCTACGAGTGATGGATACCATGACTTCTGTACAGTCCCCAACAGCAGAACTGGGATTTGTTCCACAGTTTGATGTGCTCCAATTTCTAATTTTGTAACTCATATCTCCCAGCCTCCCTCAAGTCCCAGCGTAAGGTAATGTCAAGTCAAGAACAATGGATTAAGTCGAGCCTTGATTCCTGCTGGAAACCAGGGCAAAGTCAAGGGGGGCAGGTACCACTGGAGAGTGTACAGGTTGGGCTAAATCATTTACCAAGGAAATGGGATTTGGATTATTTTAGTGTAATAATCAGTGACATTTCAAAAAAGAAAAAATCTTGTGTTGCTACTTATTGGTTAACATGATAAGAATCTAGCTTAAATCTGGTTCAGAAAAGCTTTTACCTTTTTACTTATTTATACAAAACAACCTGTCTGGGGGGGGGAATGAAATTGGCACACAAGAAAAAAACACTTTTATTTATAGTTTGTTCACAATAAAGAGGGGAGGGGTTCCCGGGGGTCAGGTGGTTTAAGGCGCTGACCACAAACCGCAACGTCTCTGGTTCAACTCCAGCCAGGAACCTTTGTTGCACGTCACTCCCCATATTTGCCGTCATCTTCTCTACTGTCCACTCTCAAATAAAAGCACAAAAGGCCCCAAAAAAAATCCCTATGACTTCACAAAGCAGTACTGCTCTCACTATTGTAGGAAGTGCAGAAACACCACAACAAATAGAAAAAATGGACGCTGCTTTAAGGTTGTCAATAAGAGTTAAAAACCTTAAACGCCAAATTATCAATAAAGATCTTCTGAGTGTCAAATATCGCAGACTGACCTTCAAATATTTAAAACACATATGCAGCCATGTGAAGATCAAAGATAGAAACTAGATACATGTGATGATACGATATGACAGAGTGGATATAACTACACTGTGTTTGACTTGGATCATTGTCTTATGCCCACAAATCATTACTGTCGACACAGAGGGCAGAAAGGAGACTGTCTCTCCTCTAGTGTCTCTGCAGAGTGGTTTAAAAGCTGCTAATTACAAAATGTCTATTGGGGAAAAGGGGGGTTGTTAATGAATTTGAGCTTGAAAAGTACATTTTGTGACAAGACCAATCCTAGCCAGATATGTACCAAGTAGTACTTTATTTTACTACAGTACTTCAGTTTTTTTTAACGGTTTGTTTTACTCAGCTGAGGTGCCAGGTGGGTGGTGTTTGCCACGTTGCAACGGCATAATAGAAGGAATGCCAGCAGGTTAGGAGGTGTGTTTGGATATATAACACCACAGTAAATTTATTGTTTTTACCCGGATGGACAACTTACCTAACACTATCTGGATTGTCTTTGTGAAGTAAACCCCATCCATCTGGTACACACACCGAGTTAAAACAAACACTAAGGAGAGGCATGCAAATATTATTGTGCGACTCTTGTCTCTTCCTAAGCAGCGTTTTAGGGAGAACTGCCATTTGTTATTTAGAGAACTGAAAGACACAGTATGGAGATTCTTCAACTGAGGTCACTGAGTTGAGCTTTTTCTTTAACTTTTCAAAAAGAAAAAAAAAAAGAAAAAAAAGAAAACATGTTGACATGTAAGTGACCTGCCAACAAAATATCAGAAAACAAAAGAAACAGAACTGATTGGACCAATCCTTTAGGTGATTTATATTATCGTATTATAACTTACAACTTTATCGTTTCGTTTGCTTTATTATCTTTTAAATATCAAAAACCAGACCAAACCATGTAATCTTTTTTTAAATACAATCTAATGCACTTAAGACATCCTAAAGGAGTGGTCAATTTAAACAAAGCCTTGGGCGACAATAGAAACTAATATGACAGCAATTGTGAAGGATCATTGTGTCTCTGGAAACTATAAGAGAGAAGTGTAAGGGTAGTGCGTGTTTAGAAAATTAGTGGCATCATTTAAGATGTTAAAGGATAACTTTGTGCTATATGATGCTGCAGTCGCAAATAGGAAGCCACTGGAAAATGAGCTCTAATAAAACAGCATCACAGTATAATAGCATAATTCTCAGTCTGTCGCCCAAGCCTCCGTTTGATCTTAAGGGTAAAATAAAACTACAACTACACACTTTTTTGCCCATGATGTCGTGAAAATGCATGTTGACAGCCTGGTCCACTGATTGTTCGGCCTCGAAAGTAATAAATCCAAAACCTAGCCAACGACCAAGAGTGAATCAAGGTAGCAGGGGGGTTGTGACAACACAAGATGAAGAACAGTATTGGGCTTCAGCAGAGTGAGGATCCGTCAAGTCTGAGCAAGAGGCTCCTGGGGTTCGGATGATGTCGCAGACTTGCAGAACAACACAAATCCAAGACTAAAGCCTGGGGGATTGAAGGAAACTTTTCTCTTTACTGTGCAGTGAAATATTTTGTGAAGATAACACCACAAGACTGCTCAACTACTAAACATGAAAACTGATGAGCATTTGATTTCATGTGAAATGTCACACACAAAAAAGGTCAATTATGTCCATCTTCCACCCTCTAACATTGATAAATGCCAATTGAACCAATACTACATTTTGTTACTTCATGCCGTTTCATCCAAACCCCACCTTGATCTGTCCCTTGGTATATTGCTGTGGAGCACACACTCGCAGCAGCCATTGTTAATGCATCACAAAAATATGGAGAAACACAAACTGTAGAATGCCTAAAGCTTTCTCCAAGCTTTCCCAAATTCAGTGTTTTACTTTTGAGTCAGCCAGGATAAGCCTAAAATGGACAATTAAAATATTGCTCACAACGGTAACACAAAGATATAGGCCATAACCGGTTTCCCAAAGTGGTGAGTTACTGATTTTGATCAAGAGTTTTCATGGGGGATATACAAAGTTCACCAACAGGAAGACAAAATCCAAAGAACTTTTTGGTCCAACAGTTGAGCCACGCCAGCTGCTCAGTAAACTTTTTCCTCCGACTATCTGGAACAGAACTTTTCAGAGCGTTAGCAGGCCGCAGCACGCTGCTGTGATCTACTTTCAATTTGATTAACTTTCCGCTATGGCAGAACTAGGTTGTGTGCACAACTCTACTTGGGGACCTAACCTGAATCCAATTAAATGTCCTACGAGACAACTGAGATTTTAGAGACCTCTAGTACCATGCCAAGCATTCCCAAGCCTCGTGATCTATTGCTATTAATAACACCCGTCAATGGCCCGTCCTTAATCTAAATTTAAATCCAACTTGACACATTAAAGAGTTTGACATGTCTCAGTTACACTCAAGTTGAAATTTTAAAGACTTGTTACTGAAATCAGATATCAACGACTGATGAAACCGATACGTTCTTAAAAAAAATGTTAGAAGACATGAAAATAAAACTTACTGTGGACAAACTATCACTCAGACTGATAGATGTAGAACTGGGAAATAATTTGACATCATTTATAAAGCCACAACAACTATTAGATGATCGATTAGTCAACAGAAAATCAACCAACAACAATTTTGATAATTGAATAATCATTTAAGTAATTTTGTATGCATAAATGACAAAAATGTGCAGGATTTGGCTTCATGAATGTGAATATTTTCTTGTTTTCTTACTTTTATAGATTGTAAACTGAATATCTTTGGGTTTTGGACCATTTGTCAGACAAAACCTGACATTTGAAAAACATCACTATGGGCTCTGGGAAATTATAATGAGCATTTTTCACCATTTGCTGACATTTTGTACACCAAACAATTAATAAATTACTCTTGGAAATTATTGTTGAATTGATAATAAATGATCATTAATTGCAGCCCTTATCATTTATTCTCTCTATAATTATGTTATTGCACAATTATCTGATTACAGTATTTCATTCTTGTAAGACACTAACCAAGCATTTGATTTAAAGGGATGGGATTTTGTAGTCTATTTTTGAGATCTTGGTCTGATATTTCCCCATCATATTGTCCATCAAGCCAACTAAACATCTTAAATTTAAAAAAACAATAAACATTCAGAGGATGCGAGTCAACATCAGGTGCATATTTTCCATCAAACACACAATTTAAGAATGAAAACTTCAATTGCTGCTAAACCTGGTGGCAAATCCCCAACAAACTCTTCCTCTGTAATTAGAGACATTTCACAATTTGATGCAGCTTTGTGTACACCCCATTCTGACCAAGTAAAAAATTTGGGTGTTTTTACATTTGGCCTGTACCTCTGTGCTACCAGTCAATGCACAGTAACCTAAAGGAGAAAAGACAAATCTTAAGAGACACCGTTAATCACATTCAAACCATTCACAAGGAGAAGGGGGACAGAAGAAAGAAAAATAGAAAAGGGCTTACTTACAAAAATACTTAACTTTCTACATATGGGAAAACACATACTATGCCATTTAAGATACATGTATCAGTTAGGTCTAAATCAAGGTAAAGAAAACTTATTCCAATGTTGAAAGTCTAATGGTTTTAGTAAAAAAAGCTGTTTATACTATTAAAGATTATGTAATGATTGTTACTGGTGCAATACATCATGTTAAATTCCAATGACAAACTATTCTGGGTTTCTCCCAATAGAGAATGAATGGGGGTTTTGGAGGAAGTAGTACTTGTTGTGGGTCAGTGGCCGCTGCATCATTGCTATGTAGGACAAATGCAGATGAAACAGCTGTGACTGTAACTCAGCGGGCAGTCTGACACCAACACTGCCGGTGGCGTGGGGTCTGATTCCCAGTGAGTCCATCCATGCTAAAAATGTCGGCACATGTCAAACTCATGATACATTTGTGATTAACTGGACAAAGTCTTCTGAGATTTTAAGGTCCGTCATTTCTACTGTCAGGAAATAGGTTAAGAGAGACTTTTGAAATAGCAAAGGACACGTGAAAACCTTTTTAAAATGGATTCCATTGTTCTAGAGATAATGTAATATTCACCTTCAGTGTTTGGGATCTTTGAAGGACAAATCCCCCCTTAGATACTTAAACTGTGCTCAATATGCCAGTTGCATGTTGTGATAAAATACTGTATTTTTTGGAGCACCTACTTTCCTGCAACCTGCCTCAGTTACTGGTTTCCTTTGCCTTCCACAACGCCTTTTAGCAACCTTACAATTAACTTCTTGCATTTAATAAGTTTTAGTAGAGATATTTTCCAGTAAAGAAAAAACTTCAGGGGACGCACTCCTTAAAATATGATACATATTTTAGCTGTATTGCATCCTGCTTTACTGAGGCTATTGTGGAGACAAACTTGCTTCTGAAACCGACTTTTCTTCTTTTTATCTTTGACGGTTTAAATAGCTTAACATTTTCTTTTTGTCAAACTTCATTTTAAAGATTGATCAATTACTTGATCGAATTTTGCTTAGACTAATCGTTTAATTTTTTAAGCCAACATGGCAAAAAGTCAATGAAGATGGACTGTTAGTTGGACAAAACCTTTCATGCACATTTTTTACTAATAGAAATAAATAACTGGCAGATAAATCAATAATAGAAATAACTTACTTCATTTTAACTGCAGTAACCATTTGGATGTGGTGTAACATCACGTTTATATTTGACCAGTTATACACACTAGTGGGAACAAAAACCGCAGAAAGGAGCTAAAAACGTTTGGCTCATCACCAGCTAACCACCATTTCTTTTAGGGTTCGTCTTTTAGGTTCACATTTTTTCAAATCTGTCTTGACACAAGAGTCAAGTGCCCATTTATAAACACTGAAACCGTTTTTGCTTGCCGTTATTTTTTCCTCCTGTTCATACTGGCCGTTACAAGATCCTTTCCTAAGAGATGAGTTAGTTACAGTCTGAAAGTTCCTTTACTTTGGAAGATACCAAAGATCCAAATAAACACTTGAATACATTTTTGCATTGAGTGAGGACTGTGAATTTTGTCCACCATCTCTTACACTGGAAACAGGTTAGGAAAGGATCTCTTAACAGCCAGTATGAAAAGGGGGAATAATTACACCAATCAAAAACTGTTTAAATGTTCATGTGAGCACCTGACTATTGTTTTAAGACAGACATGAAAAACTGTGAACCTCTCCAAATGCTTGTGACCTTAAACCTAGAAATTCTTCATTTTTACTATTTCCGCCCTGATGCAGACCCTGTGAGGTCGAAACCAGTCAGTGTTTTAACCAATAATCTGGATTAAAAAGCTTTTAAGATAACTTCTGTCCTTGCTCTACCTGAGAGTGCCTGAGGAACAATATACACAATATAAAATAGTATGTTTAATGGAGTAGAAATGTGTCCGTGGAACAGACTCATGTTGTCACACAAGGTCATGAAGGACACTGCATCAGTTCGAATCAGAGCCTGCAATTTCTGAAGCAGTTTTTAGATTTGAGCATGTCACAAAGGCTGAGATGTGGTTCTAAGGTGCCACCTACTGTTGTATTATGCGGGCAAATTACATGCAACATTGCACAAATTTATAACCATCACATAAAATGAAAGTGCCGCCTTACTGCCTGGTTAAGAATTTCATGTTTTTCACATGAGCAGTGTATTTGGCATTACACTAAAATTTCATTCCACCTCTAGAAATGTCAAGTTATATTTTCCATTAGATGAACACTGTGGTGACTTGGTATGAGGTTTTATTTAACATGCTTTTGTGTTTTATTGTGTGTCCCGTTCATGTTATGGGTGACAGTGTTTAAATTGAATATCTGGGGGTGAATGGGCTTTTTTCTCTTTGGGCCAGAATAGTTTGTCATGAGATTTAAGATGGTAAGGTATGAAGAGGGGAGAGAAAAAACGGGATCAGCTTTTACCTCGGGGCCTCTGCTTCTCCGCATCATAGATCATTACCACCTCTGTGACCTTGAATGGGACAAAGGGAAACAGTGGCTCCATTTAGAAAACCAGACAGGGTCCGTTTCTTAGTCCAATTAAATATTCTGCCTCAATTTGGACAAATAATTAATTGTCCTATCCCATCCCACTAAATTAAATTTTTTTACGACTTTTTTTTCCCTGTTCAATGTCACATTCATTCAAGCAGTCTTAATGACGATATGAACTGACTTGATTTATGCACATGGCAATACTCACCACTCCGAATCTATTGAAATAGTCCCTGAGTTCAGGCTCGCCGCAGTTATGGGGGATTCCACCTACAAATATCTTCTTTGATTTATTGCTATCAGCTTTGCTGCCCTTCTGAAAGAAAACGGAGTGTATGGATTTCAATTTCTGTTAAAAGGATCACTCTGGGAAGGGGCCAGTTAGCCATCATCTATTCAGACAGTGCAGAAGAAATTAGGTTCTCCTCTTGCCCTGGGGTATAATTCTTAACATGTCATGTCAATGCAAACACCAGTCTCCACAGATCAGAGAGCACGGCTCCCTCCACTTACTCTCAACCACTAAGCATTTCACCATTGCTGTGCACTGCACTCATGGTGTAAAGGCTAGAGGGTGCTGACGACAATAATGAGTTTTAACAATTACATCTTCTGCTTTGTTAGTAAAACATTCAGTAGCAGCTACATGACTTGAAGTCAGTGAAAGGAGTTCTGGTAGCAGACAAGGGGCTTCATTTATAAAAGCCTCTGACTCATAATCTGCTTGCAGCCAAATATGCGACTTATAAAAATGTTTTATTGACAGCAAAGGTGCAATAACTAAAATCTTGGCTGCCCAAAGGGACAAAATGACTATAATAGATCAGCAGCGGCTTGATAGCATTGTTGATCGACCCACAAATATCCCAAGTTGGTGCAGAGATTTCTGAATAAAAAAAATTCACTGCTGAAAGCAATTTTCACCAGCCTACTTGTCTCTAAAGCTACTTATGTGAACCGTTTTATATTCACGAAAAGGTCATGCATAGGTTTTATTATAATTCCAATATTTAGCATGGTGATACAGGCCTTTGACCTCTTCATGAGTCATGTTTGTTACATCTGGGGAAATGTGACATTATGCGTCAATCCCAGGCCAGTGTTTTCACAAATAGGCCGATACAAGTCATAGATTCGTTTATGCTTCTGTGATTTATCAAAACCCCAAACTAATTTCTACCACTCTCAAAGGTATGAAGGCTGTACACTATGAAAAAAACAGCACTCTGAAGAGAAAGAAAAAAAATAAAAAAAATAAAAAAAATAAAAAATCAGAAAATGAGATTTAGGTCAAAGTCAGAGTGTTTTTATAAATGAAGCTCAAGGTCTCCTCATGGCCCATGAAAAGAAACTAGTCCCACCTCAGGAGGAGGGGATGGAGAGACTGAGTCTTATTCCAGCAGAAACACCCAACCTAGTCTCCCCAGTAGAAATCAGATTCCTCTTACCCAGCCCTCCTTGGTTCGAGACTTTTCAGGTTGCATTCCTCTGGGAGTGCATGGCTTCGGGTCAATCTGACAGCAGAGAGGGAGAAAGCGTTCGACATTAGCCCCAAATAAAAGGCACCTTCAAATGTTCTTCACTGAATCCATTACAGTATATTGGCTCATCTCACATAACAGTACAACATATGTACTGACACACGTTAATTTGGATATGTGGCCAATAAAGTTTAATGCCCTTCTCCGCCTCTGTGAAATGAACAAAAGAGGTAATGTGTCATTCATGGGGAGCTGACTGTATGGAAGCATTAATGAAAAGGGGAAAACTTGCTTGTTGTCAGTCGTCTCAGAGAAATCCAGGTTTAACTGCCAGTTTTGCTAATTTGACTTTGAACAGGTAAGTCTTGTTGAGCAAACAAATGTCAAAATTTTGCAGAATGCATCATCAGTAGTAATGTCCGCAGGCAGGTACAGCCCAAAGCAAAACTGTACTTCTCCTTGAATAACTTCTATCTGCTTTGGATGATGAAATACAGCATAAGGTTTTTCACATTGCTCGCACAAAGCGCAGGCAGATTACTTGTGTTGATTAGCCTATCTGCTCCTTTGATTTAAAATACTCACATTTCTACCATCAAGATTATGCGGCTTTGTCTCCAGCACTGTCCGTACACAATTGGGGTCTTTGAATTTGACAAAGCCGAAGCCTCGCGACTGATTTGTGGTTTTGTCCTTCATGATGACACAATCTACTACTTCCCCATACTGTGAGAAGTAGTTTCTCAGTGTCTCTGAAAAAAGAAAGAAAGACATGACATAACAGTGGTGCTTCACAAGAATAAGCATAACCATACAGCAATACTGCAAAATGTGAAGTTATAAAATCGGATATAACTCAGCCCAGTTTGCCTCCTGAACACAAAGAAGTGTACTCATGATTTATAGAACTCATGCTTTCATTATGATAAATGATGCTAAGAAAATATCTTCAGCACTTCAACCTGCACTAGAACTGTAACCGGGACCAAAACAGGTGTGGAATAAAAAAATAAAAAAATAAGCACCACTACATAAAATTACATAGGGAACATTACAAGTCTTTCAGTGACCTTGATTTTGTCTTATGGCAGAATACTGGGAATTGTACCAATGTTTTTTTTTTTTTATGTAAAGACATAAAAACACAGTGCAGTCACATTCAAGTCACAGACACTCGAGAAAGAGCAAACAAAGCACTGACCCGCTGTCATGCTACATAGCACCAAATGTACATCCAAGTACTGTAACGCCTGCACACGCCCACAGAAGCAAGGCGTGCAAGTTTGAACAAATGAGGACTCACTTTGGAGAGGGTTATTGTAATTGCTTTTCTCATTGCTGGGAAGCCCTGGGGCATCGCCAGGGAAACAAGCTCAGAGTTACACAGCGCTGCGGTTCAGATCTTAAAGTTAACAGTGCTGTTAACAGAGGCAAGCCTTTGTGCAAAGTTACACAATGGCCAACTGAGCATGAGCCAGTAAAAGGCTTTAAACAAACTAGACCATCTCTCTGGGCAAGTCTGAATGAGAGGACAATGTGTACGCACACCTGATGTAGTAGACTGTATAATGTAGACTACCAGCAGTGTTTGCGGTTTGCACCTGATCAGTAATTACGCAATGTGAAAAGGGAGAGAGTATCAAAAATCACAATGACAGTAATAAAGAGGAACAGTGGCCACAAGTAGACTACCAACGACACTGTCTGGAACTACAGAGTCTAAAAATATATTTCAGTATTTTCTGCAAGGCTATAGTATTGCACTGTAACACGTTTCTATTATTTTGTCCACTCCATGTCATATCAGTACATCAATATCATCATACAACACTTGATATCATCTGAAATTAAATAGTTATTGTACCAGTGTGACATTAGGGCTACATATTAATCAGAATTTTACTGGTCCCAATATGATGCCTAAGTTTTCATACCAATAACAAAACGATGCTTTCCATACTTTACCTTAGTGAATATAAGTATTATTCCACAAAGCTTCTGAAATGCATCAGTGTCTAAAGGTGTCTTAACATATGTGATCAAAGAATAAATAAGACTATCTGCTAGACCACCACAGCCATGTTAGTAATGATTCTATTGTCACACACCCTTATTTTAATTATTGTATGAAAGCACCAATTGACATATGCAAAATGTCATATACCGATATCAATATCAAGGCAGGAGTAAAAATACTATATTTTAAATAGCGTTGCCCAGCTCTAGTCTGTATTTTAAAGCTAAATATGCCCTGATAATCTCCAGTTTCTTCAACTTTGATTCACACTCCAAATAAGAGTCCCAACAAGCTACCAGCCAGATCCTTCAGTCTGACAACAAATCCATGCAGCTTCATCAGTGTCACCTACACAAATTCCTGTTAATTAAAAACACATTGTGCATGAAGTGACCGAGCCTTCACAGGTTCAACAGTGTGACTTACCTTGTGTGGTACTCCAGTCCAATCCACCCACAAAAAGTTTCCTGCAAAGAGTGGATAAATTACCATTAAGTCAGTCACTGATCATCACTTTGAGTCAAAGTAAGTGATAAAGTGTTATAAACGCATCATGACAAAGTCGCATACAAAAAAAAGGTGCAATAGCAGCAAAGGGAGAATTTTGCCTGTCCAAAGGCCTTAAAAAATAAAAATAAAAACTTAAACACAGGCGTCTTAGTGGAGAAGATTGAAAGCTCAGTTTCAAAGCCATAACAACGCTACAGCTGACTAAACAGCCAAGTACACAGATATTACACAACATGAGGTAACGCTGCTGCAGCTCGGGGAGATGTACACACAGCTCCAGTTAAAATGCCTGTGTTTCATGCGACTCGTGATAAAAAAATAAAACATAAAAAAAAGGTCCAGTTCGGGTTGTGGATGTCACTTTGGTCTGCCAATACTGAACGCAATGGCCTCGACAATAACCGTCTTTTTTTAATGGACCTCCTGCCACGTAAGTTACCCCGGGACAGAGCCACGGCGTTTAGCGAGCCGACACAACACTGGCTCCAGAAGCTGCACCAGCCTTCACCGCTGAAACCCCGAGTATTTCCCCGTCGGCGCGGAGCGGAGGACAGCGGCTGCTCGGCTCCCTGCATGCGGACCAGTGAGCTCGGATGCCGGTTGCAAAACTGGTAGTTTAACGGCAGTTTAAGCGGCACTACCGCCAAACTAGCCGACGAGATAATTGCCATTTGATCCGAGTCTGTAGCGTCGTGCGGCGGCTGTGACAAAACTAGAGGGTTGCAGTAGACGAGGATGCTCCATCCTCCAGCAGTGCCCGCTAAATGTCCTCGCATTGGCGAAGTCGAGAAGAGGAGACTTTCGCTTCGCTGGCAAGCGTTAGCCAAGCTAGCGCAGTTGCTCCGAGCTAACTGAAAAACAGCGCTGAAGTAAGTAACTACACTTTCACACATCCCCCGACAAGCTAAGCGACAGCACTCCAGACAAACACGGTCCATTTCGCCGTGAGTAATAACAGTAACTACCGAGCTACTTTGATGACTACTTTCACTTTTTGGCCGTCTTTCCTCGGGGCTAGCGGTCTCGCCGAGTTACCACCGCTAGCTTAGCTCGCTAGCTAACGTTAGCCGTCAAATGACAGCTGCAAGTTACAACGCAGCTGTGCGGTTTAACGCGGCCGCAGTGGACGGCTTCGTTAAGAAATGGACCTTACCCGACTTCATCTCCGACCAAGTTGTTGTTCATTTCTGAGGCTAAAAGCGGGGGGGGGGGGCTGTAGGAGCTGTGACCGGCTTCTTGCTTCAGTGCTGCCCCTCTCGGACTGAGAGCGGAGGAAGGTCACTCCGCTTTCTGGTTCAAACTGTTCTGCGCAACGACGACGCTGCAGGGGGGCAGCGGCCGTTAAAGGAACATTACACCCAACCGGTCCGCACTCACTCTGGACCAGTTTCCTCCATCCCAGGGGGGGGTGGCTGGATGCTGTGTAGCCGGGGGTCTTTTTATTTCGCACTTTTGAGCGTTCATGCCAGCAAATGGCTTTTACAAGGAAAGCCTGGTGAAGAAACAGCGTTAAAAACAACAATACATTATAGCTAATAAAAAAAACAAAAAAAAACATTTAAACAACATTAGGGAAGCTATGACAAGCAGACAGCCCTCAAAAGATATTATGGGTTGATAGAATAGAAGGATATCAAAAGTGTGGCCTGATTATTAGGCACATGGTCGGGGAAAAAAGGAAAGTTAATGCGTTTACCAAAATCAATAGTTTTCTTCCTGTTGGAAGCATTAAGATAAGACAGGATAGATAAGATAGAACTGCAAGTCAGTCAATTCTGTCTATAGGTCAGAAGATGTTATGTTAATCCTTTATTTAAACAGTTAGACTGATTGAAAACAAGATCTCTATCAAGAAAAAGAAAAAAAACCCTACACAGTATAAAAGCATAAGCAAATGCAATTCAATCACAAAATGACACACAATAGACAAATCAGTCTACCCTAACCCTACATTAAAGAAAACACGTGGCATTCAGAGCACCCGAGTGTAATGTTTTGAAGTCAAATGGAATAAGATTTTAACTTCATTGTTTTTGCAACTCATTCCACCTACAGGGAGCATAGCATTTAAACAAGTTTTTTCCAAGCTCAGTTTGCACATGAGGTATGGCTAAAGTTACAAAATGATACACCCATTACCCAAGTTCGCCTTGAGAATTAGTAAATTGCCATCTTATTATATTTAAAAATTTAAAGTTTGAGCAGTGGCATAGAACAAATGTCCAAATGAGCAGATCCGGCCATTATACTTTTCTGTTGCTGAAAACTGCACCGAGATGATCACATGACATCCACCATTTGGCAGAGTTAATAAAACACCACACAAGTGAAGTGACAGGCATAAAACAGTGACATTTAAATCATGAAATGCAAATCCAAGTGACAGAGGTGACACATAATGTAGTGCGATTAAATAACACCTTTCAGCGCACAATACCCCTTAATTTGACAACATGAGCGACTGAAGTCTCAGTGTTCTGCACAACACAAAGTGTGTGAAGCTGTGCTCATGTTAACGAGCCACAGACGCACAGCAGTGTGCATGCATGAAGAACCAAACAACTTCCAGATATTATATTCATTTTACAGATGGAGATAACAGAGCTGAAGAATTACAGCACATATAGAAACAGTGACTACGTGTAAGTTTTCACATTTCACCGTCACGTTTCTACATTACCTGCAACACCCAATGAATTCTTCTATCTGCAACAGACACTTTTCACAGCAGACATTTTGACTTGTCAAAGCAGGAAAAGCACAGGTGTAAGTAAGGTGTAACCATCATTACCATCTACCCTCCCTGCCTACAGCCCTCCCCCTCCCTCATCTCACCACTCATCACTCCCCACAGCCCTCAGCTTACAGCCACTTAATACACCCACACCACAGCCTGGGCTGGGCCCATCTCCCCATTTCACACCCGCAAACACCCCCCATTCAGCCCTCATGCCCCCTACAAGCTCAACCGGGCTGTTCCTCACAACATCCCAGGTGAGAAACGAACTGAGGAAGATAAGGGTGGGGAAGGCGGCGGGCCCAGACGGCATCAGCTCCAGACTTCTGAAGTCCTGTGCGGACCAGCTGTGTGGGATTGTTGAGCACCTGTTCAACCTGAGTCTGAAGCTGGGGAGGGTGCCAAAACTGTGGAAAACATCGTGTCTGGTTCCTGTGCCGAAGACCCCACACCCCAAGGACCTCAATGGCTATAGGCCAGTGGCATTGACCTCTCACCTGATGAAGACCCTGGAGAAACTGGTCCTTGTTCACCTGCGTCCGCTGGTGAGCCCATGTATGGACCCTCTGCAGTTTGCCTACCAACCCCGCATTGGGGTGGATGACGCTGTCATTTACCTACTTCACACATCCCTCTCTCACCTAGAAAAGGCTGGAAACACTGTGAGGATCATGTTTTTGATTTCTCCAGTGCTTTTAACACCATCCAGCCCAGGATTCTGGGGGACAAGTTGGAGCACGCTGGGGTGGACCATCACCTGGCAGCATGGATCCTGGACTACCTCACAAACCGACCACAGTATGTGAGGTTACAGGACTGTGTGTCTGACACACTTCTCTGCAGCACAGGGGCTCCACAGGGAACCGTTCTGGCGCCTTTCCTGTTCACCTTCTACACAGCGGACTTCACCCATAACACTTCGAACTGTCACCTGCAGAAGTTCTCTGACGACTCTGCCATCGTCGGCCTCATCACCAACGGGGATGATGGGGAGTACAGAGAACTGACCCAGGGCTTTGTGGGTTGGTGTCAGCAGAACCGCCTCCAGATCAACGCGAGTAAAACCAAAGAGCTGGTGGTGGACTTCGGCAGGCGCAAACTCCCTCCACCTACACCAGTGAACATCCAGGGAACGGACATTGAGATTGTGAGATCGTACAAGTATCTGGGTGTTCACTTGAACAGCAAACTGGACTGGTCAGACAATACGGACGCTCTGTTCAAGAAGGGACAGAGCCGTCTCTTTTTGCTCAGGAGACTAAGATCTTTTGGAGTGCAGGGTGCGCTCCTGAGGACCTTCTATGACTCTGTGGTGGCATCAGCTGTCTTGTATGGGGTGACCTGTTGGGCCAGTGGCATCTCTTCCAGGATAGAAAGAGACTGGACAGACTGATAAAGAAGGCCAGCTCTGTCCTTGGATGCCCTCTGGACCCAGTGGAGGTGGTGGGAGGCAGGAGAATGGTGGCCAAGCTATCATCACTACTGGAGAACACTTCCCACCCCCTACATGTCACTCTTTCAGAACTGGGCAGCTCCTTCAGCGACCGGCTGCTCCACCCGCGGTGTCTGAAGGAGAGGTACCGTAGGTCCTTTCTGCCTGCTGCTGTCAGACTCTATAATCAGTACAACTCCCGGTAATCTACACTTGACTGTCAGTGTGCAGACTATTCACTACTATACTTCATCTACTGCTGTGCATTATCTTCATACATATATTTTATTCATGATGTTATCTACTTCATATGTTGCTGTGAAATATTTTTCATATACATGTATATTATATATGTGCAATATTTTTATCTTATCTATTTGTTCATACTTACAACTGCACTCAGTCACTCTATTATTTATTTCTGTCTATACTGTGTATAGGACTATTTTTCTATTTATTTTTATTGTATTTCTATATATGACACTTTTGCTGGCTGCTGCAACGCTAAAATTTCCCCGCTGTGGGACAATAAAGGCTTATCTTATCTTATCTTATCTTAATAACATTAACAATGGCTCCATTCCATGAAGTGTCCCAGTAAGCCACGTCATTGAGTGAGCATATACAATACGAGAGCCCTGGAACTGGCCCTCCTAAATGGGATGCAGCCATCATTAATGCTATTAATTCCACCTGTGCTTTCCCTGCTTTGACAAGTCAAAATGTCTGCTGTGAAAAGGGTCTATTGTAAAAGAAATGAGGTAAATACCAGTAGTGGACAGTAACTAAGTACATTTACATTGCTGTACTATTTTGAGGTACTTGTACTGTACTTGAGTATTTTCATTTTATGCTATTTTACACTCCAGATGAAAATATTGTACTTTTCATTCCACTACATTTATCTCACAGCTGTAGTTACTAGTTACTTTTCAGACTAAGATTTTACTCACAAAGCATCAGTTCATAAAATATAATGTAGATTAAACTATCCAAAAGTATGTATAGTAGTTCAAACTACCGCCATCAAAGTCCTGCTTAAATGTCCCAACAATACAATAGTACTGACCAGGACCGCTCTGCATAATGAGTACTTTTACAGTGAGTACATTTTGTTTCCAATACTTCTGCACTTTTACTTAGGACTTTTACTTAATGTAATGGAGTGTTTTTTTATATTTTGGTATTGCTACTTTAGTAAATTCTCAAAATACCTTTACCACCACTGTAAAACCCATTATATATTGCCATATGAGGTTGTGAATAATCCTATTTTCTTACTCTGCTTACTGTTATTTGCTTCTGCAATGAAGCAGTTTTTGATGATCATTAAAGTTTTATCACCAATCAACAAACTAGCCTACTTTTACCAAAATGTACTTAAAATACGGGACCGAACTATTTTGTTACAAGCCTCTTAGGTATAAAAATGTACACACAAACAGGAAAGCTTTCATTTTCAGGGTAAAACTGTGTTTTACTAGAGAGGAAAACTCATACTGTGTTAGAAAAACAGACTGCATGTTTTAGAGAGCAGCCCTCTGCTACACTTTTTAGTTTTTCAATAGTTTAACATCCTATCATAGATGTCTTATTGAATTAACGCCTCAACACTTCCTGAAGGTTTAACAATACCTGCATTCAAGTCATGTCAGATTTAGTGAAAAAATGTTCTGCCAGATCGGAAAAACCATTCATATCAGCCTCTACTGGTTCTAAGAAGTAGGACATTTCTCATAGACTCATATATCAGCAATTGTGGCAGAGAATCTACTAAAGTTGGCTTCTTTTACTTTGAGAATATAAAAATACCTTGTGTACTACTTAATTATGAAAACTAGACCATCACATTCATACACATGCTGTCTATCTATACATCTATCTAGCTATCTAGTGTCATTTAAGGCATGTGCAAAGTCAAATATGTGGGTAACTTCATGCAATCATTTTAGAATTAATTAACAAATAAAAATAGAAGTACACATGCATCAGTAGTATTCCCCAGGTTTATACAGAGCTCTCAGTGGGGACTATAAATGTCAGAATGAGACTCACCTTCTCATTCAGCTTGATGTTCTTGTCTCTCTTTATCTCTTTATTTAATATCATTTTTGGAGGACAAAATGAGGTCACACATCAGTATGTCAAGATTTATAACAGATTCTCCACTGGGACTGGAGTCCATCAAAACAGGGTTTTTTCAAATTACAGTGTATGCGGGGAAAACAGCTTGATCGTGTTTCTCAGAGGAGATTGGCTCACCTGTAATGGGTGCTATATTGTTAATAAAGAGTCAAAATAGAGCAGGAGGACGAGAAGGCAATGTCATGATATTGTGATTACCTAGTGTCCTCTGGGCTGTCTGTAACTGTTCCCTCTTTCACACTGCAGATCAACTGATTTTTTTATTTGGAAGGGACCATAAACAATATTAAACATAAATGTTTATCATTTGATGTATTGTACCAGAGTTAGCTTAAAGCTAATTTTAATCTGGAGTCCCTTAGCAGGTCACAATTAAAACATTGCGCAGACAGAACTGCACTAAATAAACTAGACAAACAGGACACATGATACAAAATTACACACAGCAGTACATCACACAGCATGTCAGCAGCAAGTATATGTTAGACAGATTAAAAGAAAGAATATTTGTATACAAAGCCAATAAAATGCAGTCACTGGTTACAGAGTTGAGTAGCTTTTAGCAACACAATTCAGCTTTAAAGCCACTGAGTCACTGAACTGCAACTTTTTGTGAAAAGGGAGCCAGTTCAGATATTTTGCCCTCTCATATGACACAGATACAATGTTTTCTAATTAGTGGATCATATATTTTTAATTACAATCTGATGTGGATCAGTGCTACAGTTCAATTCATATCCCAAGGAATTCGACCTACAGGCAGCTTTGCAACTCGAAAGTCAATCTTGTATCATCCACCTGAGACAATCGTCTCAAAAAACATAAAGCCACAGACTGCCATTGCCATATATGATGATACTTTATCCAACATGAGAACCAGTAATATATTTATTATTCACCACCACTGTTAATGGGTCAACATGTGTTTTACAGCAGTTTGCCACATGTCTGTGATATGACAGGGCGAACATGGGTTACTACAGCAACTATAGAGTCACTACAGGGTTACTATAGCAACCATAACATATGTCAGCATACATTTCTCAGACTTAAAGTGTCAGTTCACCGAAACACACACAAACACACACACACACACACACACACAAAGCAATTTCTCACTGGTGGTATCTAGCCATGCAGACAGGGTTTTATGTTTACAGGTTTTGAGATATCCATCTCTCAGATTTATGCCACCAGCCGAACACAGTGCAGGGGAAAAAGCATTTTGTTTGTGACTATCACAGCTTTGAAAAATTCAACAGAAACATCTCTTTCAAAAAATAATATCCTTGTTACTCTTCTAGATAAATCACAGAACACATTCTTAAAATTATATATATAATTATATCTATGACAAAAATATCTACAGACTAAAATTAAATAAATAAAACAAAAAAAACACAATAATGCATTTTCAGACCTAATGTTTCATACTGTAAAATTAATAACATATATTGATTGATAAGCTGTTAATGGGTGCTGAAGTAACAAAAGTCTCTTTTGCTGCATGAATACTACAAAATGCGGATTTAACTTTTGCACATGTTGCTGTAAACACTCAGTGTTTGATAGGTTCAACATTATAAGATATTTCCCATAGTGGATGGATTGCAATTTGGAAATAAACTCCCCATATCTTACTTACTCAGATATAGTTTTGACAGAGCAATATAAACTGTAATCTCTTCAATATTACATGTGGTTAAAATCTTAACATCCACAGTCCACATGATCTACACAGCAGTGTACAATAATCATGGCCTACACCTTGTTCAACAAACAATCCCAGTCTAGCTTGAATTATGGACGGATATAAACTGAAATCTGACTACTTGTGTATTGACTTATTCCTTCTTCACCACGGCAGCTCGTAGTATAACATCCTGTAATCCCCTCAAACTGCTCATCTGGTAGAATAGAGGGTTCCTCTGTACTTGGTGGTATACTTCTTATTCAAATGGGATTTTATTCCATATACCCATATATATTTCCATATACCATATACCCTGTTTGGAGTATAATGTGTGGGGTTTACTTCAGAGTAAAAGGGAATAAAAGCCAGAGGGTTTAAACCAGAGGTGTGGACTGAGCAATGAGATGGCATGACATCTCATTGCTCAACCGAGTCACAAATGTGATGACTCGACTTGGACTTTAACACCAATGACTTGTGACTCCACTTGATACCTTCCTCCAAGCCCAAAGATTAAAAGGTATGTTATTTAAATACAACAAGACAGGACAGAAACATGCTAAATTCTCTCTGTTGTGGTACTGGTTAACAGTGCTATATGCCATGAAAGTGCAGTGTCAGCACTACTTTTTTTATGATTAAGTTCAGTTGCACTTTTTTTTTATTTTTTTTTTTAACAAATTGTGTTTTAACAAATAAATACAAATTTTAAAGTATTCATGACTAGCTTAAATGTAATATATAATTACTCTATTGTTAAAATGGTGAAGAGCACATAATGACTTGTTTAGGACTCGAACTTCAAAATTTAGGACTTGGACCTGACTCTGGACTTGTCTGTCTTGACTTGGGACTTGAGTGCAAAGACTTGAGACTTACTTGTGACTTGCAAAACAATGACTTGGTCTGACCTCTGGTTTAAACCTGCTTACAGTTGACTGAGAATACTTAGTATCTGTGGCTGACAACTGGTTTAAACTGTTCTTGACAGTAAACCTTGTGACCATTGGGCTCTGAGATACTACAGACTGATTCAAATGCTTTACTGCTTTACTGGGTCTTGACTTATGATGTGATCCTAGTCCTGTCATATCACAGGAAGAACATTGGCATGACATCTCATTGCTACAACTGCAATGTTTAACTTCAAACATGTACATCCGAAATCATTTGTATTTTCAAATTTAAAGTCAACCATAAATAAACCAAAGCAGATACCGTCCATTTTGTATAACAGATCATTTAGATTTTATTATGTTTGCTGCATTCATCAAAGCCTGTTTTGACACATTTTCACCATTTGTTCTGCCAAGTGGGCGAAATCAGAGTGAAAACCATCACACACGTCTGATAGTAACTACCACCAGGGGGCTGCTGTTCGTGGTTTGTTCCTGTTGGAAAGGCATATTTGCGTAAAATATGATACGACAAAAATGTGTAATGTGTTTTTAATGTGTTTTAACCCAAAACAATTTGTCATAAACCTGATGGACAGTTGAACTCAATCCATAAATAATATGATGACAAAAAGTTTACCATATTTAACCCTGCAGCTAAGTGTGTATCAGACCTCATTTAGTAGGTAATGTGGTATTAAAGTACACAAAACCTCCCCCCCTCCCCCTTCAACCCAACCGGTCGAGGCAGATGACCGCCCACCTTGAGCCTGGTTCTGCTCGAGGTTTCTACCTCTTAAAAGGGAGTTTTTCCTTGCCACTGTCGCATAGTGCTGCTCATGGTGGGAACTGTTGGGTCTCTGTGAATATAAAGAGTCGGTCTAGACTTGCTCTATTCGAAAAAGTGCCCTGAGATAACTTTGTTATGATATGGCGCTATATAAATAAAACTGAATTGAAACTGAATTGAAAAACAGCATAAATCGATACCTAAAATGACCACACACTGATCCAGACTGCAAAGATATTTTTCTTTATCAAAGACTTACACAATCTAATCCTTCACCGCAGTTTTCTGTAACTTGACACAGGGATTAAAGTATTTATTTTCAAATGTTCTGGAAGATGAGAGTCACATGTTTGTTTCTTTTACTCAACTTCTGTAGATGAAGCCTGTTGTGATGTGAATTGGAGAAACACAAGGGGACTCTGAACTGAATGATAATGAAATGAGTGATTATCCTGCTGCCCTGTGTTAAGACTTCTTCTGCCCATTGACTCTGATTACTGGACGTTACCTTTAGCATGAGCCGGATAGAGGAATGCTGAAGATAGCAGCATGTTATGTGGGAGGGGGTAACAGTGAAAGAGCAAAGCAGGAGACCTGTGGTAAAACAATATTAAACAACAGGTAATACAATAACTAGTCTAACATTCAGATAAATGTGCCAGTCAAACAAAGAGGCAGTGTGATAAAGTGAATGTTGTTTGTGCACTTCTGAAGAAGAATCTGTGATAATGTTAGGAAATGTTTGTTTGAGGATACTCAAACTGGTCCCCAAAAATATGCGATGAGAGGAAACTACAAATGTTATTGAAATATTATAATGTAATTACAGTGAAATTAAAGTAATATTGAAACACCAGAAGATATTTACACCATGGAAGGTTTAGGAGTTACTGAGTGGTCTTTGAAGGTATTTTCAGTGAGTTCCTCAAGTGGTTGCAGGGGTTAAGGAGTAAATAAATAATTAAATAAATATTAGATAGCCATGTTTAAAACATCAAGAGTATTTAAATTATAACCCCAGTTTGTTTTTATGATGTTGTTTGAATGGTTCTCTTAATGTTTTTTTTTAACAGTTTGAATATGAAATGTAGTTTTGTGTTGTTTTATGTTGTAAGTATTGATTTTCTCTGTTTTGGTAATCAGCGTTGGTTGATTAGGATGGGAGCACTGTAATTTCCACAACATGTACAACAATGAAAATCTGGGTCTTAAGATGTTTATTTAGAATATTTTGCAGTGACTTAGCTGCCATGTGGCTTTGATGAATGCTAATCCAAAGTAGAGAAGGAAACAACAGCAAAGGTACGTTCACCTTTAGGTTTTAGTTTAGACCTTGGATCAGCAAACAATCCCTGCTCTGAGGACCTGAGGGTCTTTACAGTGGTGTGAAGGGTTAGCAACTGTGTAATGTTTTGTAAGTCCTCTTCTGCATTGATATAACTGATATCCTTCAAAGTACTGCAATTAAAATCACTGGAAATTATCCCAGTTGGGTTTCACTCTCGTCTGCCCAAGTAGTTCTGCAATTTAATACCAACATTTACCAAAGTGGGACATTTCCTGGAGCTACGTTGCATCAAAAGGTTCCTGATGGGCTTTTTGGGGTCTGTGACATGACAATGTTTGAGAACGGCACAAAAAGAGTAATGGTTTATTGTTTCCCATGTCAGAGTGCTGTGGTTGCTGCACGAATGTGAGCTTCTGTGGAAATAAGTATTATTCAAAGGCAGTGCGAGTGAAGAGCCTCGTGTAAGAGTGGTAGGTGGATGAAAAACTGCGATTTGATGAGGACCCTCACTGAGGAGCCGGAACCACTCAGCTTCACCTAATGGGACTGAAGTGGATGATGGGTAACCAAGGCAGAGGGGCTGTGAAGATGATCAGATGATCCATTTTTGACTGTCGTTCTGTCTCATTGTGCAGTGAGTCGTGTAACACATAAGAAAAGTGACGTTTAAAAATAGTGAAATTATGGTTTATTATGGATTTGGGGGCCTTGTTTTCAGGGCCCCTGTCATTTTTAAGTAAATGTTTGACACCCAACATGACAAATGGAATGAAATATGATCCTAATACTATTAACATGAAAACAAGTGCATTTACAAGAATGTTAAAAACATTTAGGGCAGTGATACAAAAATATGCTGTTTTGAAAAAGTATAGCAGCTTTTAATATGTCTAATAAAGGCTCTGCTTTTGCTACACATCCACTTCATCAAGCTGCTCAAATAATGTTATGCAATATGAACATGTTTGAATAAGATCCAGTGCAACTTTGACTTCAGCTGACCATGCCAACACTCAGAGAGCAGAAAGAAAACATAGAGCTCTCACTCTGCTGCTCGTTCTGGGTACCAAACAAATAATCCACAGTCTAGTCCAAACAGGAAACACCATTTCACAAGACAATCCCAACTTTGTGCATCAACACGGCCCATGATATGCCCGCAGTGTCAAAATAAATGATGACACTTCCACCAGCTTATTACCCGGGGGGAACCCCTCACTCTCTAAATGAAGCATGATTCAATTAACTTAGTAAACTAACCTCAAGTTAATAAACAAATATGCTTTCTCTTTTAAAGGAATAATTTGTTATTTTGGGAAATTGCTTTCTTGCTGAGAGACAGATGAGAAGATCCATACTAGTTATATCTGTCCAATATGAAGCTACAGTCAGGTGACAAAATCCATCTGCCAGCACCTCTAAAGCTCACTAATTCTTATAATAATTAACACATTAGATCTAATTTGTTTAATTTGTACAAAACCTCAAGTGTAAAGACAACAAGTTTCGGTTTTAGGGGGGTTATGTGCTGCTCTGTTTCTTGGCCAGACACAGTGACTTCCTGAAGTCTCTTGGAGTCCTTATGACCCATAGTGGTTACTCCACTGTTCCAAAATCAGTGGAAGAAGTATTCAGATCTTTTTACTTAAGTAAAGGTAGCAATACCACAGTGTAGAAATACAAGTAAGGGTTAATACAAGTAAATGTTAAAAGTAAAAAAGTATTAACATCAAAATATATTAGTACCAAGTAGTAGTAAGTAGTACCAAAAGTGAAAGTACACATTATGCACAATAGCCCATTTCATAATAATGTATATTATATTTGATTATAACAAATGATGCATGAATGTACACATCACTTTATGTTGCAGGCTGCAGCTATTAAATTTGGAGCTAATTTTAACTAACTAACTAGCTTGAGAATTTCCCCCCTTAATCTATAATATCTATAATAATACATCATATTATTATTTATTTATTATATTTTGTATTATTAATCTGAAGCAAACAAAACTAGGTTAATCAAATAAATGTAGTGGAGTAGAGGTATAAAGTAGAAGAAAATGGAAATACTCAAGGAAAGTACCTCAAAATTGTACTTAAGTACTTAGTCACTTTCAACCACTGTTAAAATACATAAAACAGCCGTGCTGAAGAGCTTCATGTCAGGTTTCGCTGACGGTGGTAAAGTGTTTATGATGCTTGGTAGTTTGACAAGCAGAGAGGAACAAACTACACTGGATGTGTTCGCTGCATAAGGAAGGACTACATCTCCCAACAAGTTTCCTGGAGGATTCACATGTTGCAGAGCTAAAGTGAGCCCGTTATTCAGCGCTGAGTGAACCATCGTCTCTCCAGAGGATCTTGGGTTTTCTCTGGGAATGTGTGTGTGTGCTTTTGACCTGTAGTGAAACTCCCGCGGTGTCAGCACTTCTGAGCCCGATATAAGCGGCCGCCTCCTGCCTTTCAACCTCTTCTGTGCGGAGACAACAGTCTGCCGAACCGTTTACCAGAACCAAACAACAAAACAACATGACCTCCGCTGCTCAGCCCATTTTCTCCAAGGGAGAGGACTGCAAGGCCTCCTGGCACGACGCGAGCGCCGGCTACGACGAAACCGACACGCACTTACAGATCATGGGCAAACCCGTGATGGAGCGCTGGGAGACCCCGTACATGCACTCGCTTTCGACCGTTGCAGCCTCAAAAGGTAAAAGCGGCAGTTTGAGTAAATTAACGTGTAACGGCATCCATTATCGGACACGGTACACTATTGAGGACTGCGTCCGATAATGGACTATAGACTGCCCCCAAAATAGTGAGGGTGATTTACAACAAGTTAATGCCACCGAGTGTCATCAATTATTGATATTCGTTTTGTAAACAGTTGTATCCTATTCATATGTTACTGTATAATTTAAGATTTTGCTTGCTGTCAGAATATAACCACAATACACAGAAACTAGTAGTTGGTTGCCCCAAAATATGGGGTGTTAAAAATTAAGAGATTGTGTTTAAAAAAGGGTGGGGTTTGACAAGCAGAACAGAAATCAAATTGTAATCACACATTTTAATTTTTTTATGGAAGTCACACACACACTTTTGTTCTTAAAATATGCATTTATGAAAGTTTGTGTGGTGGCGTTTTTAATTTTGAGAATTTGACAATACTATTTAGAGATATGTGATATTGTATTTTGTACCAGGGTCAATCTTTTATTTATTTGATTTGATTTTTTTTTTGAGTTTTTGCACACATTTTAGCCTTCTCCTTCATTTTTGGTAATGATCTGGAGGACAGGTGTGAGAGTGTGAGCAGCATGGTGCTCAGTGCTCTGTGAATACTACAGCAGCTGTTACTCTACTCATGGGGACCGGCCAAGAAGTCTGCAGGGGGAAACAGCTCATCTGCTCTTAGCTTTATGTGAAAATAGACCGATCCACACACCCTTGCAGACATGTGGGAAGAGGCAAGCATGTGCACTGAAACCGTCCACACAACTCTGTACGAATGCACATTTCTCTTGCATTAACCGTTTAAGACACGCTTGTATGAAGCATGTAGTTTCACTGGGAATTTTGGACACTGAAAATGCATTGTGTTACCATGATGTTGATGTTGTCCACTAATCTGCATTATTTCTGCAAGTATATCCCAAGATACACTCTGGCCAGTCACAAGATATTTGGATTAATTCAAATTGATTGTTTCAGTATTTATTGATATCCCTTAGACAAAACCGACATGCAAACCCCACTTATGAAAAGATACATGGATTTAAACCACATGTTTTTTGGACAGTGGTCAGTTTTCACATTTTAACTGACAATTTTAAAACCAGATATAATGAGTTTTTTTGTGTTTTTGTCTGCAATTACATGCAACAATTTTGAATGTGAACATTTTATTTTCTCATGGGAAATGTCACATGATGAGTGTATACAAAAATGAATGAAATTAACTTGAATATTACACTGAGCTGCTGATCAAAGGCCCAGTAAATCATTATGAAGCACCAACAAATAGCCTTTACCCCTCATCTATTTATATGCCTCTGAAAGGAAATGAAACCCTTTGGCCTTTCTGTCCAACCACATGTTACAACCAACTGGCTTTCCCTCCACACCCAACTCAGGGAGAAAACTCCAACCTTAAAAATCAGACAGTATGGTCTATGGTCTTTCTAGTCCATGAGAGCAATGGCTCAAAAATAATGCTGTCTGAGTGCCAACAACCTGCTTCATCTGAGGTGGGGTTGTACAAGTGGAACCCTAAATGACTTTTGTTTAGAAACATTTTGGTATCTTATTAGTTATTAAACATTGTAGAGAGACAGCTATGCCCGGCTGGAATTGAACCCATGATAGTTACTTTGTATGCATCTTAGACCAGTGGCCAACTGAATGCCTGAAACTGAACTTTAGATGGGAAATAAATGTCACAGTGTTTCATGGACATTCAGTAGTTGTACCAGTTTTGTCACAAAAGTAGTGAAACACCACAAACTCCCTGCCTACTCGCACACAATCACAGTATCACAGCACCCAAGCTATCCAAGCACTTTTAGAGTAAACAAACATGATTCTGATTGTGTTGTTTTGTTGTGTTTTGTCCGGTTAGGTGGTCGGGTTCTGGAGATCGGTTTCGGCATGGCCATCGCCGCCACTAAAATTGAGTCTTTCCCCATCGAGGAGCACTGGATCATCGAATGCAACGACGGCGTCTTCGCCAGACTGGAGAACTGGGCCAAGGCTCAGCCACATAAGGTCAGCAGACCCGAGTGATAAATCATCAGGCCAATATTATCTGCCTATTTTGGATTATTGGAACATATTTCTTGCAGGCAGGTCTGGTTTACTGTGACTGTCCTTAAATGTGAAGATGCAGATGAGTGAAGTTGGTGTTTATGTTGCTGCAGGTCGTCCCTCTGAAGGGCCTCTGGGAGAACGTTGTTCCCACCCTGCCAGACAACCACTTTGATGGTAAGAAATCACACCAGACGGTGGGGGAACTTTGGTCACATGTGGAGATATTCAGCTCAATGCTCGATGCATGATCCTGAGTTTAGAGTTTGATATGTTTTGAAGGTAAATCGAAGCAGACAGTTGGTGCAAATAAAAAATAAAAAATCTGTTTACGTAACACAGTCAAACCGCGTCATCCCTTTACGGTTCATCAAAATCTGACGAGTGGAGCATCGGTGACCACATCAGGGTAAAAAAAACATTACTGCAACCTGGTTTGGCTGCTTAGTTTAAAGTTATTGATTGGTGAAACTCAGTGTGAGGATACATAATCCATTCAAGTGTCCTCAAAATTTCGACCACTGGTGTCTGAGATGAATGAACTCTGAGCCATTGTCCAGTTTCACTACTTGATGAAATAAAAAGATATTGAGAAGCGATTTAAATGTACTTCTTGTATGCACACTGCTAACACTGTGTCCCTCTTCTCCCAGGTATCCTGTATGACACATACCCTCTGTCAGAGGAAACATGGCACACTCACCAGTTTGACTTCATTAAGGTAGGTAGTTAAAATCAACACACCTCTGCTGTGGAGGGAAGCAGGATAATAATAAAGATTAAAATTCTAGAGGAGGATAATCACTGAATACTTGGAATTGTTTGCATGTTAAGTGGATTAAGGACAAAGAATAATAGTAGTCTGTCTTCTTTGGGTCATATCCCAACAGGCCAAAGGACTGATTGATTTGGTGGTGTGTCTGTGTTTGTCTGCAGGGTCACGCTCACAGGCTGCTGAAGACCGGCGGCGTCCTCACGTACTGCAACCTGACCTCCTGGGGCGAGCTGCTCAAGAACAAATACGACAACATTGACAAGATGTTTGAGGTTGGTTGCCTTCATTACCGCTGCAAGGACAAGAAATTTAACTTACCCTTTATTCATCCAAAACTTAACTGTATTACTTCTGCATTGTGCTCTGTCTTCATCCATACTTTGCCTATGCAACAGAAATGTTGTGGAAGTGTGAAATCACTACATGGTGGGCGTTTTAGGGGAAACGTGTAGCAAAAACTACCAAAACATTTTATGTGTCCCAATTCCAGACTACATACCAATTTTAGAGTACATACTTTATATTATTCATCATAGTATACTGTATTTTTGCATTTAGCATAAAGGAAAACAACATTTTACCATTTTATACTAACAGGAAATGATATGTGACATGCACTGTTGTACAAATAAAAATCAAACTGTGACTTTAGAAAGTCACTGCCGTTTAAAGTGCACAAAGAGAAAGCAAAATGTCTTTTCTAAAGATTTAATACTTTTTTCTTCCTGGAGCTGTTTCACCATCATTTGCAATTTATTATAAGGTTTTGCAGCATCTGTGAGTAGCAGTATAATCATTCAGTCCCTGATAATGGTTGAACTGTACTTGTAGGTGCTTTATCTGTGAATCATCAACAATTGTTTTCTGATTGTTGTTCCTGGCCTGGAACGTGTATTTCAACAGGACTGTTTAGATTTTTGTTTTAATATTTATCCATGTAGCACAGCCCTGAGTGCTCATCAGAGCTGAGGGCGACCTGAATTACGTGCCGCTGTAGTTTCAAGGTTAATGATAAACAGGATCGGGCTGGATAAAGGCTCGAGCCTCCTCATACTGACCAGCTCTGTCTGTTAATGATTTTCAGGAGACCCAGGTGCCTCATCTGCTCCAAGCTGGCTTCAGGAAGGAGAAGATTAGCACCACCACCATGGACATTGCACCACCCAGCGAATGCAAATACTATTCCTTCAATAAGATGATCACTCCCACCATTGTGAAGGAGTGAAGTCTGAAGACACAGCTGCAACCTTTTTTTTGTTTTTACTGTAAAGTGCCTTCTATCCTGACCCTCCTGCCCTCCTCATTCTGTTTATTTCACTGACTGCCATATTTCAATAAACCCAAGTCCGTCCCAACTCAGTTTACAAGGTGCTCGTGTTTATTAGACATTTATTTTGTGGTTTCAGTTTTAAAGTTTACAGCCTAATTTCTTGATTTGAACTGAAGTTTTGGTGTTCAGTATGGTCGTGTAGCTGCTCCCTCCCAGCAGACTGTGCTACATTTACCCATTGATACATTTTATTCTTCACAGCAGAAAATATGTGAGACAACAGCAGACGGAAACCACATGAAACAGCCAAAAATGCATTTACACCCCACTGAGTCTCATCTGTTTTAGGTCTTAAATCACCCAGTATCTTTTCTTGCCACACATATTCCAATTTTAGACCAAGCAGTGGATATATCACAGCATGTTTAAAGGCTTGCTTTGTCGTGAACTTCGCACAGTATAGTCTGCGATTCAGACATCTTCTCCACTCTCACAGTTCAACACTACAGACTCCTGTTATTCCTGTGGGAACCTGATATGAAATACCAGATTAGTTACAAAATTGCTCAGCGGCATGTGTGTCAGGAGTGTGCTTTTCCAAACATAGTGTGCAGTTTTTTACAAATAACAATAAGCATGAACATTTAAGGGAAAGCATGTTTGGAATGACAAAGATGACAAAAATCTTTTATTTGACTTATTTTATGATGCACCGGTTTTTGCATAACACTGTTTAATGTTCAGCCTTCTGCATAATGAAAAGCCTTCATTAAAACAATAAGTCAGCTGTTAAACAGTCCACTGAGATGGACACAGAGCACAGTATACAGTATGTTTTCATTTATGGTCGTAGATAACAGTGCGTGTTATCTGAACACGTGGGAATAACTTACCACCTGGCCAGGACGCATTAATCATTAGATGGATGGATGATGCAACGCCAGGCTGCGGTCAGGTTGGAAACTACAGCAGCTGGCAGATCTCAGATCTGAATCAGGAGCACATGACTCATGTTTTAAGACGTTAAGTCAACACTCTCATATAGAGAAATACGAAGAGGCAAAAACAGGTGTTATAGCTAAGAGGGTAAGAAGTTACTGAAACAATTAGTCATTTTTCAAGCAAACACTGGTTTTAGCTCCTCAAATGTGAGGATTTTACTTCTTTTCTTTTGTCATATGTTGCAGTAAACTGAATGTCTGAAGTTTTATACTGTTGGTCAGATAAAACAAGGGATGTGAAGATGCCTCCTGGGGTTTGGGAAGTTAAAATGGGCATTTTTCACAATTTCCTAACATTTTATAGACAAAACCATTAATTGAAAAATCGAAAAAAAAAGCTGATTAACTGATAATGAAAATAATAGGTTGGCACCCTACAGTACTTCTACTTACTGTGTTACCTTTAGGGGTGGATGGCACCAATATCTTGATTTGTTCTGTTGTGATAACGAAGCTGTTTTTGGCTGCTCCACATGACGCTTGACATGCGTGTATTAAAGCCCGATCAATACATCAGCATGGCCAATATTACCAGAAGATTTTAGCTTGTCACAGATATATTGGAGAATATAAAATGGTATTAGAAAATTTAACATAATGGTAAACTGAGGCCACATTGTTGGGATTTTTGTTTTTGGAGCACCAGTCTTAGTTCATAAGATTTCAGATATACGTATCAGCAAATATGTTGGCCAAATACAGGAAATTGTAGTAAAGAAATGTCAAAGATATGTTTGAGGTGATTTAGAAAGTCTCACCATTGTATAGTTTGTCACCAGAGCAGTGACAAGTTTATTTTTCACCTGTAAAATGTCCTGAGTACATCTTTCCTTTTCAATTTCCTTCCTTTTTCAAAATATCTTTTGTTTTTATGTTAAAATCAGTTTTTTTACTCTAAAATAACAAGATTGGCCTCAAACACTCAGTACCATTCAATGAGACTGAAACTGAATACTGTATATAAAAAACTGATTCCTGTTTTTTTTGGAAAACAGGCCTCCTGTTGCCTCTTTAATGTGTAAAATAAATCCCAGCAACTGGGTATACATTATGTAGATGCAGTTGTAAAACATAACACATCAGTCAGTCTTTAACCAGTATATATAGTCATTGTCAACATGACAATGTTTCACTTTAATCATTCAGGTGCTGCACAGCCATCACAGCACAAAAGCACAGTTATTCAGAGCAACTTACAGGTGAGAAGAACTTAAGTGTCTCACTAAAGAACCCTTAAACAGCACAGAGGACTGTACCTGTGATTCTGTTGATTCACACTGAAGATGCAGAAGAGCAACTCTGCTTTCCCTCTCTGCACATAATTATAGTAGCTGGTTCACAGTTCTAGTTGAATATACAAAATACTGCAGTTGATTTTGTTCAGATTACAATTTTCACACAGATTTGTAAACAGAAATTCACCTTTGACTTGAAACTCTGGTCTCTCACTTTGTGGGCTTGTGTTTTAGCAGAGCATGACTTCTGAGTTAACACACAATAAAAATGCATTTAGCTTCTAACCACTACTGTGGACACAACAGTGAAGGTCAGAGTTGGTGGTGACAGGAGCCACCCAGGAGCTCAAACTTGGCTTTAGTGGTCACAGTGGAAAGAATGACACACCAGATGTTAAAATAATGAGAGCCAGGTTTATTCAACATAATATTTAAGATAAAAAAGGTGACACTCTTATCTTACTGTCATAACTCACTGAGGCTTTGAAAAATTAGACAAATAATGCATATGGCTACTTTAACAAAGATTATAATTTAAACTGTGGCTTAAATTCTGACAAACCTTGTGGTAACAAGCTTAAATAGTGCAGATATTGACAGACTGAATTGAGTGACCGCTGCTGTGATTGGTTGAAAATAAGCAGCAGTGCAGTGTGTGTAAATTACAACAATGATTTTATTGAAGTTAGTTCCTGCAGCTCTACAAGGAGGAGGAGCAGCGCTCCAAATGAAACCAGAAATACAACATTTACATACCAGATACATACACACATATATAACACATTCACTTCCGATACCAGATCCTCATCCTCTTCTCACGCTTGATTTTCTTCTGTAGCTGTAAAGTCCCGTAGAGGAGAGCCTCTGCAGTGGGGGGACAACCTGAGGACAGGTGAGAAAAAACAGAGCAACTCTGTTAATCAATCCTCTGATAATTTATTTATATATTTGGCCACTGATCCTGTCAGTCTGCATGATACCACTAAATAATGACTGGACATCCATCACTATGTACAATATGCAGTATAAAGGCTGCTGTATTTGCAGTCATACTTACAGCAAGACAACAATACCATGCAGTCATCATGTACTTCCGCTATTTATTACAATAAAACAAGTAATACGAGCAATACTAATATTTGTTAATAATTAAAGTATTTGGTAATAAATCTACTACTGCTATATTACAGCTTCTATCAATAATAATAATAATAATAATAATACAATTAAAAATACTTAGTTATAAACTACTTCTACTGTTAACTACTGTTACTGTTAACTGCAACTACTTCTGTTCCTAAATGCGATCTCTAATTGTGCACCAGAGCTATGGCTACCATGAGAACTGAATTTTAGCTGATATTAAACAGCTGACTGGAACTTGTCTGGGCTCGACCAACGTGGCCAAAACTCTGTGGACACCTAAACATTACACCCATATGTGACTGTTGAACATCTCTTTCTAAAACCCCAAGCTTTAAATCTGCTGCTATAAACAACCTCCACTGATCTGTGAAGGCTTCACACAAGATTTTATAACCTGGCTGCAGATTTCTATTATTTCCACATTGTGCAGTAAAGTTTACCTGGAACATAAATGTCCACTGGTACGATTCGGTCGCAACCTCTGACGACAGCGTAGGAATAGTGGTAGTAGCCTCCTCCATTAGCACAGCTGGAAGAGGACAATTATGAGGACACTTTTAGTTATTAAGACACTTACTGTAAAAGGTATAGACCCTAAGCCTTAACCCATACAGTGGGAATTAGACAGCTATAAAAGTGCAAAAACATTCGACTTGCAGCATAGTATGATTACAAATAAAAACACAATGACTCAAACAATACTGGGTGAAACTAAGCTAAGCACAGCTAAACATTCAGAAACCTGATCAGCTGTGGAGACTTTAAAGATGCAGGACAGACTACACTGCTAGTAACATGAATCTCTTCAGGAGTTTACTTACCTTCCCATGGAAATGACGTATCTGGGCTCAGGCATCTGGTCGTACACCTGTTGGAAAGAAGACGCAGTTCAGTCACTCTTATATAATGTCTGACTAACAACTAATCTGTCCTTTCAGCTGGAGGAAGGTTTCATGCCAGTCTACCAATCCTCCGACAGGCTGGTCATAATCCATCCAGCATTTAAACAGCTATACTGTTCTCAGCGCTCCCATCCTGCAGACAGGAAAGTCTGAGAGAGCGCACTTGCAACTGACAATGTCTGCGAGCAGTGCAGAAAAACAGGTTTCCATCATTTTCTCTCCATTTCACAGAGCTTGGGGTTGGGGTGTTGTTTGGAACATCATTAGCTGAATTACACTTAAATGTAAGATGCTGATGTAACTATTGTTGCTGCTGTTACATCCCACGCTTTCCCTCCCTCACCTTCCGCAGAGCCGGAGCCATCTTATTGGTCAGTGTTCCTGCCACGATCATGACATCAGACTGCCGGGGACTTGCTCTGAACACCACTCCGAAGCGGTCCATGTCGTAACGAGGCGCTGCCATGTGCATCATCTCCACCGCGCAGCAGGCCAGGCCGAAAGTCATAGGCCACAGAGAGCTCTGAGGGGACAGCAGAGACGCGATCAGTCAACAAAACACTAACTGAGCAGACACATTAACACAGTTACTTATGATACTGTCCAAAAAACACACATTACTTTCTTCAACGCATTGCTCAACCAGTTCAAGACCAGCAGGGAGCACATGTAGACCAGAGATACATAAATATATCAGCTTTAAGAGGCAATGTCAGTATATATTGACATTATTCTCTGTGCTGATATTTTGCAGATTGTGAAATTTGTTCTTTTCTTTAGATTGTTTCCTACGAATACAGGGCATGGACAAAATAACACCTGAAAACGCCTCAGCCCAGCAGTAAATAACAGTTTGATGAAGCTCATGAAGGTCAAGTTCTGTTTTATTGAGAGTGAAGCCATTGTTTGTGGTGTTGCTAAGCAAATACCCCATAACTGCCTATCAGTCAGTGGTTTGGCATGTTGTCAAGATTCACAAGATCTTCCTTGTTGCTACATTACATTGTTGTGCTGTTTGCATCTACAGCCACAGAAATTCAGGCAACAACTCTCTGGCTTGTTAACACCTCTTTAATTTGACTTTTGTTGCCTTGAAAACGGGGACTGTCAGACCTCTAGTACAGCTGACACATACTGTTCAGTGATATTCAACTCAATATGACTCACATATGTAGATGCCTTTCTAATTATCGCCTTAATCGCTTGTGTGACTAATAAACTGCCCCAGCAAGCAATTTATACAAGAAATTCCTTTTCTACAATTGCTGGTGTTCAAAATGGAGGTAACTGAGCGCTTAGAAGGTTCAGATACTTCACAAGCTCAGAAAGATGAGCCTTCAGATGACTAAAAGATGGAACGCTGCCAATTTAAGTGAAAAACATAGAGTTGCCTTCACAGAAGGCAACACCACCAACCATGTGACATTTTAGACCAACAGCAAACAGTCACACACTGCATGCTAGAGCCACATCACACATCTCTAGACAGAGGACTTGGTTTTATTTCCAGGTATGCGACCTGAGATCTAACAGTCTCATTCTGAGTTGGACAAATGAGGAAACACAGCAGACTTTGATTAATCCACTCCACATATGTGGGTGTTAACATGGCCAACGTCCTCTCATCTACTCACCCTGCGTGCCCAGTTAACCAAGTCGTCCAGCTTAGTGATAACATACTCCCCCTTGCTGCTGGCTACAGATGCTGGTTTGGCTGCTGCCACTGCCGTGCTCTTCTCCCTGACTGGAACAACGCTGCAACAGAAGGATGGAGGGGATCTTTACCACGTGCAGAGTGTTTACCGAGTGTCTGTTCTTCCTTCTGATATTTACACCAGAGTATTTTTGGTAAATTCACCTTGTGGTGGTATTCTCGCTTTTTGCACTGCTGTGCAGACTCTTCTGTTGAACAGCAAACAGTGAAATGGGCCTGTTGGATGGAGAAACAACGGTATCAAATGCTGGCAGGAAAAAAAAAGTCAATGAATGACCCAAAACGTAATGAGAAAAGTTGATGTATGAATATTCTAATTGTATTTTAATGTATTTTAATGTATTTAAATTAATAGAAAGCCCCAAAACAGTCAGTTCCACAAGGGGGCAATATATTAACACTACAGTGTGAAACTTAATAATTTCAAAGACATTGTGTGTGACGAGATGGGCAGATTTTATTGTGAGGGGATGATGATTTTGTATAAGCTTCCTAAACTTAGTGATGCTTTAAAGGATTAACTTGACTGTTCCCTCGAACAGAATACAGGCTGAGTGCTCCTGCTGCCAAAAGCAAGACCACACAGCCTGTCAAGCAAAGCAAATGTTTCAGCACTTGTTTTTGAGTGAGGATCGTTTCAGCTTGCTATTCTCTTCAATGGGAGATAATCTGAACTCAAAAAAGTTACAGAAATTAACAAAATAAAAACTGGGTAGGTTGGAAGTGAGTTGTTGGATACAGAAAACACCGTATGTACTTATAAAAGTTACATGATCCACTGTGATGAGGTAAATAAATATCATTTTGGTGGATATTCCACCCTGCATTTACTGCCAGCTGAGGTTGAATTCAGTTCGTTGGACCTGTTCATGTGGGTATGAAAGACCAACTCCACATCTGTAAATGGTATAATACTCAAGTAGCTGTAGGACCAGCAGGACAGAACTGGTTTAAATTAAGTTTGGAAACAAGGAACAGGATTAGAAGGTTCTTACCTTGTTGAAAAGCAGCCAAACATGGCCAGGCGAGGCGCTGCAAAATAAAAGCATTTAACAAATTGAAGAAATGTTATAATAATAGTAATTTATTCCAAGTATTTCAGATGTTTTAATAGCTGTATTGTCCAATCACTGACCAAGGGGTGAACTTGTTTAAACAGTGCATTCAGGTGTGACATAAATCCTTGCTTTGTGATGGACACAAAAATTTAGAACTGGGGAGATTACCTCACGCCAAACACTTGTAACCTCACTTACAACAAATTGTGCTGTTCTCATAATCTAAATATTTACAGCTGAGTGCTACACAAAACCCCCTGTTTTGTACAATACAGTCAAATGATTTATGAACTAATATTCTACTGTATTGAGTGCTGCTTGGTGTGTTTAACGCGTGCCGAATTGGAGAGTAGCCCCTGGAGATTTTGTAAACTTAACCCTTAACTGACAGTTCACGCATACTTTTTAAAAATACAGGTGAGAAACCCAAACTGGCAAGTTTTTACGAGGAGTTTGGTTTGACAATCGTATCAGTAGTGTGTGACACGCACTGGGGCTAACGAGATATCTGGTGTGGTGGTCCACTCACAATGTAGATGACATTTTACTAAGATAACAGACACCCTGGTTAGTTTTACAACGGCATATGTCGTTACGTGTGTTATCTAATTTGACTTCTGTTAGCTAACCGGGTTAGCCTCCATGCTAACGCAGACAGAGCAAGGTCAGCGTGCGCATTCACTAAAAGCTACAAACCCGACTACCGACACCAGTCTCCCCACCGGGCGGTGCACGTTTGCGCGCGTCGTTTTTAAATTCTCTAAATAACACAAGCCTAAAAGCACAGTCGCGTTCACTAAAAAGCGTATCATTTTACTCAAAACATCACTTACCAGCTAACGCCGCCATCTTTGAGGTTCTGCTTACGTCAGACTGCTTCCCGTGCCAGTGTGCGCTCGAGCTGCAGGGGGCGCTGCCGTAACGTTGACAACCGGTTTATTTACCGAAGAAGGTCAAAATGTTGTTTTGAGGTTTATTTATGTTTTATTATTTATGGTCGCAGAGGTTTAGACTTGTTCTATTCGAAAAAGTGCCCTGAGATAACTTTGTTATGATATGGCGCTATATAAATAAAACTGAATTGAATTGAATTGAATTTATTTATGGTTTGAACGCAATCGATTATCATTGGTGATAGCTGATACTATTTAGTTAATAATCCACTAAAGCCGTAGACTTAATCAGGGTTGGGAGGGTGACCGCACATATCTAGGCTATTTAACGAGAAGGCAATCCAAAAACACAACTAAAAAATACAAACATTGTTCAGAAAAAGTAAAACTGCAGGTAAGCAGGGCCCATCTGACACATACTGAGGTCATAAATCCAAGTCCCCCCAATACATTAACACCTATAGAAAATTCTGACCGGATACCACAAATAATTAGTTAAAAATAATCTATTTAAAATTGATTTATCTTATTACCGAGTTAGATTTTTCTAAATAAAATAAAAAAACAAGAAGATCTAAATGTGTTTCTAAGCGTTGTCCTCACTGCCAGGAATAAAATTCTGAATGATTTATTTTTTGTAAAATCTTAAAGTAGTAGTCAGATTTAGATATAGGCTACAGTATTCAGTGCTGTAAAATGTAGAATGTAAATTACAAATTAACCCATGCAACCCCCCCAGCCCTCTAAGAAATTTTGACTAGCAACCAAAAACAAAGGTCTGTAAAATGTTCTTAATGTATTGGCTGTTTTTGGACATTTCTACATTGATTTAACTGTTAAAATATACTTCCTGTAAATTGTATCTCACATGTGAAGGTTTCAATGCTGTTTCAAAAGCTTGGTCTTGACAATATCAGGAATATAATGCTGACGGAAAAATACTAAAGTCTGTACACCAAGTGTAAAATGTAATATTTTCTTGGGTTAGCTCCCACAAGAAAAGACTGAGGACATGGTCTCAGTGCCTTCAGAGGTAGCTAGTGCATTGGACAACACTGACATACACTGATATCTAGTATATAATATTTATTATATAATTTATTGGTAGATAGATAGCCTGGATCCCTTGTTTATCTTTATTATAGCTGTTTAGCTCCCCCCAGTGGGGTGACTTTCATGGTCTGCATTTTGGGAACTGTGATGTGACAGACTTTAAAGTGTATTTCCGAATGTAGTTTTTCAAATGGATGTTACTGTCACTGACACAATTAAAACATTTTTTATTATGGTTATGTTCACAAGCGTCTGTGCAGAGGTGCAGAAGCAGAAAATGGCTGAACTATCGATGGCTGGAGATCAGGAAAACAGCCTGTTTTATGTCACGTAATTTATTGGGGTCCATGCAAAACACAGTATTTGAGCATTTAATTGACTAACTTAAAAACACAGAAATAACAGCCAATTCCACCAAAAACCAGCATGAGGACATCATATATTTTTCTGTGTGCCCCCAAGTGGATATAACTAACTGGACTTATATTTAAGAAAGAGCAGTTTTATTCCCTCGCAGGGTGATACGTGAGAAATCTTTTCTCACAACTTTGGAGCAGAATCTACACGAGTTATTAACAATCGTCTTTAAAGGAACTGATTTTGTTCTTTCACTTTAGAGGTTAGGACTTGAGTTTGTCTGACCCAGATAATTAGATTTGGAGCAGCAGCCTGGCTCTACTGGTTGAGCTGCATTCATGACTTGTGTTGTCACAACAAACACATTTATTCAGTCATACACATGAGCAACAAAACACACCTCTCATGTCAGATAAAGCTACCTGAGTATGATTTATAAACCCTCAATGTAAAAAAAACTCCACCTGTCACGACTGGATTCGTATTTTGTGGTGCTATGAATATGTGCACTCTCTATCCGTTTGAATAACTGCATTTGATCACATTTCCAGTAATGCAGTGGTGATCTTAAACTTGCTGTTTTGCAGTTAAGTAACTACTAAATCCCCTGAGATAGTGAGATATGGTCAAAAGCTCTGGGAAAAGCTTGTAAGTGGATCAAGAATTTACTTTCACACTGAAATATTACATGTTTTTTATACACCAGAATTACCATCTTAGCTTTAATTAATTTAAATTAAGTTAAAGTTAATTTCTTAGGCTGCAGTTTCTTTATATTTACAGCAGTGCATCAACACGGTGCATAGCAACCAAACTGCACAATGCTTATACAACAAACACTGCTGGAGCTCTTGAGCAAGGCACTGACTGGAGCTGCTGAGTGGCTGATGGCAGCAGACTGTGGTTTTACTGGGCAACTTCCAGAGGACAGAGCTGATGAATCTCTTTCCATGGATTTAAAAGAATATATCCTAAATCCCATGAGGCCTGGAGCAGAGCAGCCTGGCACTGCAGCCAATGGAGTATCAATTAATCTGACAATTATTTTTTTGATGAATCGTTTAGTCTATAACAGGAGTCTCAAGCTCAAGTTACCCGCGGGCCACTGGCCAGGTTGAACACTCGTTAGAAAAAATAAAACTCCGGTTGAGACTGAAAGTTCATGCTTAATACCTTGGAAAAACAAGCTCAGCACCAAGTCCATTTAGTAGCTGTTCTGGAGCTTTCGGTTGTATCAGACGATCTTCCACAGCACATGGAGTTGGCCCATTTGTTGTGACTTTTCTGAGCATTTTAAGGACTTCTCATCTTTAGGAAGATTGTGTAACAGGATCAAAAACTTCTAATTGGACCTTGTAGTGAGATTGGTTTTGTCAAAACACTGCAGTATTAAATCGTCTGTTCCACAGGTCAACCTTTGTTTTAGGTTCAAAAAGATGCATTTTGGTGTCAGAGTATTAAATCAGAGAATTCTCCTAGTACTGTCCCTTTTATGGACTGTCTTTATTGTTTTACTTTATGTATTTTTTGTACTGTTTTTCATCCCTTTATGCACCTCTGACCAATCAATTTTGCTCTTTTGGATAATAAAGTTAAATCTGATTTAGTTTGATTAGCTGAAGTGTTTATGTCACTGCAACAAGTTGCACATTTAGGCACAGCTTGCTAAATGTTAAATTTGACATAAAAACACTTTTATGTTCAGATTCTGCAAAGAGAAATATCCATAGAGAAAGGCTGAAAAATGGTAAAAGTTATTGTCTTGTGGACCTTTTAGTTACCTGACCAAAGTGATAAGCCCAACCCTCGATCTTGATTACTTCTGACCTGCAAAACAATGTGTATAAATTAAATTAGTATACTGGTATTAAAATTAAAAATCATATGTGAAAGAAACAGACCTTCGTCAGGCGTGCCTGACTGTGTGCGGGAATTAAACCTTTTCTTTCATTAAATTGGTAAAAGCAAGTAAATCCTAGCATTTGAGGGCTGAATTTGACACGATAAATACTTTTAGTCAAATGAATTGCCTTTAATTAAAGTCATTTGGATAGCTCTTTAATCTCCTCCTGACTAAGTGGTCAAAAGAAAATAAGCGCAGCCATCTTTAGCATCCTGTTTTTGCTTTGGCCTCATTTTGCGCCACAAACCGAGCGAGCAGCATCAGCAGCAGCAGCAGAGAGGACGCCAGCAGGGTGGAGATGGAGAGCAACCAGAGAACATGGAGAGCATGTTAGCACATAATGACAGTCCCAGCGCTGAAAACACACACTGTAGTTTCTCCAGGAATAGCTGCCTGGTCAAAGTGAACTGAAAAGATGAAAAGACGTTTTTTGTTTTTTTGGGTTTTTTTTGACAAATGGCCTTTATTCTGTCTTCATCATGTACAAACGTTTTGGACAGTTGAAAAAATAATAAAGTCTGACAACTGAAGTTGCTTTGCTCGTGGTTTTTTAAGGTCAAACCAAATTCAGCTACATATATAGCAGAGCCTTTAAGTACTTAGAGTTCAAAACATTAAATATAGGCACTGGTATAGCTTAAAAGGACAAATGTTTTAAGACTACAGCATTGTTCAAAGGCTTCCTCTGCCACTAGCAGGGAAAGAGCTCTTGCATTTCAGATAATAAGCATGAATCCACATAAAAAAAAAGTCCTGTATAGGAGGAGCAAAAATACAAGTTAAGCCGTCACAGACTTGGAGGTTATAGTTGCAGCATGTGTTGCTGTGCTGAACTGCAGACCACAGGAATGGCCTATTTTTGGAAAGATCTCCTCCTCTGGAAGAAGAAAGCACAGCTCGCCTCCTCACTGAGCGTCCAGGATGTCTGTGGGTAGGATGTCTGGTTTGCCACTCGGGCTCTGTGATGTCTCCCCTGACCAGGAAGAGGGGGTGACCTGATTATAGAGGATGTCCTGAGAGCCAAAAAGTGGCTCTTTGAGATTCAGGGTGTACATGAGGAACAGATTGAGAGCCACCATGGCGAGGAGCGGGAAAACGGTCAGGCCGGAGCCAAAGCCTCGCCAGGAGCTGCACACGTTCAGGCTGACCCAGTAAACAAGTCTGTGCAGGATTAAACACAAAACAGGAAATCAGATCAACTTCAGACTTCACTGATAAACACTCACAACCTCCCTGACGGTGTTTCATAGAGCACCAGTTAATCCAGGCTCACTTCAGCAAGTGGTGAAAGAAGTATTCAGAACTCTTTCTGAAGTAAAAGTACCACTACAGCAATGTAAAATTACTCCATTACAGGTAAAAGTCCTGCATTCAAAGTTTTAATTAAGTAAACGTACAGCAGGCCGCTGTTTGTGATATATTATATACTGTATTACCTTATTAGATTGTTAATACTGATGCATAAGTAGCACTTTACTGTTATAGCTGGTCGAGTTGGAACAAACTACTTTATACTGTGTACCATTAGGTAGTTTAATAAAGTGGTTTTCCAACGCAGGGTCACCAGATAAATCTGAAGGATTGTAAGATGATTGGAAGTAAGAAAGAAGAATAATTAAAGTTGTGCAACACAAATCTATTTTCATTATTTGTGTTTTTCCCAAATCTTAAATTTATCCAATATTTCACAAAAAAGCTAAGAATCTAAGAGCCCAGAATAATCATACAAATTACACAATCTGAGAAGTTTAGAGGTGAAATTTACTCTGAGGTGAAACTGCAAACAACAAACAACTCACAAACATCTGAAGAATGCAACAAGGGGCCCCAAAGTACACACAGCTTTAATGTGAGGGGTCAGCAAGCCCAAAAAGTTTTGGAGCCACTGGTTTAATCTTTAACAATTCACTGTATTTTATAAGATTATCATGTTTTTGTGTGTAAAATGTGAAAGGTAAGTAGTAACTATAGCTGTCTGGTAAATATAGTGGAGTTAAAAAGTACAATGGCTGGGACCAGTAACAGTTCGGCATATAAACCCGTACAATGGTGAATTGCTGTTTTTACACTTTGGTTTTCATGCAGTACGGATTAAACAAACAAGATATAAGGATTATATAATGATTATATAACAAACTGAGCTAATAGAAGAGTTCAGAGGAGCTGAGTTCATCTTTAGCAGCTCACTGCTGCTCTGCAACGTGCTGCCAAAACTTCTCTTTGGCTTTGTTAATGACAGTGGTTGTGTTCGTTTTTAGCCATGCTATGTCGGCCTGTCAGTCCACCACTTTGGACTAGACAGAAATATCTCAACAACTGTTGGATGGATTATCATGAAATTCTGTACAGACATTCATGATCCCCAGAGGATGAATCCTACTCACTTTAGTGCCACCAGCAGGTCAAATGTTTCACTTACTCAGTGAAATATCTCCACATCTACTAGATGGATTGGTAAAAAAGAAATTGTACAGACATTCATAGTTCCTAGCGGGTGAATCTTAATAACTTTGATGCTCCACTGACTTTTGCTCTTGCGCCACCATGAGATTCACATTTGTGGTTTTGAGTGAAATGTGTCAACTATTGGATGGACTGCCATGAAATTTTGTTCAGACATTCATGTCTTTCTCAGGATTAATTGTAATGACTTTGGTGATTCCTTGACTTTTCTTAATTTCTCCACTACTTTGGTTTATAACCAAATACCTACAAAACTAATGACATTCCCATGTTAGCATGCTGATGTTAGCATTTAGCTCAAAGCACCTCTGTATCTAAGTTAACAGCTTCTAGCATGGCTACAGACTCTTAGTCTTGTTGTTGTATTATTTTATTCACAGTTTTGTCTTTAACTGTCAGTTTTCTTTATTGTGAATTGATGCGATCTGTGTTCAATGTCTCATGTGTGTGCATCAGTCAAGAAGGAGTTGTTTTAAAACCAGAAGAAACAGTGTAATCCTGGATCAGGTCTGGTCCACATTTGAGCCTCACCTTCCGAAGATGAAGATGGCAAACAGTATAGGCACCAACTTCAGCTGGTCTTGAGGCAGCAAAGCGGCCATAACGACGAGGTTGAGGACATAGAGGAGTAACTGCTCCAAGGACGCCGTGACAAACAGCTGCTGAACCGCCCGTCTTCTGGGAAACGACTCCTGCAGAGTGAAGGAGGCTGTGCAGAACTGGCACGCTGCACCCATGAGCATCGCTGCGAGGGATAAAAGAGCAATAAGTCAGTTAGCATTTTGGAACTTGGCCATCTTTCCACAAACATCTCTCAACTTTAAGCGACTCCTAGCTGCACTTGATCTCGTCTGACAGCATACTTTGTTTTTATAATTTCTTCATTTGAATACAGCAACTGCCAGCAGAATGGCCTACATGCAAATACTCCTCACTGCCACCAGCTTGACAAATAGGTGAGAGGAAAAATGGTCTGGACAGGCTTTGGATTGGATGTTTTTGCCACCTGCCCCCTCGCTCTGGTCGCCCAGGTTGGGAAGTGATTAAAATATTCTAAAACAATTAGGCCACAGCCTGGGAGTCGAGAGACGCAGCCAACCTCTTATTGTAGTTTCCATTTAAAGCTATGTGCAGGAGAAGGAAATTATGCTTCTCTCCAGAGGCCCGGGGAGACGTCTGCTGCACTGAGGTTGAAAGCGCATGAAATTAAAGGGGACAGGAGACATTGAAACATTCCAAGACGAGGCGGCCAGACAAACCAAATCCTCTCTTAATCTTTATCTTTCATTTGTGGGGCTCACACGGCTGCTTTTGAATGTCAGTGTGCAGGTGTTTGAAGCGTACCGAGAAGGATGGGGACGGCCGCCACCACGCAGCAGCAGAAGGTGAAAACGATGCGGCTGGCTATGTCGGGGCAGTCGGGGGGTTTAATGGGGACATAGAAATAGAGTGCATAGAGGATCCCGACTGCACACAGAAGAGAGGCCAGGACTGAGAAGAAAGCGGGAACTCGGCCGCTCTCACAGCATTTACATTGGCAGCAGCGGCAGCAGCATCGTCCCCGATCTGAACCCTCGTCTGCGGCCTCGCAAGTCTCTCCCCGCCCCTCTGAGCTCCACACAGTCAGCTCCACGCTCTCTGGCGGCGGGCCTATCAGAGGTCGGCCCTCGTCCACAGTGCAGTCCAGATTGGTGGATTCTGGACTCCATCTCGGTGTGTCTGTGCCGTTGGGAATGTCTCCCTGAGAGGCTGGGGTTGGACAGCCGATGCAGTTTTCCGTGGCAGCGTCCAAATGGAGCGCTGTGACGATCGGACTGGAAAGACTTTGATCCAGCTCCCCCTCCTCTGTCTGATGTGCTCGTGGCTCCTCTGGGAGGTTGTTGCTGGGCTGCTGGTGGCAGGGACCAGAGCCTGTTCAAATCAGACCACATTTTAATACACAATCCAAAACAGGATACTGAAAACAATCAACTGCTGACACACACTAATCAATCATTCCCTTACTGCATGTCAGGACTGGGTCTCATGTAACAGTTTGGAGTGGTGGGCACATGGCTGGATTAACCCATTAGGAGGCCCTGGGGCCAAAAATTGCTGTTGGGCCCCTATTGACCCCACCTCTTGTGCACTGTGTTTGTACCCTGTCCCCTCCAAGTTCCCACAGTTACAGAGACCCAGAAACCAACCAGTACTCCTGTGCTGGAATATAACAACATGACCACAAGTTTTCCAGTTTGTCAACTACTTTGTGATGATTTGGTTACAGAAATTTCGGAATATGCACCACATGAACACACAATAAACTAAAATAACTACAGTCTTGAAACTAGACCGTCTATACTACAGAACCACAACATAAGGTCAGGATGCCGGATCAGCTTTAGTTATTTAAATGACCAAAAAACAATTGACAGTGACCCTGGGGCTTTTGGGGCCTCTGGGGATCTGGGGCCCTGGCCGGTTGGTAATCCAGGTTTGAGTCAATTATTCACTTTCTATCAAGCATCTGGTGGCACTTGAGGTAAGAGGCCTATAATTGCTCCATGAATGAAGAGGCCACATCGACGTTTATGTTGATGTGACCTCTTCATTCATGGAGCAATTATAGACGTCTGCAGATGTTCTCTCAACTTGTCTGAAGGTGTTTTCACCGCTGCTGCAGGCTGTGGTATCATTCATTCATTCATTAAACATCTAAATGATTTCTTGGTTAAAGCACGAGCTACGAGTCTAAATCTGTCTTAAACTTTGTCTGTCTCACGTCTGTTTTGACTTAAGACCAAAAAAGAAAACAAGTTCTTTCTAGGTAGGTTAGTTATGTTATTTATTGTGTCATGTGTCACATTGTGCCCAACCCACATGGACTTTATAAGACACCACAACTACTGTTGCAGTGGTGGTTTGTCAGACAATAACACAACGTTTTTATATATAACACAACTGTGCAAATAAAGAACTTTGTCTCCTGTCTTAAGCTCTGCAAATAAAATCTGCCACAAACAAAGGCTCCCTTCCTAAGAGACAACTCAAAGGTTTTTAATATTCCATCCAGAGGAACTCATGCAGGACATTTTACTACAACGTGTAGTCCTTAAATCATCATGTAATGAGCAATAAAACATGAAATGGACATCAAAACAAACCCTTTTCTCTCCAGGGAGACAATTAAACCTGCCTATTTCTAGAGTGAACGGTAACCTGAATGTAACTATATTGGATCTTGACTCAACTTATTATCAATTAAAACCAAATCGAAAGTCAAAAACCTGTTTTTTTCCCACCTCATAGTGCTTTGTTACGTCCTCCCCAGCACTACAAACAACTGTATAAAGGATTTAAAGGTCTTAAAACTTTGATGCATGGCATGGATGTTGATTTAGTCCAGAGCTCCTGCAGGTAGATCTGCACATCTGCTCTACCTTATAAAACCTCCTTAAGCATTATTTTCAAAATTGGAAAGACATGTGCACTCCTCACTGACTGTTGCTCCTCTTTAATCAGTCCTGACTCTGCTTGAACTCTCTCTGGGTCCAGTCTGGACTCAAACTCAAACGTTAGCCTTTGCTAATTTGCTCTGGCCTCCCCTCAAATCCTGCAGCTCCTTCAGACAGACAGTAAAAAGCCGCAGTAATAACTCACCCCTTGGCTGATTGGTTGCTGGTGGCGGTTCAAGGGAGCGCTGGGAGCCGGAGACGGAGTGGGAGGACGAGTGCAGCTCCTCCACCGAGGACTCGGGACTGTCTGACACCGGCGCCAAGGAGATCTGAGTGTCCAGGTCCAGGAAGGGGGAGAAGGAGAGCCTGGTCGGGTCAATGTCCTGGAGCTGGTTGATGATGTCGCTGATGGACTCCTTCATGCTGTCGAGCTCCTTCACATTCTGCCGGTTAGTGGCCTGAAGCCCCGAGGTGCTCATAGTCACACAGCCTGAGAGGAGCAGGAGGAGGTGCAGGCAAAAACCAGGCCAGAAACCAGTTAAAAACACCAAACCAAGGGACACACGGGGCAGTAAAACCACCTCCACTCTCCAAGTGTCAGAGACGCCAAATCAGTACACAACTGTAAAACTCAAAGTGTTAGAGAGTCACTTTCTTTCAAGCATCTGGTGGAAATGTGCTTAAAGAAGCCACATCATCATAAACCCTGACAGAATATTTAAGGTCATTAAAAAAGCTTTGGAAAACTGTTTCGACCCAAAATGAAAAGTTATTCAAATCCTGATTCCCCCCCAAAAAAACATCATGGAGTAACAGTGAAAGTCTGGTTGAAGTCGGAGAAGTCTAAGAAGAGTTGTGAGTTCTGATATTCTTATAGTCTTCTGCATTTCTTTTATCTCCTTTACCCCCCTTTCCTTCTACCCGGAAAGCACTTTCTGTTTTCTTGCCTTGAGTTTACCACTTTTTATTAACAATGATAGCATTTACCCTCCATACTGGTCAAGTATAAACCCTGCCCACCAAAACTTTACTGGGACTTTATGTGGAGTGATGTGAGGAAAGAGGCTTTTTTTGGGACTAAAGGAAATCAGTGTTATGAGTTTATGTCTGTTGTCGTACAATAGTCATCACTGACAGGAAGTTTATCTTCCTCTGCAAGGTAACGCTGCCTGTGCAGGTTTGAAGCGTTATCATTGAAGTTTTTTTGTTTTCCTGAGACCTTTTCTCACAAAATGTAAAATTTATATTCTGATGTAATTTGGACACGAGATAGGACGGATTAACCCAGACTACAGCTTTACAGTCCAAATAACATACATTTTCTGTATAAAGGTTATAAATGACTGGCTTGGACATGGAATTCATACATTTCTAATCCTGTATCCAAAAGATACGGCACACATAAGACTGCAGCATTTGATCATGCATCCTCTGTATGTTAGTTTACATTCAACAATTAAAAACACATTCACGTTGGGTATTTTGCAGGCTGATTCCAGTATGTTCAGACTCAATATACTTAAATTTGACTACTTTTAGGCCGTCAAAATATAAGGTATTTGAGAACAAGGGTTAGATATCAATACCAGTGTCTGTAAAATACTTAGAGTAATTATAAACTAAATGTAGTAAACTAATAGTTTGGGTAATACAAAGCTGTTTTGACTTTTTTTTCTTATTAAAAGGAGTAGTTTGATTTCAGCTTTCTTGCTGATTGATACCACTCTCTTATCTTTCCATTAATTATGAAGCTATAGCGAACAGCTGGCTAGCTCAGCTTAGCATAAAGACTGGAAACAGGGGGAACAGCTAGCCTGACTCCAAAGGTTAAAGAAAAACATTTTAAGCTTTGATTTTGTACGGGTTAAACTAATTCGATATAATGTGTTGATTAGTGAACTTTGAAGGTGATATCTTTGTACAGAACCAGGCTAGCTGTTTCCCTCTGTTTCCAGTCTTTATGCTAAGCTAAGCTAACTGTATCCTGCACACACACGAGAGTGGAATCAATCTTCTTATGTCTCACTTTGGCAGGAAAGCTAATAAAGTATAGTTCCCAAAATGTTGAGCTATTTCATTAACAAAATATATCAAACTGCCAAATAAACCAGCATTAAATAAAAAGCTTTGTCTTTATACAAAATGGGCTGAAGTAGAAAAGTCTCCTGCTTTAAAGCCAAGACTCTGACCAAACATTAGATACTTGATGATACTTGTATTTCACTTATTTTAAGGTTTTGTTGAACCGCGAAGAAGGGAAAGTATCCAGTATTTAACTTATTTTTAACATTTTTAGAGGCCTGGAGAGGTGAACGTGTGTAGTATTTCACATGAAAATTGTCAAATTAGAAAAAAGTGAGAAAAATAAATAAGTTTCTGTAATAGATGCTTTTTTCTCTTGACTCCTTTAATAATCTGGTGATTTATCTTGGGACCCTTTGGGGGGTCCTGAACCCAACACTAATCACCTATAGCAGATAGGATAATCAGAAATAACACACGCCTGGATTACGTCACTAACAGAGCAAATACAGTTAAAGTTAATGTGCAAGAAACGTATTATCTTGATTTCTTATGGAGAAAAATACCTTAAATTACATTTAATCAAGAAGATGACTCAGGATACAATCATTTGGTTACCAGAAGTGGAAAGTAACTATGTACATTTACTCAAATACTGTACTTAAGTACTGCTACTTTATACTTCTACTGCACTAAATATTGTATTTCTTACTCCACTACATTTGTTTAACAGCTGCAGTTACTTTTCACAATAAGATATTAAACACAAAAAACATGTGATTAAAGTTAAGTTTATAAAATATGATGTATTGTTACTGATTAAACTCCTCCACAGCACATGAAACTTAAAATTAGCTTCAAGTACATGAAAGTAAAACTGGTCCAATAATATAACTAACAGTATAAGACTGACACATAATGAGTACTTTTACTTTTTATACTTAAAGTACATTTTGTTGCCAATGCTTAGCCTGCGTACATTTGAGTAAAATTTGAACGCAGGACTATTAAGTTTGCTATAGTGTGGTTTTGCTACTTTTACTTAAGTAAATGAACCTTTTCAGACTTTTTCGGTCACTTCTTACTATAAAAATGCATAAAATAAACGTATTGTACGGCGATTTGGACAAAAGACGTCAGACAAATGAACGTAAAATAACACCAATCACGCGCCTTTCTTGGTCTGCCGCTATCTGAACTGCATGGTGAATTTCAGAGGCTTTCGTTAACATCTGCAGAGTGAATCTGGAGCAGTTTCTTCTGGATGTTTTTGGCGCACATCCAACGGTGGCGCAGAGTCGGCACGCAAAATCTGCGGCGAGGATCTCTCTCCAAACAAATGCGCACTTTACCATGTATAGAGCGCAATTAGGACTCGTCGGGCTTTTCAGCTCGGAGGAGAATAAATCTCGGTGGTTATCTGAGTTGGCGTGCATGTGGAAACGCGCGTAGGGGGGCAATGTGCTTCTACTCCCCGCTGAAAAATAACTTTCGTCTGCTGAGCAACTCTCTCAAACAAAGTATTTGTTACAATTCCTCTTCCACAAAGCAAATAAAGTCTGGTCTTGTCTGGTTTAGTAAAGGGGCTGCAGGAAATGCCAAATTTGGTGATAAATAAATCAAATGCGCTCGAGCCCGCATTAAATCTGTGCGTAAAGGACACACAAGTCATTCTGTGTGAGCAGCTCTGAAACCTTATATTTTGAGGCCATTCAGAAGCAATTACAGCAGTTAACAGTTAGACTTCAGGCTCCGTGAAACGCCTGTCTAAGCGCTTTATTCAATTAGAAACATGCCTCGTATAAATGGACTTACTTTAGTCGGAGGTTGCAGAGTATTTGGTGAGGTTACTCTTCTCTTCAGTTCAAAAAAAAAATCCCTCCGTCCTTCTCGGCTTTTCTTCCCTCCCCCTCCGTTTGCTTTTTGTCTTCCAGGATCCTGAACTTCTGAATCAAATTTCAGGACGGACAAAATACTAGTCTTTTCCTCCGCCCACACAGGAGTTTTTTTTCTTCCCGGGTACCATGTCAAACACCATATGGAGCAAATAAAGCCGGAGCAGCAGCAGCAGCAGCAGCAGGAGGAGGAGGAGGAGGCACTTTCTCTCAGTTTACCGTTTTTAACAGTCACATCCTTCACAAACACGAGTTTATCCAAACAGGAGAGTAAACATTTACACTAAAAACTAAACCTCAGCACCCCTCTAATACTCACACACAGGAGGATGGAGTAAACTACTGTGTAATGACTTTACTGTATTTAAATCTTATTACTATAATATCATTATAAAGATTTACAGAGTTGGTTTTTGTATCTTTATCTACTGTAAAAATACATTAAATGTGGACCCTTTGTTTTCTTTAGCACTTTAGTATTATTAATGGATAGTCCGATAATTATAAGTAAGGCCTATATGCAGTATATATTGACCAATAATGTGGCTGCAGTGTGCATATTGATTCTTTTCTATAATATTCCTACAATGATTTTGTGTCTGTGTTGATTATTCATCAACTATTAATCGTTTGAGTCATTTATAAAACATAAATGCTAAACATTTGCTGGTTCCAGCTTCTTAAATGTGAAGATTTGCTGCCATTTGTGTTATGGACTGCAGAAAATGCGATTTGAACAGGTCACTTTAGGCCATTTATCACTATTTACCAAGATTTTATAGTCTAAATGATTAATTAATTGAAGAAATACTAGACAAATTAAACTATAATGAAAATAATCTTGTTTCAGCCCTATAGACTATGTTTTGGTATCAATATAATATTCATATAACATTCTTAAACTGTTAAATATAGTTTTGTTTTGGCATTTCTATATTATTCTTAAAGCATGAAGATTTTTTTTTATTCCTCAGCAACAAATGAAACCTTTATTTTGGTCTTAAGCTGTTTTTAGGAATTCAGTCTGAGATGCCAAAGACAAGTTTAGACGTTAAAAATCTGACACATCCAAGAGGAAGTTTGTTTAATGTGATATTAGTAATATTTCTATATTAATACACTGTTAAGTGATCCCACCTATTTCACACATCTTTTCCATTTGCTCTTCTGACACTCCGGTGGCTCCTTCCTGCTGCACGGGAAGTGATGAGTTTTATTTTTTCAGCAGCAGGAACAGCATTTGTTTTAGGAAATAAAAGAAACAGCATGTAGCAGAAGAGATGATGTCCAAAAGATAAAAAAAAATAAACATAATACCATAATATCTGAATGTATCATTTCATCATTTTACAGTAAGATGTGATTTCATTCTGCCTCACTGATGCTCACAGCTTCCTCCTCCTCCTCTGCATCAATCTGAAGCTGCTTTCATAACACAACTGGACTTTAACAACACATATAACACCATCAAAACTACATTACTTTAATCCCAATACACCACTTACAATGTAAACACTGCTAAACGAACAATCTTTCACTGCTCATGGGAATGTGATGTGGTCAAACGTTTTTTGGAAGGAAGTTCTTGATGGTCCGAAAATCCCTTGTTTGCCAAATTTCAGTTTATCCTGGGTATTTATACAAGTGATTTTGCACTAGTAGACTTGTGTATCTTACAAGCTAAGAGAGCAATAGCTACAGGATGGAAACATGTGACCAAACCAAGTATGAATCAATATTTTAAGGATCTATTGACATGTGTTGCTGTGGAAAAACTAAGACATCACTGAAGGAAAGCAGGGAGTTTTTGAAAAGTGATGATCAATAAAGCCAAAGACAGGGGCGGGGCAACTGGAATAAGATTATAAAGTGTAGTAGCCCATGTGATCTTCAAGCTTTCTGTACATTGTAATTATTGTAACATCTGTAGTCACCTCTGTTTTAATGTTTCTATTTACTTGCCTGTTCATTTGATGATAGTCTGTATTTTCTGCCAAGACCGACCATTTTATTAATATATTGTTATAATTGAAAAACTATAAAAATATTGTTTGCTCACCTCACATGTTCAGAAACATTCATCTATTATTAAATCAAATATTACTTCACAGAACTGAAAGATGTGCTGAAAGTACAGCCAATATAACTGACAGAAGTGCTTCATTTTCCCATTTATTATTAGGTTGATTTTATTGCATAAAAAAGCATATCTAAAATATACAGAGAGGACAGCAGTTGATTAGCAATATAATCAATAAATAAAAAAAATCATGACTATAAACAACATGTTTCAAGTTTTGTCTTGTAAATATACACAGACACTGGGTCGCAGTTTATTGCCCTGTGAAATGAGTCTTGGAGAAACGGGGGATTTTCGGTGACAAACGACCAGCAGCATGTTTGAAATACTGATCTGCCGACCTTTAAAGTCATCAGGGAGGACAGAGGACGGCGAGCAGGTCCGCCACAAACCGACGGGCTTCAGGTTAGCTAGGTCCAACTGGATTCTGCTTTTAGCCAAAGCATAAAGAAAGCAAACAGGAGCTGTGAGAGTCACATACAAGTAGTTAATGTGAGGAGGGTGGGGGGAGGTTGGAGAGTCCTGTTAGTCCTCCGACAGCAGCCGGTGGAAGTGATCCTTCCTCTTCTTCAGCACCTCCCGAAAATCCTCCTGAAAAAACACAACGGGAGATATTCGGACTGAATAATGAAACCGGGGGAGGAAAGACAGCAGGCAGATGCTGCTGCAGATAACCAGCTGTTTTATTCACAACTGACACTGAAACATCTACTGGCTGCGCTGATCAGGACTGTGAGAATAAAAGTGATGGACAAAAACAATCTGCTTCACACTTCAAACAGTAGAACTCAAACGAGTCAGACGTCACAGTTAAACGCTTCTTAATGGATCAATTCTTTAACACGACAAAGGGAAGCACTGATCCAACTTTTTCTCTTCTGATACCGACTACCCAACTCCGGGTGTTTTCTAATACCGATTACCGATCTGATACCAATTCTGTCTTTCTCCCACATTTTAAATCTGTAGGACTGCACTAACGATTACTTCTTATTATCAATTAATCTGCTGATTATTTTCTCGATTAATCGCCTGGTCTATATATTAGACCTGCAACAATTAGCTGATTAAATTACAATAATTAAAAATGCCTAACATTTGCTGATTCCAGCTTCTCAAATCTGAGTATTTGGTGCTTTCCTATGTCACACATGATGGTAAACTGAATATCTTTGTAGTTTTGGACTGTTGGCCGGGCAAAACAAGACATTTATAAACGTCAACTTTGGCTGTGGGAAATTATAACGGGTATTTTTTACTATTTTTTGACATTATAGACAATAGCACAACATGATGTCATCAAAATATTTAATTTACTATCACATAAGAAAAACATCTTTGCATGAAAAATGACTAGCAATTACTTATGTAACAAAATAGTTGCTGATTAATTTTCTTTCAATCAGCTAATTGTTCTATCAAGTAATCGTTGCAGCTCTAAAAATCTGTAAACCTCACTGCATGAAAATCATTGGAATTATTTCTATGTAACACGAGGCCAGGGATTTCTGTATTGCCCCTGTATTTAATAAGGATCAGTCACATCGTGGCCGATACTGATGCAGTGTATCAGGTTGGTTCATCCCCACACATTTTGCTTGTAATAATTACATAACTTTTCTTAAATCCTCCATTTATAGGATCTGAAATGTTCTAACTTTGGTGGCTCCTAGTGTTCATTGAGGCAGAAGTCTACAATCTGAATTTGTCTTTTTTTTTTTTAAAATGAACCTTAAAGATGAATTTTAGGAAAAGTAAAGAAATGAGAAATTCTCATCTGTCCATACAGGGTGATTGGGGGACACAACAGCTACCTTCTGCCACAAAACAAACATGTAATAATAATAGAAGCTAATAATATGATTGACAGACGTACCGCTGCAGACAGTTTCTCCATGGAGGGGATGAGCTTCTGGAGCTCTCTGTCCTCCGACTCCCCGGACCAGCTCTTGATGGGAATCGTGTTCATCAGCTGCAAAAAATCCAAACAATTTTAATGAATAAAAACTGTCTTTCTACTGATTTCCCTGTGCAGTTGCGAGGTGATAATATGAAGGAATTTCACTTACAAGGTCCCAACTCTTTTAAGAAATAACGTAACCCTGTTTTAAAAATCAAACTATATATTTGTGTCCCATTTTTAAAAGTTTACATCTTCAGGATGAACCAGTGGGCTCAGGGCTGACAGCCGAATACAGGTAGGGAAGTCAGAAAGTATTGAGAGACGGATGAACACGTTGTTGGTTTTGGACTTTTCGTGGAATTTTGTGAGAATAACAAAACTATAGAATATCACGAGCTCTATCCATTAAAAGCAATGAAAATGACACAGTATTAGATTTTAAACTGGCATCTAAAAATCACAGCTCCACGGTGCTTACATGGTACGGGTATGTGTGGGGTGCGTTGTCAAGGACGACCGTCTTGGCGAGATCCCTCCCCAGGACACTGAGGTCTTTGATGTAGTGGCCGAGAACGCAGGCACAGTCGTCCTGATACAGGCGGTGTCTACAGGAGAAATCATCAACACGTTAAAAAGATTTACACCCGTTTCTGTGAACCAAGTGTGTCACTATGTTATGTGTAAGAGGTGTAAAAGTATCTCTCCCTCTCAGATGATGCAACTGAACATTTCCGAGCAGCGTCCAGAGGTCAGTGTGTGACGGGACAGCAGCGGTCTAACGCTCGCTGGCTGAGTCTGATAAACCTGACAGAGTGCACGTCTTTGCGGTCAAGCAAAGAGTTTATGAAACACGAGTGGAAGCAGATCTTGAGGACACATACCGAAACAGTTTTCTCTGCGGGTCCAGGATGTTGAGTATCTTCTCGGCGTATTCCTTCTTCGCACACGTGTAAACAAACAGCTGTAACGGAACACAAACAGCAGCTGGGACCAGAACTCAACGGGCATCAGGACACCACAAAAACCACATTTAGTTTCATTTATTTTCTTAAACAAAGAAAAATAAGATAGAAGGTGGGAAAGAATTGGTTCAGATGAATTAAATCAAAATAAAGGGGAAGGTATGACAGAAGTATCAGTGTGTAGAGAGGGAGAGTGTATAGACAATGAAAACTGCACCAACGGACGACCAGACAATTTGATTTTATATCAGATTAACACATACCTCATAGATTTTTGCCATGGACTGCAAAAACTCTTTGACATATGGTCGTAGGATCATGTACACCTGTTGATAATAGAGGAGCAGAGAGGATGAAAGAATATTTAAACAACTTGATACACATTCTCCATTTTCTCCCCAGTTCCTATTAAATTATCTAAAACTGTCAAATAGGTCGTTTACTCACTTTACTTTACCTCCGACGCCAGTTCAGATTTCTAAAATGTCTCTTTTCTGTGAACGCACAGTTCAAGCTGAATGAGTGTACACTAATAATATTTTCTTGTTGCATTATGGGAGCTGAATGAAAGAGTCATGAATTATACTGGTGGTTTTGCACAGTTCAGCCCAATGACTACAAATCCTGTGCACTTTGTTGCTACCTACCATTTTCCACTCACTGCATACCACACGTTTAAAGATCAATTTCCATCTATTTGAACTGAAATGTGGATCCAGTAACATTACAGAAAATGTTTAAAGCCTGTCCATAATGACATTACGTGAATAATTATTTTTGAAACAAACGTTATCACTGTATTCTCTGTAATAGAGTGTGGTTTGTTTGTATTGTCTGCTTGTTTGTCTAATTTTGCAGAGACTTTTCAACAGTCGATTATCAATTCTGATATGACTGGATAAACATGAATGTGCCACCAAGGAATTACCTAATAAAATTAATGACAACATGGTGGAGATGACTGCCACGATGTCCCACCAGTGTTATTGATAGTTCTGGCATTTCTTCGCATTAAAACTAGATTTCTTCATATCTCATTCTTCCCGTCATCCCTCACTGAAGACGACAAACGCACTGAAGTGATTCTTCCACCATCCTTTCACTCTTATCTCTGTCTGCAGTCATCTGCTCAGTGTGCTTCAGATTCAAAAACAACAACATGCAGTGAGTGGTTACCTTGTACTGGTGGTCCTGGAAAGCTGTATGGAAGGTGTACTCTGCCTCCTCGATCACGTTCAGAGAGCTGAACATCAGGGTCTCCTCCTGGAAGGACAATGTGGCTTTAGTTTATTTAAGTATATAAAAATCCAAGACGGCTTTGGTGCAATAGCGATGGTGCACGGTCTCAGCTTTAACTGGCCACATTTAAGCCACATAGAAAAATATGTCCCACCCACCATAGTGAAGTTTTTATCTATTCAATTCCTAGTTACATATAGACCAGTTAACACAAGTTATCTCACCAAACAAACCAGATATATAACATCTTCCTTTTACAACTGAACTCTGGCACAATCTTAGCCTAAAATAAAAGCTCTTTATGAATTCCTGTGTTGCAGTGTGTCAGAGCAATATATTCTCCATAATAGATCTCTCTGAATTAAAGCTGGGGTAGGCAAAACCTGTTCAACCTAGGCAAAACCTGCCGCCTCTCGCACATCTGCTCTTGTAGTTTAGCCAATACGAACAGACCGTCTCTCTGAAATAACCTCTCTGAAAACAGAGGCAAGAGGGGGGGCTGAAGTAGAGGTCTGCTCTCTGACCAATTGAATTACATTATGCTGCACGGTTAATATGGCATTTTTGCCCAATGACGCCAAAAGAAAACTGCCTACCCAACCTTTAAGCAACAGCAAATAAAAACATCTGAACCAAAAAGTCAAGATTTAAGACAGATGGGGGAAAAACAGAACAACCTCTGTGTTTGAGCCTCGCTCAGGAAAACAATAATGCAGCTATTGTGAGGCAACTGTACTCGGGAGTCGGGACAATCGGAACGGCCATCACCAGCTCATCTCTGGCAATTACACTTCAACACAACTGTGCCTTACTGTACTGTGACAGAATAATCTCAACTTAAATGCCCGTTAACCGACCTTTTCTGCCTCTGTTCATGCATTTGTTGAATTTGATTGAAATGTGCCGATATCTGTACATATATGGAGCCCAAAGTCCACAGAGGCAGCGCTGTTGTAATGTCCAAGAAAAACATGAACCCTAAGTTCCGACAAACTAATGTGGCAGCAACAAATAATATATTTCATCTGTGAGACCAAAATTAATATTCCAAACGCCATTATATCATATATGAAAACACTACGGCGACATCAGAGCCAGTGGTAAATTACGTAAGGGCTTGCCGAGATGAGATTTGTTACTTCACTGCCAGTCCACACAAGTCAGCTCCCAAAGCATCCTCAATAAAAAGGGCAGAGCAAGAACACTTCCTGCAAGTACATCACTGCAGTCTTGTTAATCAAGTCTTAATAAGTTAATATGTCACTGTAGGCTCTTTATCATTCATACCAGCCACCCAATCGCTGCTTCACACAACTACATTCTACTAACCTGAGGATGCCTCTCACCCTACCAATTTCAATAATGATCCATTCCTTTTTTAAGAAAAGATCATTACTATTAGTATTTTAGACAATGACTTTGAGTTGAGATTTCTCAAAGTTCAAGTTCCATGCTGGTTATTCATGTATCTGAATTTGTGTGTGAGATCAGGAAGCTCCAGAGGATTAAACTCACCAGGTCGACCACCAGTGTGGCCTCTGGCGTGCTCCTGGTCTTGGGGGGTATATCTCTGAGTTGGGGTCGGGAATGCTGAGACTGTGACGGTATGTTCTTAATGAAGGCAAAGCTGGAAAAGAAAACAGTGCTCTTAGAATAGAAAGAATCACTTACACCCGGAGAGTTATGTACAAAAGGACATAAAACAGGGACGCGGTGATCAGCTCTGGCACTGTAGAAATCAAAAAGCAACACTCAAGTAAGAAAACTGTCACATTTGTATTTTATTATTTTAGTGCTAGGTCATCAGTTCATCTTGATTTGGCATTGTATAATATGATTTTTGGCTTCTGTGAATTGATTCAGAATCGCCGAAGATAAGAATAGCGATTCTTATGTGAATCTATTTTCCCCAGCCCCAATGTCTGGGATGAAGGCACAGAAGAAGACACTAAGTTGGGACTCACACTTCGTTCACATGCTGCATGCAAAGAGTTTTGCGGGATATTAATTTATTCACTCATGTAATTGACATGAATGAACATTGGAAATACATGGAGAGACTGTTGGTCAGACTATTATTGTAAGTAGGTTTTTTATCTTCTGATTTTGTGCATAACAGACGATTGAGATAACAGATACATTACAATGGTTTTAGAAGGACATACAAGACGTGCACTTAATCTCTCTCTCTCTCTCTCTGTATGTTTTGCTCTGTGCTGCAGCCTTTATGTTAATCCAACAACATTCAATTCAGACTTGTGTTGTATTGAAACTGATATGGAAATGTTACCGGGTCTGACCAAGTAAGATTGCAGTCATGACTTTTACGAAAAAGTGACCAGGACGTTTATTCAGACATGAGACGGACATGTTAAACTGCCATCATATTAGCGTAAAGGGTTGCATATCTGAAAGGGAGTTAATACTTACGGACTGAAGACGTCATCGTCCTCGTCTCCTGCCAGAAGGTCAATGGACCCAAAACCAAACACACCTTGTTCTGGGCTCATCAACACGTTGTTTCCGGTATGTGCACACTTCATATCTGGACAGAAAACAAAACATGTACAAACTGTAAGCAACACGAGTCTGTTCATCTCTGAGCAACCAGGGAAACTTAATGCTTAGGCACAGTCATTAACAATAGGTCTACACTAACAAGTGTAAAGAAAATAACATGAATCCAGCAAAAGTTTGCCTACATATATGAATGTGTCTTAATGACGGGAAGCTCTGAAGTGCTTTGTTTCCTGTCTATTCTCACTCTTAATGGACGCTTTATTATCTACCTAACACGTCAAAGCATAATATATATATATAAATAAATAAATAAAAGCTAGGTATACATGCAGTCTATTTTTCTTCAAATGTTGTAGCTGCACTTGACCACAACATGGACGCAGCTGGACAAACCAAAACAGCGAGACTCACTTACTATAGTGGTTTCCAGCGTCAAAATTGTTGCTGACTTTTTCAGAGGGGAATAGTAATGACTCACACTGGATCTGAATTACAACAGGACACCGAGTCCTCTACCAATAAAATAAATACCAACTGTCAGCTCACCACATAAAAGCCTGCTGAGCAGTTCAAGAGGCTTGTGGTGTTCTTCTTATTTGATGCTCCCAGGGTGGGAATTTACCACAAGCCACCATAAAGATGCTGGTACATTTATACTGGTTGGTATGTGAGTTTACTCCACCAGGCACTTTCATCATAAGAAAAGATGACTGGATGTCTCCCAAAGAGAACGGTACATTGGTCGGAGTACATTTTTACTGTCCCACAACGCATAATTAAATAAAATATCTGTATGGGTTGATGATGACTTTTTGAGGTCTTGCATTCACACAAGTTGAGTCTGTTTATGGCTCTACGACCCCTAAATAGAACTCACACAGCAGCTGTACTTACTCTCTTTGCTGGGTGTGAGGAAACGCACGATGGGCGAGTAGATGTTTCGGGCTGTTGTGTTATGAGGAGACCCCGCTTTCTCTGACAGTCTGTGCTCATGGCGCCTGATCGGAGTCTTGAAGGCCAAATCTAGACCACAAGAAGATGATCAGCGAGAAAACACAAAAACAAGCACATTCATATTCAGGAAAACAAAATGTTAAAAAGCATCCTTGAGATTAACTGGAAGCTGCCAAACACACCCGTTTCTCTGTCATTAACAGCGATGGCTCTCTTCCTTGCCCGTCCACGGGGCAGTTGTCGCCTCACCATTGTGGGAATATCATCATCTGAGTGGTGGGAGTCATAATCCAAGATCTCTTCACTCTACACAGTAAAAAAGCCAAAAAAATAGTCATTATAAACCATAAAAACGGATAGCTAAGTTCAGTTTCACCAATGTGTTTGAATGTCAAATTGTGATGATGATTCAAAAAGAACACATCTCACTATGACCTTTAAACATCTATAATACCACCATTTTAGACATTATTTACATTTGTTAGGTTGAGAAAGAAGGTGGTTTCCATGCCCATGTTGAGGTATGACTCAAATCATATTCAGGTCTGGTTTCAATCTGCGATGTCAAACTGAAGAAACTAGAGTGATTGTCTAAATATGTTCAGACCAAAATAGACCAAATGTTCTGCCCTCATGCCCTAAGAGGTCCTTTTATTAAGCATAGCAATGCCCAGTGACGTCCAGCTATTTTACTACAGCTGTGGGAATGATGGGGGTAACTCAATAAGTTACCCTAACCACTCAGGCAATTCTCCATAATGAAATATGTAAATTGCAAGATTATAATCTAAAATACCTCCAAATATCTGTGTAACTTAAGTAGAAAACATACACCCCAGGATTTATAGCCTAAGCCAATTTGCAATGCCCATCCCTAGAAGGGCCAATATAATACCATAATAATCTTTAAAGAAGCAGGAATACTACAGCTACTCACTACCTCAATAAGTGTTCTTAGTTGCATAGACTTTGTCCAACATTGTGCATAAAGCCTGAGCCTTCGACACAGACAAACACCAACATGCATATCACAAGACTGTGCTATAATTCAAATGCAAAACAGACACAAAAAGATAAAGTTAAACGTCTGCAGTAAGGACAAGCTGCACAGTGTTACTTGTACTGCCAACAAGGCACTGTAATGGTAATAACAGCGAATCAATAACGCATAGGAAATCATAATACATATAATATAATCATAATATTGGTACCTGTGTATTGCAAGACTATGCATCACTATTTGTTGCGTGTTACCCATGAATATGTCAATACCAGGAACTTCTGTTTTGATCCTTGTTTGCATCATGAAGCAATAGAAACTGCGCCTCGGTCATGTACTATATGATGTGTATCTGATGTATTTTACTTGCCTTTTGCTTTAATTCTGCAACAGTCAAAGCAAAGGAAAATGTCTGTCATGTGAGCCATAAACAGAATCACTCAGGAGAGCAAGTATGCATTGCTGGAGTGTAAACAGTCTGCATGCATGTGACCTGATGACCTACTTTTGCAGGGACCCTCTCTCACATGCAACTGGGCTGCTTAATCCTTCAAATCGAAGCTTAAAAAAAAAAAAGAAAAGGTGAAACTTTAAGCGGGTCACTGTCCAAGTACTTCGGTTACACTACGGACGGCTCAGTAAATCTGTGTAACTCAACATGGCATTTAAGGAGATATAATAAATGTGTCCATCATAGTCTGGTAACGTGAAATTATAAGAAATGCCTCTAAAGCAACATAATTCAACAGCACCCCATTGCTGTACCCAACATCACCCCTTCTCTACGTCACACACACCAGTTTCAGGTGCTCGTAAACCAAGAATTTAATTAAAAAACCCCGGAGAAAGTACGAGTGGTTGGTCAGGCAGAGCAGCGATCAACGGCCCGCTAAGCGCAGCTAGCAGCGCCGCCTGCCGCTTAGTTATCAGCCAGCATCAGAACACGGAAACGAGCACTTAAAGCTGCTGAATCTGGCAACTAACACGATGTTTACCGGCACCGCTATTATTAACGAGGCTACTACGATGCTGCTGGCTGAGAAAATCTAAATCTCGGCAGAATGCGTTACCGCGGTTTGAAGCGGGCTCTCGGTCCCGGACAGGCGCGTTCGTCTCGGCATCGCTTTGTCGGAACGTCGGCGGTTGCTCCTCGGCGTCTCCGGGCCCGGCGTAACGGTTCTCTGAGACCGTAGTCTCATCTTTCCTCTTCGTGTGAGACTTGCTAACGTCTACATACAAACTCGTCCACTGCACTGAAAGTAGTCGCTCTGAATCCGATGTTTTGCTGTTCTTTTCTCACCCCCACACACACACACACACACACACACACACCACCAGGTTGGTTTCAGCACCGGAGAGGACGCGTAGCTCCGCCCCGCTCAGCCCCGTGTCTTCTCGAATCAAATCTGCCGGGGTGCGATAGGTTCAGCGCTGCGGACACTGTTATCGGGCGGTGCTTAAGAAAACTCAGCGTCAACGTGGACCGGGAGTCACGTTGCAGAATGAGGTACGTATGAGCGACGATCTGGATCAACGCAGAAACCTTGTTTTAAATGCAAATTTCCCTCAAAATCTCTTTTATTTTAAATACAAATAGGTTAACAGGTCAGGGGGGAAAATACCATTTAAAAATACTACATAATTATTGAACAAAAAAAACAAAAAAAAGAAGAAAACAAAACAAATTTGGTCTTTAAATTTTACCAAATAATTTCCAGTAAATATTGTCAATAGAAACAGGTGTGAACCAACAGTGAAGTAGTTAAATGGGTTCCACGTTGGTCATCTACAACAATAAAAAGCTGTCTGTACAGTACTGCCTCAGCAATAATAATACATTAATATCATAATAATAATATTGCAGTGATGGGGACATTTTGCTCATAATACTTATTTAGATATTACTACTTTTCTTAAGTAAAGGATCTGAATACTTCTTCCACCACTTGCCACTATTAATATTTTTATTGGAAGATTTTTACGCTACTAATGTAGAGTATATGACCCCTGTGATTAGCACAAATAGCCTATATTTGTTCCCCCCTTCTTTTTTTTTGATTGTGATTCTGTTGAAATCATATTTCATTGCCTGTAATTTAACATTAATGTAGTGATGTATGGTTTTGGAAAATTCAAAATCTACTCAGTATCAGGACTGCTTTTCAGGGAGTCCTGAGTATGTATGTTAAAGACAAAAAATAAAACTATAAGACAAAATAATAAGTTAGTAAAGTAAATATAGGACCTCTTGATTTACGTAAAATGTGAGTAGCTAACCCCTCATTATGCAGAAGAGGCCATAACATCTTTTTGTCCTGTTAACATAAATAATTTATTAAAAGGCTGATGTGGAGCTCTAACTGCTTAGTCACTTTTTGGTGCCAGCATCAATGTTATGAGTGCATAATTAACATATTTTAATTAAAGACATAGTTAAGCTAACCAATTAAAAGGGAAGGAACATATCATTTAGATTACACTGATTAACAGCTTATTTTAGGATACACAAAAAAACATCCAAGGCTCTGGTGACATTTAAGAAAGGTGATATTTTATTAATTTCAAATTCAAAATAAAAGTATTCACACAAACACATATTGAGTAAATAGGCAAGAATAGCTCTCCACCCTTCAAAAACAAAGGAAAAAAAAAACAGTTGCATTGCCCAGCGCCACTTCACTGTTACCGGGGTTACCAGGAAACATCCCATTCATCAAGAAATTAAATCATTTATAGAAAAAGGAGGAATAAGCACACATGAATAGAACAGACTGAAAAAACGACTCGCAGTACTAACAGTGGTACTAGAAGCAGTACTTGTTGTAGTACTAGTAGTAGTTAGCTGTTGAGCTGGAGGTTCCCTGTTGTTGATTCTCAAATAAACTAAACGGCAGAAGTGTTACGAGCCTGTAACACAGAGAGAAACACAGAGACAGAGAAAGCCATCCCAGTGTCCAAAATGAACCTCTCAGTTCACCTACCAGGACGACAAATATATCTTTTCATTTTTTCTCCAGCCAAGATAATGATATAAATACATCACAATACTTGGTCTCCACACAATCCCATGTGTGTCATGAGATTCTAACTAATCTTAAGTACTGTACTGGTATGTTAAAGTTCATTTCGGACCCTGGTGCCCGCCCTCACGCCCTCTTTGTGTACCCACCAAACTGTAACTTGCGCCCTCGTTGGGTTAAATGCATCAAACTGGAGGTAGAGGTAGATTTTCCTGAGAAGTTGTAAAAGACAAGAGCCTTGTTTCAGTTCTGAAGTTAACTTGAAGACACGTGAAGCCCTCACATACATCATAAGCTAAAATAATCACATTATTATCAGCATCATCATTATCACTATATTAACAAATCTGCTGTAAATGTAATCTCTGTGTGCCGGGGTTGCTACAGCAAATCCAGAAAAATAAAAGCGAAGAAAGAGCAAAACAACAAACAAAAAACAAAAAAAAAACAAACAAACAATATAAACACCATATAATTCACAGCCCTAAAAAGCCATATTTCAGAAATATTCTATTAAATGAATCTTAGTAATACAGGTTAATTCATACAATTGTCACAGCAGAAGGCATCTTGTTATTTCTAATTCATCGTAATTCTTGTCCACAATCCACCTGATGGAGGTCAAGTCAGTGGTGAAGTCCAGTCAAAGGCCCCGAACCCACACGCACTTTAACCCGTAAATGTCGCAGCAGAATTTCCATGTCAGCAACATGTGGGAACAGGAGTCAGAGTCAATTCTCCATGCAAGACGCTCAGCACCTAGTAAGATTTCAAGAGGTTCTTAAGCTACGGCTCTGGTGGGAGTAAAAGCAGCAATATTTCAAGGTAGAACACCTGAAAGTTATATCTTTTGTTACGTTATGAGATTTTGACATAGAGCGAGCAAGCCAACCACAGGAGAGGCAGAGGGTTTGTGCTGATTAGAAGCTGCGACATCCCAGATTTGGGAGTCAGCCCCTTTAAAAGCACCACATTTACAACCTATATTTGTCGGGAAATCAAACTCTGAGACAAACAAAATGCGATGAAAATGAATCCAGATAGGTCATTGTTCCGATCTGTACGACAGCACTTGAATGCACCACACAAACAGACTTGTGAAATCAATCCAAGCTTTTAACTGCACACGACAATAATGTAACTTTGACGAACAAATAAAGAATTGCAGACGCAGAGTCTTGTGCAAGCATTGTCTAATCTAAAACCACTTGCACGTACTACGAGTGAAAGTGGCTGCAGACACACAGATGCAGCTGGTAGCATTCAGAAAAAATACCAGTCTGAACCAAAACCTCCTAGAAACTCTTTTCAAAACTCAGAACAACCTCTGGATTCAAACAAGGTGCCACAGAGTTAAGACTGATACTGTTTTCACAACCAATGTTTCTATAAATATCAGATATCAGTTATGGTGGAACCTGCCTGACCACAGCTACAGAGAAACTGTCAGGACAGGGCGTTAATAAGAAAATTAATTATTTAAGTGAATTGCCTTGATGAGAAACTGACTCTAACAGAGTTTGAGTCTGGAGCATTTTAATTTTTCATGATTTTCTAAATGCTGTTTCAAAGGCTTTGTCACCTCGACAAGGATAAAACTCTGGAAACACTGGAAGGAAATTATGATATTAAAACTGAAAATGTGTCTTTTTTTTTTGCACGAAATGGTCACCCTGAAGGACATAACATTTTTGCAGGCTTGCACACCCTTTTGTGTTTCCATTCAGGAAAACTAAACTGATGCGTCATAACAAAACCTTCCACTGAGGGGAGCTCTTAGTTAAGAAGTTGAAGCTTGGGCTGAATCCTCCTCAGCTATACTGACACATCTGGTTCCCCTTACATAACTGAAATTGATTAAAGGTGAGAGTCACATTTTTAAGCTGATATCTGATTGTCTGTGGTCATTACAATGTCTTTAAGTCAGAGTGAAGTCTTGAACCATAATCAACAACATTTTGATGAGGTTTTCCTGCTTGAACGCAGCCGTCAACAGGCTTCTCTGTTGTGGCTGAAGCAAAGAAATCTGCCAAAAGCTTTAGTTCTTGAGGTAGAAACGGAGCTCGATTGTGGTTGATGGGATGTCAGAGTGTTTGGAGATATACAGTGTCGTCATAACGTCGCCTGATTGTCGCTACCATGCAATTAAAAAGATGTCAACCTTCCCTGAAGATGGTGAAACATACTGAAAGAGAGAGAGAGAGAGCAAGCTGCAGTACCTCCACTGTTCAAATGCAAATATCTCACAGAGCCTGTCGATAGATATGCGATAAACATGGATCCACTGAAAGGGGCAGGTGCTTGAATGTTGCCCCAGGGGCCAAAAGGTCACAGGGTCAAATCTAAACAAAAAAAAATGCAATGTTGATCCTTTAGATCAGTATTGATTGATTTTCGCTATCTCCAGCAGCCCTCCCCCAAAACCAATGCTGTCAGCCGCAGCACGTCTTTATTTGATTGTCAGCCATTACCAGCAACTGTGACATCTGCTACTCATGGCCAAGTTATAAAGCTATAGGTTAGCATGTATACACACCATTACTGTAGAGACCATGCTGCCCTATAAAGGCCAAATGCAGTAACTATATACTGAGTTAAGACCAGAATCCGACTTTCCTTACCATGATGATATTATACCATCAAATGTTTATTTTTGGGGGGGAAACAGCATGGAAAATGTATAAGAACTATAAAACAGAGGTACAAAACAAACTGCGGTGACTGCACTCCAGCTAGTTGAGGATAGCCTTAGCTAAAGCTAATTTACCCAATTTTCCACTTTCCTGGAATTGAAAAACCTATTTTGATGCTCCACAATCTTAGTAACTGAGCTCATTATACCATATAAATAAGACAATAGCTGAATCTTTAATCATAATGGGAAAAACATTAGGAACACCAGATAAACTAGTCCTGAATGCTAACTAGCCTAGCTTGCAGAGTAGCAGTAACTGCTGTTTCCTGAAAAAAGCGACACTGATGCGAAGCAAATTAAACCAAGCTCTGTGTTGTCAGCATGTTTAAGAAATGCAGGTGCACTCGCAGCAAATTCAAACTGTGCCACCTTTAGGTGAGGAAAGTTGCAGTTTTTACATTTGTGCCACCTGCAAGCAACAACTGTTACAACTGCAGTTTGTCCTTTCTTATAGCTGCTGTTTGTGAGTGTTTGAGGTTTTGCATTTTAGTATTTTAAACTGGCCAAAAAAAGCTTTGTTGGCACACCTGACAAAGTTCTGTATTTGGCGTTTGAACTATAAACTTGGGAGCTACTGAAATAACTAACATATCTGTTGAGAGTGAAAACTGATCTCACCACAAGGTCCGCTCAGTATCTGTCAACTGTATCACACGACTGTGTTTATCGGTAGAATAGTGACTCTTCTCCAAATAATTAACATTTAAGCTCACTTGTCTGAGAGTCAAGTGCTATTTCTGTTTGAGTATTTAATAACCACTGAAGGTTAGTGTGACACAATGATTCTCCATTATTTGTTTATAGTGTGACTGCCCCAGCGCCCTTTGCCTTGGTCCCTATGTAGTGTGTGTGTGTGTGTGTGTGTGTGTGTGTGTGTGTTGCAGGTCCTTGTCTGGGTGAAGGTGAGGTGCCATTGCAGTAACTGGGAACATCTGGTCAGTGTTCCTATGTTATTTAAGCCTGCCTGCCCAGACGCCAATGTGCCGATCCTTTCACCTCTAACCAAGCTTTGTTTGCTTTTCCGTGTTGTTGTTTTTTTTGTTTTACACTGACAAAACGCGCCTCATGTCAGCCAATACATTCACACACTTTCATACATCTCTTCTTCTGACTTTTGCACCTCATCGCATTTCTTATTATTACCTACTTTCATAAAGTTGAGTTCATTATTGCTAAGTTAAGTGTGCGTCTCCCTTCTTTGTTGTGGCCCGCGGGAGGGTCATAGCAAGTTATTTTAGCTGACAAGTGTAACATGTAAAACCTCAAACACACACTAAGACAACAGCAACTATGAAGACATAAAACTGTAGCAGTAGCACCCACTTCCAGTCAAAACTGCCGCTGCTGTTACTTTTCTTGCCTATAGGTGGCGCAGGTTGACATGCATTGAACTGGTCTGATAATGACGCAGCAGTGCCTCGTTGTGGAGAAGCCTGCTAAACGTTAATAAGTGGGTTTGTGAGTGAGTTTCAAACTGGTATCATTCGCTGCTTCACATCTAAACAAATACATTATAATTTGTATTTCAAGTTCTATTAATATTTCGACCAGATTTCCTCTTTTTGTCACTGTGTAAAAACTGTGGTTTTCTGCTTCATTGAGATGCAACTCAACCAATAAGATCCTGTCTCTGCTTGCAGAGCGGTTCTGCCTCTGACAAACTTAAAAAAAGCTCCACTCTGAGGCAAGTGAGGCTGGACAGTTCACTCCTTTGTGTCAAGAGGTACTCTCACTATTTTACTGAACTTCCAGAACAGCATTTAATGATTGTATGTGTCTTTGAATGAGAGTGGTTGGCTGGCTGAGTATAAAGAGTACTTTTCAAAACTGACCAGTGTTTGTGCAGCAGCTGGTGGTGATTTCCCACCGAGAAGCGAGTCCAGAATCAAAGCCACGACAGCCATCTGGTGATATTTGACTGGAACAGTAAAAACTGATTAGACGGAGGTACGGCTCGCTCTCTGGTCATCTCATGCTGTGTTAAGGCCTCAGAACAGAACCCACATACAAAGCCTGATTTACTTCCTAACGTCAGTAGGAATGAGGCTGCTTTGCGTAGGGGTGGGGTCGGGGTGTGTGTGTGTGTGTGGGGGGGGGGGTTGAGTAACAATCTTTAACAGCAAACAGTCCAGAGGTAACACAGGTTAAAGTTCAAAAAGCTGAATGATTGATCTACTTCAAAATGCAGAGACACAACTACTTAAGAATGATATGCTTTCTCCACAGTGGCTGGTTTAACTTTTTATAAATCTAACGGCACACAAGCGAGCGCTCAGCCGCAGCTACGATTACTTCTGAGCCCACATTGTCAAAAGCCCCAATTAAGCAACATGGCAAGCTAGTCTTAAGGAGACCCGGTCCTTGTCACAGCACAGGATAAGAAGCACTTGGATCAGAAGAAGCACTAAGTCATGCAAAACACAAAGCGGAAACAAAAAAATAAAAGCATCTGTAATCTATAATACAAAAAACAAAACAAAACAAAACATCAGGTATGAGCTGAAATAACTGTCAGGCTAAGTTTCTTCTGAAGCTCAGATAGTGTCTCCTGACACCTGATTGTCCACGTGATGTCTCCACAATGACAAGGATTTAGTGGACACACGAATCACAGTTTTCCTGCTTCACTCCTGATTGCTGAAGGGCTTTATCTACAAATACGGGCATGCATCTGACCTTAAGACACCAACACCTCTAGAAGGCCAAGTTAGGAGAAAAAAAATTTGATCTTTCCGCAGAGAAAGATGTTGAAAAGCACTGCTCTGTGGAGATATGGTACAAAGCGTTGAGCAGACGGACACCTGAGAACAATCGAAAACGTGTATTCACAACAGGAACAGTCGGTGTGGACGCCACTGAGGCTCAGAAAGACGAGCCTGTTGAGGTGCAGCGAGGAGGGAAAAAAGCCCTCAAGAAAGACTTTAGGTCATTTTCCCACCTGCACAGCTGACCTTACTCATACGAACAGCCATTTTGAACGCTAAGCTTGAAAAACTACCTGCAAGATTGGCATAGATATACTCTGAACTGGCCTTATGTCGACAAACAGGTGAGGATTTTGGATAAATATTAGCCAGCCGTCTCAGGAAGAAGAACCACAGCAGCTGCTTGAATTCAGCAGGGACGTCAGCTGCGTAGCATTCTAGCTAATTAGCTACTATGTAGACTGGTAGCGATCAATAATGGACCAAATGTGTTAAAAAGTGATCCAATGTCCCTGCAGATTCTTGAGATCCAGTTGTTTCACATTTGTGTTTCACTGGAGAATCTGCGGCATTGACGTGATGTGTATCTGGGTGCACACCAGGAGCGCAGACCTGCACCGGACTCTTCCGCACAGAGATCCAACATGACTGCCGTGTGAGTAAGGTTATACGATTTTACACAAAATGAGGTCACAACGGTACATTGTTATATGCCCTGAAGAAACAACATATACCTTTAAAGCTTTTCTGATTAAAAATAGAGGATATTCATATTTTCTTTTCTTTTTTTTATAGAATTCTAAATATATAGATTTTTTATCCTGCAGTGAGAGGATTGTTAAAGATTTAAATGATAAAACACTATAAAGAGAATAACAATAATGATAATATTGACAATGAAAAGATAAAATAAAATAAACAAATCTCTCCCCTAGAGGATAAAACATCGCTGTTAATCAGTAGCTGTGTTTGTGTGTGGAAACAGTGCATTACCCTTCCTAGTTATTACCTTCTCTTTTGTTCTCCAATAATCTGTACATTTATGCAGAAATAAATAATTCACAGGTTGTGCATACATATTTGTTTAGCATATACTGGCTCTCAGTTGGGATGTTTCTTTTGTTTTGTTTTTTGATTTCCGAAATCATGTTGGCTATGAAGAACAAAAGAGCTGAGTTTTTGAGAGAAAACCTGAGATAGTGTACTTCAAGTGATCTGAGTTTCAGTTTGTGTCTTTCTGTACAGTTTATGGTTCTTCTCTTTTTGGCATAGATTATGTAGAAAATGAGGTTGATTTTTGGCTTTACTTAGCGTGGTAATTAAAAAATAAAAAATAAAGGGGAAAGGCCGGGGGTTTGTTAAGACAATGAGTTGCTGGAGGTTGAGGTTGAGGTAGGTGTGTTCTGCTGCTGCTGTGGAGCGGCACGACTGCTGACTGTCTTGCTGGAGACGGACGATCCGGACAAGGCCGACCCTGCTGCTGCCTGAGCAAAAAGAACGCCTGGACAGTAATAGATACAAGAAACCCAAAAATTAAGGTTAGAATACAAAGTATGTCTGTTTTATTTCATCTCCATTTTAAAATAAAACTTAAAGGAATAGTTAAACATTTTGGAAAATACATTCAACAACTCAATGAGATTATATATTTAATTAAAGTATGTATTAACTGAGAAGAACGGAAGTGATCAGGTGGACTTCCTGTGCCACATGACAGCGATACTGACCAGTGTACACCACTCCATTGAGCTCCACTGACATGCTGATGCTACTTGTGCCGTTGGTGGTGAGGTTCAGGGCCGAGTCCTGCCTGCTGTCTGTAAGGAAGACAACCACAAAGTAGAGTTGTGTTAACGAAACCAAATCACTTTCACTCATTCAGTATAAAAACTGCAAGATGTCTTTTGTAACAGCAGCTCAAAGTTGACTTGCCCCTTAACTATCTATAAACCAAAAGAGCAAAAACAAACTAAAGCAACTCAAGAACACAACACTCTCTCACAGCACAAACAACTTCCAATTCAACATTTCTCTGAAGTCACCTGTATTATCAATACTGAGAAACAGTTTGCATGTTCTATCAGATAGACATTAACCAAGACAAACTCTATGCTATATGATCAAAGTGCCTGCTGGCAGCAGGGAATCCCCTGCACATACAAACACACATGTACAGAGTGCATGCATGCTGCTTCTATAAGCTAAACTGTGTCAACATATAGGCCTGCTGTGGGTTACTTCCTCACTGTTGAGTGCTGTGGTTTGTGGTAAGATGACAAGAATGTCTTGAGATACTAACTGCCAGGAAGGGTGAGAATGTGTAAAATCCAACTCATGTAAATTATGGGGTAAAACAACGAAATGTAAAATCCACAATGATGCCCACAGCAGATGTGATGTAGTAATATTGTGTCTCTTTTTTTCAGCTGATAAAGGATCTTGAAAAACTCAAGATTCAAGCACAGAAATTGATCAGATTCTTGGAACATTTTGTGGTCTGATCTAGCATTTTGAAAAGCAGGCAGCATTTCTCTGGAAGAACACAGTTTGTGCTGATTGATTATTGTGATTCTGAATACATGAGAATGAATTTTCAACTTCCTCAAGGCAGCACCCTGCAGCCTCTTGTATTATCTATGTACATGTTACCTTTAGGCAATGTCATTCATCACCTGGGGTTATAATTTCATTTTTATGTGGATGATATGCATATATTGATGTCTGTTGACCCAAATGACCCTGCTCCTATCTGCTGCAACCTGTCACTCTGACGGAAATAGATGGCCGAGTATTGACTTTCTTAAATTTAACAGAGATAAAAACATTAATAGTTATTGTCAGACCAATGATGAGATCTACTTTTATCAAAACAGGGCGGTTTGGTTTCCCCAATAGTCATAGATCATACATTTGGAAATGACTGTTTAATTTCACATCAATGTGGTGACAAAATCAGCCTTCTTCCATTTTAGAAACCTCACTAAAGTAAAACCTTTTGAGACTAAGCAGATGTTAGAAAGCTGGTTCACGCTTTTATCTTATGTTGATTAGATAGTGGAAGAATTTCTTCTTCATCTTCTTCATCAGACTTCTTCATCTCATGAGAAAACATAAAAATCATGTCTGACTGGTTGTTTTCTTCTCCTCGTGTCAGCTGAATATATCATATATATCACAAACTCCACAGTGTGCTCAGTACCTTGGTTATTGATGCGGATGTTCATGGGTATCTGAGCGGTCATGGCCAGCAGGTTGTGTTGTAGCGCTCTCTGCAGCAGTCGCTGGTGTTCCTCTGCTGGCAGCGCCATCTTCTTCTCTGGTGGCTCGCCAGCCTCCAGTTTGTCCCTCAGCTGCTCCAGAGCCGCCATCTGAGCCGCCATTGCTGCCTGAGCCGCCGCTGCCTGCACAGCAGCCACCGAATGACCCGCCAAGGCCCCCGCTGGCAAATGAGCCATTCCGATCCCCGGCAGCGGAAGGCATCCCTCCTCTTCTGGCCAGACAAACACCACAGAGAGGGAGAGAAGGGGGGAAACTAAGTCAAGCAAACTCAAATACATCTGAATATGATGTGTTCTCCAGGCAAGATATAGATTACGTTCCCCCTTGACACTGACAGCAATTCAGATATTACATTCCTATTAAATGGAAAAGATGAAGATTTGAGCTTCCTACTCAAAAATATTATTCACCACATCTGCTTGGTAGTAAATATACTGCTTAGAAACTGTACGTTTGGTGCTGGACCCTCATTTTAACCAACGTCCTGACGTCTGACTTCACCAAGGAACTATCTACAGTCATATGAAGGATTGATATGTTCATTTCAAAATAATACAGGCACATTTTAATGATTTGTAACACTTTTTTTTATCACGCTTTTCAATTGCAATGTCAAGTCACACCCATCTACTTATTGTATCTGTCATTTTGGATTGAGATTACAATTTTAGGAAGACAAAAAATCAGGAGTTCATGACATTCCTACATTCATGTGTGTTGAGTGACGTATAAATCCCATGTGATGTGAGTGCAGCATAATACACAAATCCCACCTTTCTTGACCTTCTGGATGGGGGTCGGCGAGGCCCCGTTGGTGCCCACTGTCAGGCCCACACTGGAGGTGGCGATCTTTGGCGAGGAGAGCATGGTGGGCGTCCCGTTGGGCGAGTAGGTGAAGAGGGAGCTGCCAAAGCTCTGTCGTCGGCCCTCCCGCCGATTACTGTCGATGGCTGCCTGGAGCTCATTAGGGTTGCTCAGACCCCTCTTATCACATTCATATGGGTACAGGTACTTCATGTATCTGGAAGGAACACATTTATGTTTCACTAAAAGCCTGTTAGCATAGGGAGGTCCTGATCTGAGTGTATTTGAGACATTTAAGGTTAGTCTACTGCTGAAAAGGTCAATTAGTTTCTAAACTTAAATACATACAGAGCTTTGAAAAAAGAACATTTTGGGTGGGCTGAACCACCATCAACTTGAAGGGGTATTACACAAATATTACACATCAAGATCAGTTTTCTCAAGTCAGCATGTGAAAACAGTTACACTGTAATGTCTTCTGTGGCTCTGGGGCACTTTGTCAGCTTAAAGACGACTAATTCGTAACAGAAATCCTCTGTAAAAAACTTCGACACACATGGACATTAACCAGGCAGGGAGGGTCTAACAAAAGACGCTGTCAAGATGCATAGTGGGAACTGTATGATCTATTGTTTTTGGAGTTTCATCCGTACTAGAAACTAAAATTCAGGATATGACCATTTGTTTATTAATTTCTTTCTCACAAATCCCAAAACTTTATGACAATACTAAATCACTGGAGTACCCCTTTAAACACCAAGTGAGTGTTCGCAGCAGATCACTGGCTACAGTGAAACATCCCAGCTCTTAAATCATACAACATATCGAGTGATGGACAATAACTTGAAGTGATAGAAGGAGATATTAAATAATGGCACAAGAATCTTGAAAATGCCTCATTCTTGTAAGAAGGGATCTGTGGTGAAGCTAATTAGTAGCGAGAACGTGCTGCCATCTGAACCAACCACAGGAAATGACTTCAAACACAGTAGTTAATTGGTCAAACGAAAAGGTTGTTGACGTCTGATAGCCAGCAGCTACCTAAAGTTAAATAAACTCAAATCAGTTGTGTTACTGATCTTTATTCTGGCAACATAACAGTAACCAAAACTGTCCAATAAATTAGTAACTTGTAAGTTTTGTTTACACGCCCGTGTGGTTTGAAGCCAACAGTGTGAATCCAAAGCAAACCAAACACAAAAATGTAACTGAGTAACCTTTCAGCTACAATTTAAACCAAAGAAAAACAGATGGAGTTGTGATCATACCTGTCTGTCTGTGTGTGTGTGTGTGTTTACTCACTGTGTGCGGAGGGTGAAGGCTGCACTGGTGATTGAGGTAGGCAGGTTGAGTCCCTTGGTGATCTCCCTCCACAGTTTCTTGTTGATGACCTCCACCAGGCCGCCCTTCTCTGTCACCAGCCTGTAGAGAATGTACAGATCCAGGACCTGCTTGGCCATGATGGGAATACGATTCACTGGGGTTCCTGGAATAACACACACACACGGACACACAAACACATACAGAGGGAAAAGGTCAACAAAGTGACAAAAAAAAAAAAAAATGTCATGGCAGGAAACTTCCTGTACTGGCTCCTGCTGGGAATCTTTGGGGTTTGACGCATGTTTGAAAAGAGCTCACTACAGTGTCTTTTATCCCTGAAATTTAGAAGTTGCTTTAACCATTTTACCAGTTTTAAGCTGATTAGGACTCAGAATGATGGTGCTGAGCTTTATTCATCATTATTTGAAACAATGCATGTTTGACAGGAAATAGTCTTTGTCCTCCAACGGACAATTATCCCGGGGGATATTTGGATTTTCTCCTCTCTAACTTTGAGAACACACATGCAGCATGGAGCAGACCAATGTGAGCTTCAATGCAAGTCCATCAAATTTATCCTGAAAATTTATATCAAGATACCTGAAAATGTTTTGGGGAATAAAGCGTGATGTGCTGGAGAAGAGTTGTGTGACGTCATTTAATTTTGATGGATCTTTTAATTTTACTAGACAAAACTACTATAATTTAAACATTTAGAGTGTTTAAATGTGTCCCACAAAATATACAAAACAGGATTTGTCTGGCTGACGTTACTCAACCTGACCAGGCTGTTTTCCTGTATTCAAACTAGAGATGACGTGAGTGTATGTTAATGACAAACCAAGTATAAGACAAAATGCTTTGGCACAAGACCTAATCAATACCTACAATTTTGTATAAATCTGTGACAAATGTCCTGTTCCCAGCAGGGAAAAATCAAAGCCTTCATTAATGTTTTAAAAAAAAATCAAATTATATTCATTTAAACACTGAGTGAAGCCAAACACAATTTTCAGGTCCACGTTTGACAAAATATATGATCAATCCTCGATATCCATATAAAGGAGTGACGCCTCAGTTATCAGTGAGACCTGCAGATGGCACTATCACATTCTCAGAGCGGACTTGGCAGATCCGCCCATTGCTGGTGGGTCTGACACTGTAAACATTTAGTATTTAGTAATTTGGTTTTTCCAGTAGTGAGCACATGTCTGTTGTCTCTCATGTCAGTCATTGGCCTGCTGATCTGATTAAATCAGCCATAAGTCAGCTTGTCAAATTAACAAGGCTGCTTGGTATTTACAACAGAGGAAACATCTGAAATGAGCGTTGGGCATTTGTGCACAATTTGTGCAAATACAATTCACACTTTCCCAAGTATGACAATGAGGTGTCTGGATGAGGAGAAATAGGAATTTCACTGGCTCAGTTTGCAGTTTTGATGTTGTGTGTATCACCAAGAAGATCCTGCACGGTGGCTGAGTCAGTGTGTGTGTGTGTGTGTGTAGTGATATAAGTGTGGGCAGGGCTGTGTGGACAAGCAGCAGGATGGGAATGTAAACCAATCCATTCCCAGGCATTGATACGATGTGTTCCTTCTAGTTATAGCCTGGGAATGACGATGGACTGCGCAGCCATAAAGCAATCATCTCCGAAATGAATAAAGACCCCACCCATGTGAGTGAAAGATGGGTAGACGGTGCTGTGTCGTATGTCAGAGAGAGACGGAGGGGAGGGGGGGATCGTCCCTCTCTATTAAGAGTCTCTGTATGATGCTGGCTGGAGATAAAGCGAGGAGATATAATGGGGCAAGATAAGAAACTGAATGGATGTAGGTGTATTTTAATGTGTGACAGCAAATGTGATGTGCTGATGCAAACTTACAGACACGCACAGTTACATAACACACATTCACATACCTCTTTTTTGCATGAAGCTGAAGAGGTCATCCAGAAACTCTTTCCTCTTTGGGTCTCTGTCCAGTTCATACAGCTGTGGAGAGGAAGAGGAGAGAGAGACAGATGAAGCAACAAGTTCTGATTTTATATCTGACAACAACAAATGTTTGAGATACGATGTAAGAATACCAAAAACCAGGGCGTTCTGCTGCCACAAAAAGCAATCTGAAAGCGCAGTGATGCATTGAATGGCTGACGGAAAATGTCCTCAATACTGCAACTGACCGCTGTTACTATGACAACCTGTGCCATAACGTGTGACAGGAAGATGACCATAATGTGTAAACAAGAAAATAAAATGGACATTCATCCTTAAAGATCTGTCATGAGAACCCAATTAGTTGCCTTCTGATCATAGGAGGAGGCTTGATGAGAACCTGATGTGGGTCCAGCTGCTGGCGGGGCCCCGGGCTCTGGAAAGATCGGTGACAGTAAGCAGTAAAAGTGGGGCGCCCACTCGGGGGAGTACAGTGAGGCCATTGAGCCTGTGGTTGTTTTCCCAGTCTAGTTTGCCAACGTGATAGTGAAATATCTTGTTGGAGGTCACAAACTTGATGCTAAGATGTATCCTCTCATAGGTGAGTGAGCAGTGGTACAGCTTCAGTATCTAACTCAAGGACACACAATCTAGGTTGAGCATAAATGTATTGACAACTACATATCACACAATATCTATATGAGGTCATGGAGTTTCATAATCTGTTATTGAAAATGGCAGGTTGTGAAATACAGTGTACCACTGAGCAAACAAAGGCGGCGTATTGTTACTACACAGACACAGCAGCCCACAGCTAGCAGGCCAAACCACAACTAACCCTCACGTTGTAGTGTAGAGCATTTCATATCACATCACAGGAAAGCAACAACAGAACGTAGCCATTACTAGAGCTGAAGCTTTCATTCATTGTTAGATGGAAACTAATCTGCAACTGTTCTCAGAACTGATTAATGCCGAACACTCTCTGGTGCCGGCTTCATTGTGAGGATTGTTGCTTTATTTTTGTCTTGTGACAATAAATCTTTTAGGTTTTGGACAGTTGGTCGAACAAAACAAGCAACTTAATGACGTCACCTTGGGCTTTAAAATATTGAAATACTATTTTTCACTCTTTTCTGATATGTTATAGACCTTAATGAGAGTCCTATGTACAAATGACCAACACTGAAAAACTGTTAATATGTGCAGCTCAGCATACAAAAAAGACATTTTGACAATATTCTTTTTATATTAGGGTTGCAACTAACAACAATTTCTTTATCAGTTAGTCTGCTGATTATTTCCTCTTAGTCTATAAAATGTCTAAGAAAATGCCCATTATTTCTCAGAGCCCAAGGTGGTATCTTCAACCGACCAACGGTCAAAAACCCAAAGATATTCAGTTTACAATCATATAAAAACAGAGAAAAGCAGTAAATCCTCACACAGGAGAATCTGCTCAAAAAAATGACTAAATCAAATCGGCTCATTGTTGCAGCTCTATTCTTTATTTAGGAATTTTCAATATAATCCTGTAACATATATTGGCTGCATCACTGATAAAATTCACCACTGAACGAGCCTGCGTGTGCTACATTGACATTTGATTAGACATTTGCATACCGAGATTCATTCTGATTTACCTCTAAGCTACTCTGCCACCACATCAATAAGTGAAGGGGAAGAAAACACCAAACTGCAGTCGGTTACTAAAAGACTTCAGCGTTTGCTTCGAGCACCCAGCCAGAGCAATGAAAATGAAAGGCTCGTCCACCTGAAGTCTGGCATGATGGTGACAGTAGTGCCCTCTAACCACTAACAGACTGTCCCTCATTGTGGCATTCAGCCCTCATTAGTGACACCAAGCTGCTATAAGATCTGTAGAGGGTTGGGGGAACAGAGGAGTGGGGACTGTTTGACTGAAGAGGGTTGAGGTGGATGGGGCGGTGGGGGATGCCGGCTAATGTACAGGCCTGCTGGAGGGGGAGTTTTAATTACAGGATGCATGCATTTCGTGAAGTGCCGCACCATAAATCTTGGAAATTACCCCCCACCCCCAACTCCCATCCCCCCATGTCGCTTTATTTGCTCTCTATCCCCCTCTCTCTCTCTGTCCTAATCACACAAACAAATATTTCCCTAGTGGTGTGGTGGGAGCGCTATCACATGGACACAAGGGGGCTAACGCTCAGATCCCAGTCCCTCCAGATGTGGTGACATGGCTGCACACTGCAGCACACAAATACATTTTGAATGTATGTATTCTAGTGAGCAGAACATATGAAATAAGGTTTAAATTCTGGTCAAACAAAACGCAGATGCTCCTCTTTTTCTAGTATGACACCAGCAATCAGTGTAAGCAACACCACACACTAAATGAACTATTAGAGCTGAGATTGTCATGTGATGATTGTTCATTCACAGCCATTTAAAGACATGCCACTGCAGCGTTGAAAGGTAGTGTGTTGATTAGTTTCACTGTTTCCCCGCCAACGGAAGGAGCTGGAGGTCTACAGTGAAGTGTGAACTGTGTTAACATGCTCACAGTATCCTTCTATCCTTACTAATGCATATCCAGTTTCAAGTCTCATTCACTATTCGCTGTTAACACGGACATGGACACGACATCCTGCTTTGTATCTATACTATAATCTGAATTCTTGCAGCTGTTACCTTCTGTTTGTGTGTGGCGCCATGTTTCTAACATTTAATTTTACTTTAAAACTGGGATAAATGGCAGTATTTGAGATACAGAGATTCCTGGTGATGCTTCTCACATCAGCATATGGACGTAATTGTATTTAGGTTTTTTAAAACAACCTGTCCAGGTTTCTGTAAGCAATATGATTTTAGGCTACACAGCCTAATACAATCTAAAAAATATTAATAGAATAATGTACACACAGTCACCTACTGTGTTTACAAGTACTGCAATATTCTTTATTTAATCCAAATAATATTTCAAATAAGAAACTGCCTATTAAATATAATTTTCTAGTTACCTTCACCTGAATAAATGTAAACTCAGAGTAGCATAAATTAATATAGATGGTTCAAATTTTATTCAAATTCCTGAAGTCCTGTTTCTACCTTCATCAAATCGTGACTATATCACAATATTCACTGCAATTTGCAGACACATACCGCCACCAAACTGCTAAAAGACGCATGCTCTGCCATCTAAATCTGCTCACACGTATAGCTGTAAAAGTAACAGCTTCAATGAAATCTGCTCAAAGATAAACCGTGTTAGCACCATGACAGAAATGTTGGGTGTGGAGTTAAATACTGGAAGTGAAGTGAAGTGGGCGAGCCTGTGCCCTGTAGCAGGTACAGGAAATAATGATGATGATGTAAAAAACTAAAGAAATGAAGGAACAGGTGGGAAAAAAAACAGGAGAAGAAGGAAAATGAAAGAAAAAAATCACTAAACAGGGTCTGGCCAGTGGCTGCAAATGTACACATCACTCTTCATACAATATATTCACTTTAAAACATGTCAGCCTGTGGCTCGGACAGAAGCTGGTAATGGACCAGCTGCATTATGGTGAGCAATAGCTGTTATGGGTCTGAGGGTTGGAGGCTTCAGTCCTGACTAAACTGCTGCAATCCTGTCCAACCAGCAAGACCACTTCCACCTCTCCACCACCCATTACATATTTTCTCGCTGTCTGTCTTTATCTCTCTACATCTTTATTTTCCCTCATTGTCTTTTTGTATCCATTTCTCTCTCTTTTCTGTTTTTTACTTCTACCTTTCTCTCCATCTCTCCATTTGCCTTGTCTCAGCTCCATGCAGCTATATAACCCTTATGTACATTATACCTCCACTGCCGCTGCCACCACCCACCCACCCACACCCACACACCCACACACCCACACACACACACACACACAAACTTTATCAGGCTGAGGTGGGTGTGGTTATTGTAGGCTTACACAGGTTTTCATGTCTATAGTATATGCACAGGGGCAGGGGCCCCACTTGGATTAAAGCTCTGCTGTTCAGATAAACTACAAGAAACTAGATAAACAACTAGAAACTGGGCCAACTGGTAACGCTGGGAGCCATTTCACGCCCCGTCACCAAATGCCCTGCAACAAAAAAGCCCATTAAAACTGCAGAGCTGACTGGAAGACTGCACATTTCCAGATCGCTCAACAGGCTGCAGAGTTTCTAAAGCTTTACTACACAAAAAAACTCTGCAACTTTTTCCACACTTTCAAACCAATGATGAAGAAAAAGAGCCACATCTTACAGATTATACATATCTTTTGTGGTAGCAAATTTAGAATTAGCATCAAAGACAGACATATTGTTCTGGAGACAAATGGTAACAGTGGAAAGTTACCAAAATCTGTCTGGTTAGCTACTAAAGTGCAAAGAGTTCACAGCCACATTTGAACAAGTATTTAGTGTTTGACTGTTGTCTGATAATTTCCCACCCTGGCTGTGTATGTAGGTCAGAGACAGCCCATCAGCAGATAAATTATAAACAGGCCTTAGACATAGAAAACAAAGTGGTTTATACTGCAAATAATCAGAAACCAAAGAGCAGCATGTTGCAGCAGCTTTGTAGCCATCAAAGCGGTGGTGAAGGTGGTGGTGGTAGGTAATACTGGGGGGGTGTATGTGTATGTGTGTGTGTAAGGGGGGGAAAGGGTTCACTTCACCATTAGTGCAAATGGCAGTTAGCAAGCCAGCAGCACACAAGTGTCGCATAGGACATAATAGAGGCTTTGCAACTGAAAACCAAAACTGAGAGCAGACTGGGATATCAACTACATGCTCCCTTACACCTGCCAATCACCTTGAGGTGAGGCTGACACACACACACAAACAAACGTATACACACTAGGGGTTAAAGTTAAAAAAGTTACGACTGAAACTCAGCTTTTACTTTTTGTGCAAAAATCACCCTCACAATTTTCCGGATTGGATGACACCTCATTAGTTTATTCTTCTAAATCCTGTTGCTTTGAAAGTCATTTTTCAGGTAAAACTGGGTCCTCGGAGGAAGCATGATGTCTGCACAGCACATGTACTGCATGAAGCACTATCATAGGGCTGGGTCGGGGAGGAGGTTAAAGGTTTTTAAGACAGATGGAAAGTTCCTTTTCATACCGTCTGATGGACATTTAAATAAGAGAATATAAATAAAGAACTGTGAATTCTCTTCTTCTCACCATTACAGTGGAAACCATACAACTGCAAACCATATGTATTTACTGCCCATTATGCAGGTTGCAGCAACAATATATCCTCCATATCGTGAGCTTGAGATGATGTGAGGCCTCATCTCCTTATTTAGGCCATTTATAGTTGATAAAGCCTGTTGTTTAGTTTTTAATACTGAGTGTATTGCGAGTAGTGAAGGTTAAGTGAATTTACCTCTTATTAATTTTGCCAAGGACCTTAATGAAATGAGCGGATCTGTTTGGTTGTGTTATAGGTAGCTACAGTACAGACTCGAGTTGAGTCCTTGAGCGTGATTATAACACTTTTATAGTCTTGAGGAGGCTTTTAATCCTCCCCATTGCATATTATGTGTTTTATCTAATGGAAGTCTTTGTATTGTATTTGTATGGCTAGCACAGAGAGGGGGTGGGGTCTTGATGTGGCTCATGAACACATGATCAGCCATATTCAAACACTGCATTGTTCCAGGCCAAAGCCCTTTTATGAGCGTCATTAATGCACCAAAGCAAACACAACCACCAGCACAGCATCGCGTCACTGCTCCCACACAGAAAACGTAGTGTCATAGCATGTACATGACTTTAATCCCACAATGCAATGCTCTGCCTTTGTTCCTGACGTGACAGATGTTTAAATTACAGCTATGTAACACAACAAAATGTCAGTGGTGACATAAAATGATACGTGTAAAACCCTAATTTACTGCTCAGTATAAAGTAAACTGTCAGGTGTTTATCATGTGATGAATATAAAAGAGCGAATTAGGAACACATGACGCTGGTTGTTATTTACTCTTATCCTGTAATTGTTTACTTAAGAGGTGTGTGTTTTCACTACAGTGCCACATATAATGAGACAAACTAAAATGTCGAATCTCAATTAGATTAAGCCTGCTTTTTTTTTTTTTTAAGAGTTAGATTACAAATAACCCATAAGCATAGAGGTCAGAGGTCACAGCAGGCTCACAACTAGTGAATTTTCTTTTTCTCTTTTGTTGGTCTGCTGTACTGTTATGTAATGTTTTTGTAAAGTGTGTGGCGTCCAGGCAGGACAATGACAGATATCTCTATTTAATGTCTAGGAGGAGGATATTGTAGGTGAAAAAGCTCAAATTGAATCCTGGTTTGTAAAAGTGGTTCATCAGCTTTGGGTTCATGAAAATGTGGCCTCAGTAAAAACACAGTTTCTTATATGTACAGAAGGAATTTTACTAAGTGGGGTCGGCCCATAATTCAGTTTTACTGCACTATAGTCTACACTCTGACTATTGAAGCTATTATCCGATTACCTTCATCACAGTAAGGTCATAAACAGAATTGGCAGAGCAATTAACACAGCCAGGATTCTCCTTAATCTCTCCTCTATTTTAGGCACAAAACACTGCAAATGTTCAAATGTTTTTTGGATCATTATAGTGAGATTTATTTTATTCAAGATAACCAACTTACAGGTTTTGCTGTAAAAGAACTGAAATCCCTTGAGACAAAATTAGACTGCAGACCTAGAAAAGAAATCAAAACACAGATGTGCAGTAGGTTTTCGTTTCCTTTTACAGTGAGTACTGAAAGACTGAGCCAGCTTCTAACGTGATAAGGACTGGGTGAGAAACCAGATATTAAAGTGACACTCCACCTGATTTCTTAATCTTTCTGTTCTGCTTTACCACTGAATCAAAAAGAATCACATTCGTGTAGCGACAAGCCCATGTTCTTGTTTTCTTTGTCTTTGTTGCTTGGTGTTTGGCTGCTGTTTGCACAACACTTTCCAGAGATCACCTGTTAATCAAACAATGTGAGCAGAAACTGTGACATCTCTTTGTCCTTCATCTAATGTGGAAAGAGTTTTTATTTGAGCCTTTTCTGTCTGTTCAGTCATGTCGTCTATGACTGCTGATCACTAGATAATGTGTGAGTGTTAAGGACGAGGAATGCAAACTATTTCAACAAGTTATATATCAATGCTTAAAACCATACAACATATTGTTAAAAGTAGCTGCTGGTTATGTGCTTTGCATTTCATGTTTTGGCATCAGAACCTCAGAATTAAACAGTGCGTTTATGGAGGTAACTGAAGAGAAATGGCTTCTTTCTGGGAATGACATTTAGCACTGAGCCATACAGGGAGAAATCTATTGTGGAATATACAGAAAGAAAGATATCTATACCCACATTAACAGAACATTGATTACAGCCATAAGACACTCAAGAAAAGCAAGTAAGCCAACAAACAAACGTACGTTTCACAGAGATCTAACAGCGTAAAAGGATCAGAGAGGATTTTCTTTACTAAAAAAAAAGGCTAAAAAAGATATAAGTACCAAAGGTATCTTCTTAATGTCCGCTGAACAGTTCAAATACAGTGGAAATTAGCCACCACTCTTTACTTTGTCAGTACGAAATTAAATTGCTTCCTTGTGCTTCTTGTGTTCATCTGGAAAATAACTTAATCTAGTCAGTTGGCAGAACTGACAGCAGCGTGACAGAAACTGCACTGACATGTCTCCGTAAAGTGACATCTATAATGAATCCATCTTTGTCTCCTATGTTCTCCGCCCTGCACTTTCCCATCCCCCACATCCACACAATTAACAGCAAAAATGGAGCTGTCTGACTGCAGATGCATTGAACACTGTTTTATTGACAGGCAGGATCAAACACGTCATAATCCTAACTGACCGGATGACCTCGTAAATTCAGCTCCATCGACTGAGGATGAGGAGCCAATGGCCCGCTGAGACAAACATGACCGACTGTATCTGATGTCACTTTATCTGCTACTGTCACATTTACCCTAAAAATGAAAGAAAGCGATAAGCAAGACACACAGGCAGTTTGCATAGCTGCCGAATAAAACAACATGTTTAAATGTGTCAACTGTGGCACCAAGTAGTACCAGTGATTCATAAATACCCTGAATCCATTTTTTTCTTCAAGGTTCAACATGGATTTGTTTTCATAAATGTCTAAAACACAGCACGTACATGATCTACAAGATTAACTCTCTCCTGGTTTGTTAATGAACTTTCTCAGTTTGGTTTCCACCACAGTTAGATTGAAGTTCTAAAATATATTTTGACTAATGTGTAAGTTTCCCTTTTATTTCCAGACACCACTAATTTCCTTATGCTGGAATACACCTCTGGAGACTCAACGATGTGTCAGAAATTCAATGATCTTTGAGGACAGGGTTTCTTTATGGTGTGAGAAGTTGTAAGTCTGCAGGGCTTTGCCAAAGGATTTTTATGCTCAGCTTCTGTGAGATATAATCGGATATACAGTATCCCCTGCTGACATGGGAAAAAGGTGAAAACTAGTTGATGAAGACAGGACATGAAACCAGAATGAGCACTATCCCACGCTTACATGAGCTCCATTCCTGCCTGCCACCGTCAGCTTCCATGGCTCGTAGATTTGGATAAATAGAAATAGCAGCCAGCTTTTCCAGGGCCCTATAGAGTCTGATGTATGGTACTGAAAGCAATCTCTTCTAACCACACTGCTAATGACTAGTATCACGATGATGGATGCCCAAACTGGGCAGGGCAAAGCTGAACAGACTGAAAGAGGGGAAGTGGGTGTAACAGCAATTAAAGATCATAAACCAAAGTACTGAAAGAGAGCAACCAAAATAAAGCCCGTATCACACATACAGTCTATCCTTGAAGTGTTCAGGAACATTTCCTGCATGGGGTGTGAATGGAAGCAGTGATCGATATTCAGGGAAATCTGTACTGTCAATTTCCCACCTCAAGACCCAGTAACATTTCAGGGAAAATGTTGGTACAGCTGTGTTGTGATTGAAAGCAGTAACACGGTGGGTACAAGCGCGTAAAGGGTTACGTCCGTCTGACAAAAGACTCATTCACATGGAGCGAGCGAACCAATCTCAAGACTCTGCTGATGATGTAGCAAAATGGCCTAGATAATAATCTAATGAGCGTTTGTGTGAAAGCTGAAGGTATTTATTCAGCGCCAGCGCAGATGCCATGATAACATTTGCGTCCGAAGGCACAAAGATGGAGACAGAGATAGAAGGGTAGATGAAAGTTCAGGGGAAGGTCTGTAATAGTGCTTATATATAAACAGGGTGAAGACATGTAAGAGATATTTAATCCGGCCCGGGAAGTCTAAAAGGGGGCATTATGATACGCTGCTGCTCCCAAGTATGGAGCACCTTGCTGTGCAGAGGGGAAGACATGGTCAGTTGCTTGTGCCATCAATCAGAGTGATGGATGGAAAAGGGCACTGAGTTCAATGGTTGACAACGGTGGCCTTAAAAACATATCTGGTACACACAGCTCCATGGAGGGCAGATATCTGTCTATGTGGCTCATCAGAGACTGAGATGTTGTGGCCTCCTCTACATGGAGCGGCAGTCTTTAAAGTCTGATCTGGTACACTTGGCAGCACAAAATCAAACTCCAATCAAAAGCAAAAGTTAAATGTGCCCTGGTCAGTTTTTCTGTGAACAAACAAAGTTAAGTTTACACTCACTGTTTCTCAGAAAAATGCATTGTGTGTATTCTTCAGGCCTAATAAACTTTGCAGAGTTGACAACACAGTTTACATCCATGTATGCTTGTGTAATGTAAAGCGTGTAGATGCTTGTATACATCCTGTTTGTATACTGTAACTGCTTCTCCACTGTTATAGACCTGCCTCTGAACCTTTAGCTGCCCTTCTACCTCTTGTATTTTTCCTTGCGGTTGTTGCCGCATTACTACGTTTCTGGACCTATTGTCAATCAGTGAAATAGGGTGAAACAATCTGCAAGACTGTGCATCATATCAAGCGCATGCATGGGTGTCCTCGTGCATGTGCAAGAGATACAGTACTATCAAAATGGGGACACACTCCTAAAAACACTTCTCCATAGCGCAAATAGTGGTCAAAAACGCCTAGGGGAACCTTCTGAAAACCTAAATTGATTAAATGAGCAAATTGATATTTACCAGAGACAGTCCCATTTCAGTCAAAACTTGGAGGCTCATATGGCAACAAAAAGGTGCAGCAAACAAAAATATCTTGACACATTTTGTTACAGTATTTACTCCACTTTACTCACACTGTATCTGTGTCTTTTTCAGATGACACACATTTTTCACAGTAGACATTATGACTGGTTACAGCAGGTAAAGCACATGTGTAATTAATAAGATTAATGATAGCTCAATTTAAGCATACCAGTAAGTATTATATGCATCTAAATGGTATGCAGACATTATCAGCGTTATTAGTTACACATGTGGCTTTCTTGGTATGACATGTCAAAATATATGCAGGTCTATTATCAGTTCATATTGGTGCAGGTTAAGAATCACTCATTCATCACTCACATCATTTGTGATGTGAGTGTGAACAAAGCTAACAACTCAGACCTCCTGCTGTGCCCACACAATTAAGGAATTTCAGCTATTATCATACAGACAAGACAGGGCAGCTAGCATGTTGTCACAGGTCAAATGTGCCTCGAAGATTATGGATCAAAGCACTCACAAGGTCTTTTATGATACAGTGTCAGAGAAGTGTGCCCTGCTCTGCATATCGTTTGAGCTATTGACTGCACAGACAGGAAACAGTCCTTGAAAATGTGCAGCTAAGTAGCTCTATCTATGTTTGACCTATTTCTTAACTGATTCTTTCCAAAATGAAAGCTTTCAACACACGCTACCTTTTCAAAAGCATCTGAAGGCGACAGCACACATGCACTGCTTTTGTTCAAATGAATGCCTTTCCCTGGGTCATTGTATGAAAAGATACCACTTTGACATCTCGAACCATTCAGTGCAGATCGATTTATGTGCTTATATGGAGACACAAGGCTACAGAGTTCCTCAAGAAGGGAAAAGAGGGAAAGAAAGAGATAATCCAGCGCTCACATATTTCCTTTAGAAAGGAAACAGAGACACACAACAGAGACAAGGACAATGAAGGATTTGTGCGAGTCTCCCCACCTCAAAATGATAATTTCCTCATTCTGTATAAAGGCTTCAACACATTGAAGTCAGGAGGAAGCTTGAGGGAGTGACCACACAAGTAATCAAGGAACATGCCAAAATTAAATCAATGCTGTACAACACAACAGCCAAAGAAAAAGACGAAAGAGCTAGCCTCAGCCTTTACACAATCTTTGTTTACATTCCTGCTCCAACCCCCCTCTCCTCCTCCGTATTGAACCCTTGCCAATTTCCAGAATCCCCATGGCGGTACCGTTTCTGACATCAGCTCCATGCTGCACGCCAGGCGCTGGACATGACTCTAATGCTCTGCAGTGCTTCACAGTCAAAATCAGCATGTATTACACACTCTACTTGGCAGCCAACTGAGTGACTTTCCCCCGTTCCCTGTCACACCTACTCCTCTTTTCCCTCCCGTGCTGTTCCTCCTCCACTCAACAGGATGACTTTCAGAGGTCTTCCCATGCTGCCTCTGCCTTTTGTTTTTAATGACATGAACAGGGCCCATTAAACTCTTGTTTTCTTTTTATTAAACACAGATCACTGCACACAGAGGTTTCTCCAGGCACAACATAATAAAATAAATAAAAACTCCCCAGTGCTGATTAATTCAACCCCTGCAGACCCTGCAGTTAAGAAAAAACGATTCCAAATGATGCACTTTACATAAGTTCAAATAGTTTGTCGCTTTGGAGTTAATGTACTCTGAAATAATGAGTTAAATCCAAGCAAATGGATTAGAGAAAAGTAGTGTGTAGTACTGTGTAAAATGTTGCTTGAGTAATGACTGAGTTGTGCAAAGACAAAGCTTGTAATTCTTAAACATAGTTTGACATTAGTTATTCATTAACAGCAAAAAGGCCAGTGGATTTGAGGATCTAAGAAGGACAACAAGCTGTTAATTAAATGCAATACAATTTATTCCACGCATGATGTTGTCAACCTAGGAACTCGAGTGTGTAGAGGAGAGGACACAGAGGGGGGACGTTTACAAAGTTCATATATTTTAATTATAAAATTCAAGTCAGCTCTCAGCGCATTTCAGTTTTGCCTTTCCAGTGCTTTTTAACTAAACAAATCCACAGCTGTGAAAATGCACAAGTTCACATAAAATGCAAAAACAACATGGTCCAGCCTATTCATACAACCCTAAGGCAGATCAAAAGGCCGGGACGAAACTACAGAGGAATATAAACCCAACAAGCACTTATCAGACAGCTGTATCAGCAGAAACCTGACGGGCAATCCCAATAAGTGTCGCTCCCAATTGGCTCTCATTCGAGCTACACTTCCTGTAGTCACTAACATCCCCCTCCCCCCACTACCAGTGAGTGTATGTGTGTGTGTGTGTGAGCAATTTAATGTTTAATGCCAACTCCCCTCCATTCGCCCTGATCATGGTGAGTGCCATGAATTTTTAAAGACATCCCTGCTTTACTGTCCATCTGGGCTCCATCTGCCCAGCTGCTGGTGTTTAACGCAGACAGAGACACAGGAGAGGAGACTTCAAAGGCTCTGCGTGGCCTCTGGACGATTTCTGGCCTTAAGAGGATATTGTTTATAAAGGCGGCAGTGGAGTGGGGCAGTTATATGAATGTATACCATAGCACTGAAGAGACTACACATTAATGAAACCAGATTGTAATTGTACATCCACAAAGATTTTGTAGATAAAAGTGAGCTGCTCTGAAGCCAAAGAACTACAGTGTTTCTGTTTCTGTTTTTTCAAACTCACAAACATGAATGGCAAAAGAGGGCAGAGGGAAGGCCCGGTGAAATGAAATAAAAGAATTGAGTGAATAAAAATATAATTTGTCATGACTTTTCTCATTCCTTCATCTCTCATGGTCATGATGTTGGGAGGCCAGCGGCTAGCCGACAAGTTTATGTAGATAGCTATTAGCTCACTGTTAGTTTTACAAGGAAGGTTAGGCTAACTAGCAAACGTAGCTAACGTAACTTATGTAGCTAATGTAGCCATGGTAATATGGTGAGATTTTTAGTTCTTATCAAGATGAAGACAATACAAATTATGATGCCTCTTAATACGGTTGAATTACTTTGTGTATTTACAGCCTGTTCAGAATTGTGGCATTATTATTTGTATAATGCTCAGGGACTGCAGACGGACATTAGATATTAGCTAAATATAGTACAACAATACATTTGTGTGAGATTAATGTTTTTTGTACATGGTCCCTGACAAATAAATGTAATAAACTAAACTAATCAAAATGAAGTACCATAGCTACATTATTTATTTGCTAATTTCCATTTCACAAGTGGCTTCAAATTTTGACAGCTTCTGCAAAGAGTAATTTTATACACACGTTTAAAAAATATCCATACATATTTTTGTCTGCCTGTCTTATCTATCTAGCAATGCAGGTAGTTATAGTTTTGGGAGAGTTTTAGGGTATCTGTCTCTTTTCTGCTGCCCCAATATAATGGAAGTAAATGGGTTTTATTTAAAGTGCTCAAAGCATTGAAAATTCATTACATTAAAAAATTCAACTTTCAAAAAAAAATTAAAAAATTCAACAACTTTACCCAATGTCCCCATTACTCTGGATTATCTACAGACTTCACTGTTTGTGACTTTCTCCTAAGGAAACTGTCCCTATGAAAACTTTAGAAGCTACAGTATCTGCATGGCTAGATTTCACTGAGAGAATATATTTCTCTATAATTTGGGTAAACTGACCCTTCAATAAAGTGTCTTGGTGTTGTGCGAGGTTGATGTACTTTGTTAAACTTAAATATTAGACGTACTGTCTCGCAACTGCAATCTGTTCTTGGTTGGAAACTCTATATCAATCATATCAGTGGAGTGTACCTTCAGGTCAGGAACCCAATGTTTATTTTCCAACTGATCACAAAACCTACCATATCACATACCACTTGAAAACCAGGAAAGTATTGAATCACCATTTTATACTTGTTTAGATCTATTCAACATTCAAATATTAGCTGGGTGACTCAATAAACGCAGCCAAACCTTTCGAGCATTTGACTGGTGGCTGATTGGAACATATGCATGCAAGCCTATTGGCTGTAGGATAGCACTTGTACCATTAACTTTAAAAGGAGCATGAAAGTTCCCTGGAAATAAAAATGCAGAGTGCAATGCAGAGTGATACTGATATGGATATTTAAAGGGGGCAGATGTATTAGGGGAGCTCAAGGTTTGGAGGAGGGTTGTAATGGTATCACTGAAATAACTCAGTTGAAATGGCACTCCAACAGCAAAGCAAATCAGTTTCAATTACAAAATAATCCAACGATGCTGGCACAATTTGATACCTGCATTAATCCTTGTCCTTAATTAATTCCGCAGTGCTCTGCCACAGACAGATACGACGCAGCTGGCAAAGTGCCTTGAATATATCGATTAATTTACTTAAAAACCACAGTGTAATCAGACATCCGAACAGACAGCACCTCCTGGCTTGATTTAGTCTGACATTTCAGCTGAGAGTCTGGAGAGAGTAAGGTGGCCGGGTGATCCACCAGGAATGCATGTTGGGCTAATATATCGTAGCCACTAGCCACACTCAGCCAGGGGCAAACTTCACCTTAAAGTGGGGTTTGTGTGCATGTTTCCTCACCTACATGGCGCCTTGGACCTAGATAAGTGTGAAGATCTAATGTTCAACTTTTTCAAGGACTTTCACTGAACCTGTTTTATTAGACTTGTTTCACTGGACCGACTTACTTTACTGGTCTTCACTACATTAGTACCGGACCTGTGTTGTATTTCTACTCACTTTTCTAGTTGACATTTTCCCACCTGCAGTATCTATTGAATCCCCTGTCATGCGAGGAGGGGGATCTCTCTTTTGAATTTCCTCTCCTAAAGTTTCTCCAATTTTTTCCTTATGCCCTAAGGTTTTTTATGGAGAGGTTTACCCTGAACTGGGTCAGGAGGAACCATTGCTGCCAAGGAGCCCACTGATACATTATACGTGATATTGAGCTATACAAATGACGCGACTTAAACGTAAGAGAGAAAAGGACAGTTCTCAGTTTGGAAGAGCTACAACTGCTGCGGACTGATAGAGGCACGCCAGGTTTCTGCTGCGGATCTGGGGTTCCTAGTGGCCACATTATCACCCTCCCTCAGGCACATTCCAACAGCCTCCACCCACCTGCCCAAAATAAACTGTACAGTCTTAACCCCTTCCTCCCCACCCAGTGCCCTCCAAATCACTCAACCGGCACACAATTGAACAGCAGAACACATAGAAGTGTAAGTTAAAGGGAAGTGGAAAAAAAATACTTAATCCATATTGTCTTCACATAGAGAGAACATACAATATGATCACTACTGGTTAAGGGCACACTGCTGCCTTTCTTGAGTAGCGTTTGTCCAGCGTACAAATCCCCTTGTTTACCTTGTTTTGAACAGTGATGACAAGAACCATCTTTGGCTAACTTTAGTCATAGCCTCTGAAGTCAGTTTTAGCCTGTGAGAGCTTGTCGGGTATCGCAATGAACTCTATAAAGCCCAATTATGGATCTGTGTGTGATCAGGTGACAGGGTTTTCAGGGGAAGTTTTTCTAGCCTTGAAAGCTGCATCATACAGCATTTTTTTGGTGACGTTTCAGGCGGCTGCACAAATTCATAGTGGTGAATTTGTTTGCGTTCAGCCTGAGTAAGTTATGATATTTTGCATCAGGCTTGTATCACTGTGCTGTGAATAGTCAAGTGTGCTCAGAGCGCCACTATTACAATGGAATATAATTTCAGCCTTCATTTTAACCTCCTGATCAAACAAAGATAATGTGGAAGTTTGCACTGAAAATGCATTAAAAACTGTGGTCTGTAGATTTAACTACTGTCTCCTTCTCACGTGACAAGAAGAAACCACAAATGCCGGTTTCAGAAGAAAAAGAAGAAGCAGAAGAAAAATGGCACCCACCACATATAAATTAAGGCTGAAATCACTGAGTGTGATTTGCATGGGGTTAGAATTATCAGGGGACAGACTGTCTTCACCATAACAGGTCGGTCATTTTAGATTTACACACTGCAGACACAGCACATTCGCAGAGGATTATAATCACAGGTCAGAGCTGTAATTATTACTAATCACCGTAATCATCCAAGGCCAAAATTAGTCCTGTGTGGATAATGTGCAAGACCAAAATCCTGGATTCACAATATTATAATCTATCAGCAGTGAGGAGGTTGAAAGCCACGACTCCCTGCAAACAGATGTGACCATTGTTGCTCGATTCCCTATATCATGTTAAAATGCAGGTTTTAAATGACAGTATGCAGCTTGGTCTTCCCCTCTGAGTTTGAGGTTGTATAGACGTGACATACGTCAACAATGGATTGGGTAACACTATCTTAACAGCCAAGATACTGGCTGTCTTGATTATGTAACCGTCGGTGACTGACTGACATACCATGATAAAAATGCACAGTGTGTCCTACCTGACGTATGAAAACCACCAACTGTTGAGAGTATCAATTCAAGTTATTCGCACAAAGCTTTACGGAGGGAGGGGTGGACTATTTAGAGAAGCCGAGTATAGGTTTTAGAGAAGTTATATTCCACACGCTCTGTAATTACAAGAAATAGGCCTTAAATTACAGAATCTATGGTTAGGGTTTAAAAATGAAGCACATGTAGGCTGGGTGAAATGCGCTGAAGTTAATTTTCCTCCAACATACCGGCATAAGGCCTTTACATAAATGACTGAAATCTTCTCCTAACAAAGAGTTTAGTCATCTGTGCTCAGACAAAAGACACGCTGCTGGTCATACTGTCAAAAATGTTTTATGGTACAGGCCATAAGAGTGTTTGCATTGCAATAGTGGCTTCCATTATGTCATATAAGCTGCCTTTATGTAAAATGGTGGCTCGATAGATGCCACACTTTAATCCTAGTAAACCAGCCTTAGTTTTAATTTTTACACAAAAGCAGAGGCAAGCTGAAAGGGTTTATGGATAAATAGATTCAGTTAAGGATACTAAAAATGCTGCTTGATGCTCCTGTATTACTTTTGACAAAGACAAATTATTTCTATCTTTAAAATGTTGGAATTTTGAAAGTAAAGGGCATGAGGAGGCTACTAATTTTACCAATAATAAGTCTTTTTCACTCTTCAGGCTTGTATTCAAGTTTTCATCTCATTTCATACTGTACTAATGGTGGATGACAATCTAATTTGTAGAAGTGTCCATGTACACTTCGGGATAGCATCACTTTGTGTAGCAAATATGGCAGAAGATGCAAAAGAAATGAAGTATTAAACAATGAGTAAGTACATTTTTTTATCATCAGTAGTGAGCAGTCACTGGATTTAACATTGTTCCCCAGTCTCTCGACAGCAGCCCTCCATCTAAACTTAGCTGTTGACAGGCTTAAATCTCTTCACGTAAACAGCCTGTCTTATTCCACCAGGGCCTCCCTCATAATATCCAGCCCACTAGCATGTTTACAGTAAATGCCAGCATGGTAAAGCTGTTAAGATGCACCCCAGCCCACCCTCTCTCCCTCCCATTGCCCCCAGCTTCTCTTCATCAACTTGCAGTCCTATTCATGACAGGAAACTACCTTTTTTTTTTTTTAGGCCACATTAGTTAACAAATGTCAAATCTCAGCGTGCACTAAGCTGCTCCTCCAGAAAAACTGATTGTTTAGACCAGAACCTTTAACAGATGTACCCTGTCAGAATGTCAGGTGGAAAAGACAAACCTGAAAGCCTCAGTTTAGGGTTTATCAACATTTGGCTGGTGGCTGGTGTCAAATTCCCACCCTGGTCGGATTACTTCATGGCACAGCTGAGAAAGTGACATGATGTGAGGGGTACGAAGGCTAGATGTGGCTCACTGGTCAACAACCAACATTTTAGATTTATGAACATCCTCAGTGTGCTACAGCAGCTGACTTTAGGATATTTTAGGGATTTAGCTGATATGGTTCTCCACAGTGACAACATGAGTGCAATTATCTCCAACTCCTAATATAATCAACAGTAAAGACTGCAAGAGTTAAAGCTGCAGACTTTGACATGACTGAATCTCCAGTAGCAACATTCATTTACATGTAAATGTGCAACAGAAGAACACATGTCCTAGGACACACAAAGCAGAGGAGCAGGAGGTGTATGAAGAAATATGAAGACATCCTACCTGTCTGAACTGCTCCTCGTAGGTCCAGTCTCCATGGTCCTGCCCGCCCAGATGACCGTGCGTGGCGTGGGGAGGCAGGATGGCTACGCGGGGCTCTTGGTCGACACTGGGACGGGCCTTCAGCAGCTGGGAGTGGGGGTGGAGTTGACGGTGGGGCAGCAGGAGGATGCCCTTCCCAGGAGCCACTGCATCATGGCCCGTCGGCAGACCCTCGTCCGCCAGGTCTTCGTCAAAGTCTTCTTCCATCTCGCCTTCAAAGTCTTCCTCGTCCCATTTCTGTTTGCTGTGTGTATTAAAAACAGAACATTGTTTAAAAGACGTGCACCAATGAAGACCACCACTGGCACTGATGATTTGTTTTAGGAAAACTTGACCAAAGAACATCAGAACTTACATCTGCTCCTCCTCATCTGACCCCATCATGTCCTTGTAATGCTCCTCCCCTTCATCATTGTCATCGTCGTCCTCACCGCTGCTGCTGCGCTCTGACATGGGGCTGTCCGACACCCTCTGCAGCCCGGCCGCCACCGCACGCATGGCCGCAAGTGCTGCCATCTGGGCCTGCTCCGCCTCAAGGGCCGGGCTTCCCATCGGCTTCTCCCCTCCTCCTCCACCTATGCGGATCTGAGTTTGTTGTGCGGCGGCTTGCTGCTGTAGCTGCTGCTCCATCAGCAGTTTGGCCCTCTGCTGCCTGTGCAGGTTCTCCATGACAGCCTGCAGCTTCATCTCTGGGGAGAGCAGCACGGTGTACAGCTGCCTTCCTTCCCCTCCTTCCCCCACTGAAGGAGCACCAATAGGGGGCTGGTCGGGGGAGGATGGTCAATCCTTCTGCCCAGGAAAAGCAACCGTGCCTGTGGTGAAGTGGCTAGCAGCTGGCTGGAGGTTGGGAGTTTATGGTTATGTGGAAATGTGGGTCCTTGAGGAGAAGTAGAAAGAGGAGGAGGAGGAGAAGGAGGAAGAGGAGGGGGGTCGGTCAGAGCTCTGAGACATGCAGTCAAAGGTCAGCTGCAGTTCTGGAGACAGAGGCCTCTCTCTTGTCTCAATGGTTTTTCCTGCAGTTGGGGGGAAACCAAAGCTGGCAGCAGAGCTGAGTCGCACAGCGTTCGACGAGGCACAAGTAGCGGATGCGAGGGTAGGAGTACAAGAGTATGCTGCCAGACTACAAAGACCTGAGGGAGAGAAAAAAGAGTGTCAGACTGCTACTTCCCCACTGTCTGTTAACATCAGTATCTTCAGCCTTTTGTTGAACTATCCCCAAAGCATCAGATCAGTCAAATATGTCTCTATTTCTAAAACTCAACTTTCCATTCATTGACCTTTCACTAAAGTGGACACCTTTAACACTCTCTCCTGATTATATGCTGTTCTCATAAATCACAAACCACAGTATTTTGTTGTTGCAACTGCATTAGCTCTGTTTCCCTTTTTGTTTTGCAACCTCCCTATTATATAAAGCGTTAAAGAGATAAACAATGTTAATGGATGATACAGCAGGAAAAAGTCCAACTTATTATTTGAGGAACTTGATCAATCACTTTTAGATTCATGACTATCAAGTGGATGACTGAAGTTTTGTAAAACTTTTGTGAGTTGCAGAAGAGCAGAAAACTATAGCAATGACTACAGAGGCACCCCGTCGACTGAAATCACAAAGTGACAGAGAAAGAAATGCCGTTTCACACACACATAAATGCCAATTTCACTCTGAAATCTATGTGAAGCATAAATACGCGGCCCCTGAGTTCATGCCTGCTGTGCAACATGTGCAGGATTACTCACACAAACAGACCAGACAAGCTGCTCACACAGGACACAATGTTTTAGCCTCGAAACAAGAGGAAGTGAAATCACAGGAAGAACTGTCACTTTCTTCACCTGGTTGGCTCAAAGCCAAGATGAACAGCCCACCAGCAAAAATGAACAATGTTAGTCAACATTGTCTCAATTTTGTTTGAACACGTACAATTAATATTCAGAGGTGTGCCTTTGCTCAGGTATTACTGGTGTGTTTTTCCCCTCATTAAAATCTTTTATTGCAAGTAAGAGACGGTGGAGATAGTGGGGGAGTTTTTTCTGCAACTTCTGTAGGCACTGCGGTAATGCTTCTCCTACATACGCCCAAAAGCGCCCAGGTATGCAAAGCAGTCTCTGTTATAAGCAACGAGCTTCAACATTCTGGTATCGATGTCTGTTCCCTGTTGTCAACTATTATAACACAACAGTGATGCCACCTATACCCCAGAGTTATAGCAGAGGGAGAGTAACGGTCTATCCTGCCCACTCTCCGTTTACTCAGAAAGTGTTCAAAAAGTTAAGAAGTGTGGGTTTGGGGAGGCTGTGGCTCAGATCAGTCAGGCAGAGATAAGCACATGGGGAAATGAATTTCGAGTGCAGGTGCTGGACATGCTGAAGTATCAGTCATGACAGGAGGCAGCGGTGACTGTACACCACCACTCATTCATATACGCTGACTAATACATGACAGACCTCTGTAACCACCACCTGCCCTGATCTTGTTCTTTCAGAAACTTCAGGTTTTGCATTGCACTTTTAGACCGAGTACAGACTGGATGAAAGGATCAGTGATGTTCTTGCATGAGTTACAGTTTAATTTGTATCACTATTACAAGGAACTCAACCACCCTGTCCTGATATTTTGGTTTTAGGTTGCTGAAAGACGACACTTTGCACCAATATTCAGTAACACCTAAATAGTGACATACTGTAAAAGTAGTATAAAGCCCTTTCTACCTTTATTCCCCCATCACGTCTTTAATATGTGATTACTTCACAGAAACTTTAGAGAATGTTTTGTCTCATTTATGATCTGACTGTTTTGTCTTTAACTCATGCAATGTTAGCTGATATTTTCAGCTGATATTTGACATTATTACAACTGACCACATCCATACAAAAAAGGCAATAACAATTAAAGGTATCTTGTGTTTCACCCTCATTTTTATTAATGTCAGAGTGCAAAAAGCCTCTGAAACAGCCTTATAAAAATTATGAAACCCTAAAACGTCCCTCCGATGGAACAAGGTTTCACAAATTATTTTTGAGTCAGCAGCTCCTCAAGACAAAATGAAGTTCACACCACATGGGGAAACTCTGGGACTACTTCGTACATTCATGCATGCTAACCTGTCTAACCTGTGGCCACCACAGCAATCCTTGCCCACAATACACCTCATCATCACACCACACTTAAGATATAAAATACGCAGAAATTCATACTAGCGTTTCATGGGTATAGTAGTGTCATTACAGTAAGTCCGCCCGTTCTGAACACAAGAGAAGCATAAACAGTATATGTACGTAAGGTCCAAGGTCTCTCCAAAGGCTGATGAGTGAAATTAAGTTGAAAGTAAGACTGTTTTTCATATCTTCTGTTTACATAGTAATACATGATGAGAAGAGAGACAGTACCCACAAACATCCTGGTTATCACTGTAACTCTGGAAGCAGACGTTTCAGCCGAGACATGTGTTTCTCAATCAGCCAGCGCAACAAGTAGAAACTCACAACAGCTTGTGTACATGGGTCTGACTAATCTGGGATATCGGCTAATCTTTACACAATATCAGAAATCTCCAAATGCATAAGGAAGTCACAAGTGACACATTAGGTGTTAATGCCCCTTTCCTCATGGAAGAAAATATTTGTTCCACAGCACTTGTTTCCAGGGGGCTATATTTACATGATACAGTTTTGTGCAGCTGTTTTCTCCACATTTAAAAAAAACCACATTTATTTGCAGGAAACATTAAAGAAAATGTGCAACAACTACCACAGTTTGTGTATCTGTTGTGCAGATGAATCAGTCATAAAGGAGAGGGGTGACGTGGACTGGCTGAGCCACAATAGCAAGTTTGAAGAAAAACAAGAATACAGCAAAGAGTCTTAAAAGTGTTTTAAAAAATGCTATATTGCCAACCCTATCAAGCAACAGGAAAAAATATTTCAGTCACCCTATACTATGCGGCTGTATGTTAGAGAAATGTTGCGCAAGGAAATAAGAGCTGTGAAACTTGTGTTTCTTCAGAGGGTGAAGGAAGTGACAACTGATGGAGCAGATGCAGCGAGGCAGCCGACAGATATTCAATATTGATTCATTACATTCTTTAAGGGCAATAGAGGCACAACTGAACGCCTGCAGTTGTCAGATGGAGTATAAACCAGTATAAGCAGGATTAAAACATCTTACCCCACTGGATCTGGTCTGATTGAGACAACTTGTCTCTGTAAGAGTCAGAAGAAAAACATGACAGTGGGCTCAAAGTGGAAAGACACCAAGAGTTAGCGGTGGCATGTCTGGAGTATCCATTTATTTAGCATTAAGGGACATAGGCAAATTCACTTCACAACAGCCCAAACATGCACTGTTTGTATGTGCACACAATATTATTTACAATACCTGTTACTTAAGTAGTCACACTTTGAACCTGTATACAAATAAGCACACATTTCTGTTTGTGTTCACTCCATGTTTGAGCCAGACGTGTCTCTCTCTCTCTCTCAGTGCGTGTGTGTGTGTGTGTCATATATGTAATTTCAAAGACAGAAGTGATTACAACAAAGCTGTTCTGTTGACTCTTCCTGTGCAGAGGGAAGCAGAAGTGGTCGCAGTTGTTACATGCCACCGTTCATCACAAGCATGATAGGGCTGCAACTAACGATTATTTTCATTATCGATTAATCTGCCCATTATTTTCTCGATTAATCGATTAATCATTTTGGCTATAAAATGTTAGAAAATACTGAAAAATGCCCTGTGTGTAATTTCCCAGAACAACAGTCAAAAAATCCAAACCTGTTCAGTTTACTATCATGTATGACAAAGAAAAACATAAAATTCTCACATTTAAGTGGCATGAAACCAGCAAATGTTTGGCTTTTTTGCTTAAACTGTCGATCGAATAATCGATTAATCAGCTCTACAAGCATCATGATTTCCTACATGCTAGATCATGCAAATCAACTTCAACAGCCACCACGCATGTTTTCCCTGCTTCCTCAAATGAGGTTGCAGGTTTGATGCTTATAAAACCTTTTATACTGTATATAACAGCAATGATGGTCGTATAATAAGAAGAATATGTGGAAACACAGAACTAGATGTACTCATCAGATGTTTTCTACATGTGTGCATGTATCCACCTGAAAGGAAGGATAATCAACTGTGGGTACCTGATCAGAAACAATAGCTCAGGCATTGATCCAATTGTCTAGTTTTTTACAGTCATGTAAACCACAAGACTGCAGGTTTTATACCAACAAAACACTACAGCAGCTGATCTCACCCCTCAACATACCTCCAACCGACCCCTCACGCTATGCTTATGCTCAATAAACACGAGCAACAGGTGAACGCAGGCATTCCACATCTGCGCACCCAGGAATTTACGCTTTACGGTACTCGATTTCCTGGTACAATCACCTGGTGTTGTGCGACTGAACATAAATCACAAAATGTTGCCACCATTTCCAGATGTTTTCATCTTGAATTTTTTTATTTCTTAACTTTAAATGGTCAATAGAGCATCTGTTCTCAATAATGTCCTGGGAACAGAGCCCAGATACTGATTTACACACAGATTTATGGTAAAAACAATGCTTTAGGAAGCTGGTAGAGCTATGCTAACCGTTTTTGGGTGCAACTCTGCTGTGCAAAACGGCTGGAGGTTGCCTTTGGTATCTCATTTTCACACATTAGCTGGACCTTGGCTAGAGTGATAAAGCATTTAATATCTAAACCATATCTCAGCACAAAACCAAGCAGTCTCAGTGGTCCAGGGCAGAATCCCCTTAAAACCCCCTGCTGGGTCCTTTCTATACTATAGCCAGGGTGGGAAATCACCACTGTACATTTGGTAATTTCTTGACATTATCAACCCCCTTGGGACAGTAACTCTTATTTGGAAATCCTGCATGGATGATGAATTCTGAGAGTAAGTTGCTACTGTGGCCAGGCAGCAAACAGGTTTCATGGCCTGTCTGTAGTACTTTCTCTGCCAATCAAAATTCTGTGGAAACTAAATTACAGCAACCTATTTGCTTCATGACTCAGTAACATTTATCACATCTGAGTAGCTGGGGTAAAGGCCATTTAACAAATACTTAGCAGACTAATAGAGGATTTCCTCCACAATGTTATTGCCAGACTTTTATAAATGCTTTCTAAATGCAACTGTCTTGTGTTTACCAAAACCAAAGGACAAATGTAAATCCTGCTGTGATGGCAGGATGCAAAAAGCAATGTTTGATTAAACTTGTCACCTATCTGATTGCCGTTAACTGCTCCACCTCAACACTGTCTGCTTGTTTGTTTGCTCGCTGGGGGGGGGCAAGAGAATAGACTATTTACCCTCAGGAGACAGAGAAATGGTCACTCATTGCAATAAAAAGCTTTATACAATGTAAAAGACAATCCCTCACAATGCACAGCTCACTATAAGGGGAGGAGCAAAAGGGACAAAAACTTTAAGAGTTGGCAGAATGAAGGATAAAGTAGAAATTATGAGAGCTAATGGGTTAATCCTCTTTTTTTTTCCTTTTATTTTTAAGATTGCAAGGTCTGAGCAAACAGGACAGAGTGATAAGAACGGGAGCTAAGGGTCTAATTCCAACAAGATAAAGAGACCCACACCGGCTCACATACATGCACATATATATGCACATATAGTATGTACCTATAAGACTGGCTGCTTGTATAGACACGAATCCTGTAAAAGGTACTCTAGAAAGAGCATCAAAGCCCTCTAATACCACAGTCCTTAGTACAGTCAATGTGAGGGAAGTCATCTTTGTGACCTTTTTTCAAGAACACATTGACAGCTGCACTGCTGGTATAATTCACATATGGTGCTTCCAACATGTGTGCTATAAACTAGTTTTGATAGTGCAGTAAAAAGGTGCTGGAGTTCTCATAAAGCAACACAGACAAACACACCAGGGTTTTTCCTCAGTAGGTACTTTTGTTTTCGTGTGGCAACGACAGTGCAGATACATATCTTTCAAGATTTGGAATAAAAGTCTTCATTTCCTTTTATGAACTGAAAGAACGAACCACCTTTTTCCTGATGAAGCCGTGCAGTTTGAGATGAACTGGGTGAGGTCTTTCTGAGACTTCAAACCGGCTGTTAAAATGAACTTCTGTCGGTTCTGCGTGACTGGAAAATCAGACAGAAACCAGATTCTTAAAAGTGGTAATCCTCAAGATTTATGATTTTTCGTCTCCATCTCTGGTGCTAAGTGCTGGCGTGTCTGCTCTTCATTTCCTAAAGATCACATGCAAATCAGCATGTCTTCCTTGGATTTTCTGATGATGCACTTTGGGTATTTGTAGGTTTTACGTGCACTACTTTCTTTATCAAATTAGCTATTACGTTCATGCTTCACCTGTGTAGAATAAAAGACTCAGACCTGACTTGTAGTCTACAGATGATTTCTATCGTAACCAGCTTCAGTGTACAGTGTATGTGTGGATTGAAGTATGTTGTGAGGTTTTATCATATCACTCAGCACTTGTCATGCACCGTGTCAGTGCGCATTATACTGCTAAGTTATTAGTGAAACAGGCTTTGTACTGATGTTGTCAACACAAACATTCCTGGACAAATATACTTCTCTTGTGCTTTCTGACCGTTGCAGCTCCAGAAAGCTTTTTTTTTTAATGTCATCCAATCCTGACACCTGAATGCATCAGTTTAATACATCATAGTGCAGTTTTCAGCACAACACACTGCTAAACAACTGTAAAATTAAAATTTGACACACTGCACACAAAGTTGTTGTTTTTTAAAGATTGTCTTCTTTGTTTTGTACTTTACTCACAACAGGTTGAGTGATAACAGAAAAGAAGACCTCAGGGAAAAAGACATAACCACGCCTCTCCTGCTTCAAACTCTTTGTGTATAAGTTAATTTCTGTTTATGCATGTGTTTACATAAATACCTTTTTAAAAAGGTCATATCTTTAACAGAAAAACAGCTGGCTAGCAACTGACTTCTAGGTTGTGTGCTTCACACAAATAAATGATTAGCTTCAATTAACGGCTTTGAGCTCTTTTGAGCTGGGGAGATTAGTTTTGTCGATTTTTTTCCAGGGAGAGGCTGCTAACAAATCTAAAGGGGCATTTTTAAACAGTACGAGGAGGAAATGTTATAAAAGAAATTACTGCCATGTGTCCAACTCTGTGTTGCGCACCTGGCAAAAATATTCAATCCACATACAGTCAAGATCTCACAGAAAGGCCTGGCCTATGATTGACAGGAAAAGACCTCTACCTAAAAGCGAAATGCCTCTCAAACTTAAACAGTGGCAAACAAGGCCTTCACAACAAACAGATATTAAAAGAATTATAGCTGTAAGAAGTAACATAGAAGTATTAGTTTATGAAGATTTACTTCATAAATTGTGCGCTATATCGTATTTCAAGTTAAATTTCATGTCATTTCCATGCAACAATATTTTATGTTAAAGTCTATTTTATTTAGCTAATTATTTAATGTTGATAGATTACTTTAATATAATTCATTTAATTCATTTTTAAATAGTCTTGTTTATAGGTCAGTGGTGCTGGTCTTGATTATGCGTCCCTCTCTCACATTCCTTGCAGTATTACCTCGCAAGGCAATAACACAGGCTCCATTGAGCCCCATCGCACCAACAACAAGATCATTGAGGAAGTGTCGCACAGGCTCGTCACACACTTTCCACTGACCTCTTCCAGCGAGCCGAAGCAACACAGCGAGCCAAATGTGATTAGCCCCGCAATGCCATAAATTAAATGGGCATATAGCACAAATACTCCAGTGATCCACTTCTGTGGAAGCAGTGAAATCTGTGGCTATCTATCAAGCAAAAGGAGTCAGCTGCGCAAGTGAGCGAGGCTCAAAGTGATTTGTAAGTAGCTGATGTTGCAGCATGTGTGCATCTGAAGTCCGCTCTAGTAATTATAAAAAGATTTGTTTGCACAATGTTTGTCACTTGGAAATGAGTGAAGGAAAGGAAGGAAAAAGGCCTGTCTCTGTGCTGGTAAATTCACATTTCATGTATTTATTTGGCTGAGTGAAAAAGCTCAATTTCTTCCACTAAATAGATTACTTGCAAGCAACATTATTGAGGTATTGAAGATTCAGACAGCGCTGTTGGCCCATGATGACCGATGTCTTTGGGGCTTTCCACTCTGAAAATAGGACTGCAAGAAACACTTGTGGGATTAAAAACTAAAATATAATATTGGATATTGGCACAAGATATCAGCTATCAGAAATAAAAAAAAAAACACACTTCTAAATCTTGTGAAAGGGGTCAAACACTACAAGTGGAACAAAATATTCCTATGTGGGTTGAAAAGATGATATATATATATATATATATATATATATATATATATATATATATATATATATATATATATATATATATATATATATATATATATAGCAAACATTTTAACTCTGCTATATGGAAGGACTTCCTCTAACCACAGGAAAAATCATCATACGAATAGTTAAAATGAAAAAAAAAAAAAAAAGCCTCTGCTGATTCAGCTGAAATGTTTGCTGGCGTTTATGTCCGCTGCCTCACTGGTGGATATTGACCTCGCCATGTTACAGCCTCACCTATAGCTTCACGTGGAGACTAGTATTATGAAAGCAAACATAAATCTCATGCGATGACAGCTCTGGTGGAGAAACACAGGCCATTTTTGAGGAGGCCAACACAGAAGAGAAAACAATGACTGACAGTTTTTCTTACCGTTCTGGTTGAAATGTTATTACATCTCTTGTTCGTGCCTTTTTCCTATTGTTCCTTGCACTTCAATCAACACTTTTCTGACACAATCTTGACAGAATTTGAAAAACGCGACGCTTGATAACAATAGAGTTGAGTGCCGGGCTATTGCACTGGATTGCATTAGTTTTGTACAGCTGTTCCTTCATTCCTTTATTACTTAATACTCTTCCTTTATTATAAAACAATCTTCAAAGCTGTGTTTTCTTGCTTCCTGTGACCTGCAGAAACAACCCACCATGTCAAATTCCTAGTGTGTGTTAACTGACTTTGCCATGAAAACTGAGATTCAGGAGCTGCATGTCGCTGCTCGCAGAGTTCAATGCACTGCTATTGTAACTCTAGACTGACGGTATGATGATAGTTCCTCTGGTGCGGGAGAGGTGGAGTAGGGGGGTTGCATTTTCACTGAATGGCATGAATGTCCCAAACTGGATTAACGTGTTGGTTTATATGGTGACAGTCACGTCACTGCATTGTGATCTTTAACAATCAAGTCTTTTGTCTGCAGAGAGGCGATGGATGAGTGGAAATCTTAGATAAAGAGCTCTGTGCATCCAGAACAAAAATTGTTACTTCTGTGCTAAATGTTGATTATAGTTTCATGTGCATGCGCTCTGTCTAATAAAAACTGGCAGCTATGTTTGCTCATGATGTGTGTATCTTTTGGCATGGATCTGATTAAATTAGCTTTTGACTGCATGGGCAGGCTGCCAGCGCTTAGCAGATGCAAATATAAAATACAAATGCTTCAGGTTTGATGGACATGACAGCATGTTGCAGCTGGGTGCTGGTATCCAGGCAGACAAGTACCAGGATAGATCACGCTGACACTGAACTGAGTGTCAGCCGCTGACTGAATACACAAAGCCTACAACTGTCCTAGCAGCTTGGTTCAGGAACTGCAGGGTTTCCCAAAAGCTCAGACCCTTCCTGAGTCACCGCCAGCCCTGCTGGGATTCCCCCATGGCTCCAGCCCAGGCAGTGAAGTAACTTGTGAGTTTTTTTCCTGCATTTTTTGGCAGGATAACAGGAGTTAAAGCCCCACGTGCCGCACAGGCCCTTCAGAAATGTAGCTTTTGGCACAGAAACAGCTGACCGCCAGCCAAGCCACACTGCTTCCCACTTCTTTAATGGCAGGAAAACGTGTGGTGTGCAGACAGCACACACACTCACTGTGATACAATTCATGTGGATACGTACAGGTGTGTTCTTACTGAAACATGTAAGAAACGTCAAGTGATACAATGTCAGCCTGAAGCCTCGAAGGGTGATTTAAATACAGTGACAACATAAAAAGCAGCCTTTTCAACCCTGTAAAGGATTATATTTTGATAATAAGAAAACAAACAGGCGTCAGACCTGTTTGTCTTGTCTGTGCATGTTTGTCTGTCATTAATTTACAGCCACTAACCAGTTTAGTGGCCAACTGCCAGCGACTTCCGCTCACTCAGCCATGATGCTCGGAGACAAACCGATTTGCATACTACACTCAGTGCTTCCAAGTGTTTTTCAAATACCCTCGGGCTGAGATCAGGCGTCTGACAGGAAGCCGTGTGGATTTCTGCTTGTCAACGTTTGAAGGACAATGTGCATCTTGATACGTACATTGAATTGAGGTGTGAATCTACAAACATCAACACCAATGAACAGAACTCTCAATACAGATCCCGTAACAACCTGATTGTTTAGAGAAGATGCCAGAGGGACCAGTGCACATGTCAAGAGAAGGAAGGCACAGTAAATACACTCCCAGGAACCAAGAGCACACAACATCAAAGCTATGTGAAGACAGACATGGCCGATGGCCAAGCAGCAATATGTGTGTCAGCTATGGTAAGACTTGTATCAAGCTGCTATTGGGCTTTCATGATATGATGGGAGTTACTCACTGACTGGAAAAACATCTTGGAAAGCGACAAATGAGAATCTAATTAGGGCTGCAACTAACAGTTATTTTCATTACTGATTTATCTTTTGATTTTTTTTCAAATTATCCATTGAGCTTCTAAACGGTCAGAAAATCAAATCAATCACGGTCAAACTTTTTTTTTTTAATTACTTCAAATTCCTTGTTCCATCTAACCAATCATCAAAAGGGCAAAGTTTTCAAATAAGACTAAAATAAAACTGAGAAAAGCAGCAAATCCTCACATTGGAGAAGCTGGAACCAGTGTTGGGTGTTCTTTCCTGGTAAATTATTGATGATGATCAATTATTAAAATTGTTTTGCGATTTTCTATTGCAGACCAAGTCGGAGGTAGATTTCCATCAGCTATAACAGACTAATAACTTTAGAAACCTGAATTACATTATTGACACAGCTTTTAAGCCTCGAAAGACATATATTTTAATAACCAAAATCCTACAATATGTGAAATCACAATATTGATATATCGCCAGGTCAAGGTCTGCCAATTTTTCAACACCTCCCTTTGATGGGAAATTACAGAGTTTCTACAAAAATAGAACACATGCGTCAGTTCTTCAAATCATGAGCAACAGCAAGCGTCTTTATGTTGACTCGGTTTCATAACAAGCAGTGTTGCTTATTAGGGCCGGCCTACTTCATGCAAAAGCAAGGGGAGGCCTTTTAAAACCTGAACTTGATCGCCGGCAATACGTTTCTATTCCACAATGTAAACGCACATCCCCTCGCTCCCCCCACCACCACCCACTCGCTGCAGCAGTATTTCTCTCCACTGGAAACACTGAGCTGGTGCAGTTGGTTGGTGTCGGCCACAGGATACCATATGCCACATTGGACCAAACAGATTAGTGCAGCAATTTCTGGGCAAGCCTCTAAGGTGATTGGAGGATGGTGGGGTGCAGGGTGTGATAAGGGCCTGGAAATCTCTCTTAAGAATTTCAGTGCTTAATAATCACATTGGGAAGCTGCAGGTTCCAAGTTCCACAATTTAACATCTCACACTTTCTCTTTGTTTAAGATGTTACATGTACTTTAACATGGACGACGTTTGGCATTTTGACTGCTCAAAATGATTTTTCGAGCCAAACTTTAAATGGAATCACATCAACAAATGATGACTGGCTCCCTGCCAAAGTGGCTGGTAACGTAAAAAACAAGGTGCAGGAAAACCTGACCAGAATTCTACCAATGGCTGGTGGTAAATCCTCTTTTCAAATTCTTTCGCCATAAAAATCTAAAAGTAAACTTCCAAAGGAAAAGACTCTCCAGGCCTCCTCCTCCATCCTGTTCCTGTCGGTCAGATTTCTGGTGCAGGTTTTCAGGTTTCAAAATCTCATTTCCACATTCATTTGTGACATCGCAGCCACAACCGAAAATATGTCACTTATGTTAAAATAAACTTTCATAGTGTCAAGGAAATTTCATAACTGTGTTCCTGTCATCTCTGCTACACAGCAGAATAAAATATGGGCCAATATCTTGTATTCTTGCGACAAAACTGCTGAGGTTGTATCTTTAAATCTGATCATTTTTATACAACATGTTAATAGTCTTCGTTCAACTTTACATCTTGACACGCCAGAAAAGCCTCTGAAACCACATTTAGATCAGACCAGGACGATGAAAATCTACACAGAAACCAGACCTTCCAACTGTTATATGGCCATTAGGACAAACTGCTATACGAGGCTTTAAAACCAAACCAGCTTCCTGTGCCTATACTCCCCCACCCCCACTACTTGGTGAGAAACTATAACACCAACCACAAACCAAGTCAGTTTTGGTTGTGGCTGTGAGGTTTGTTGGCTCCTGAAAAAATACAGTAAGAAGACCTCTACTGAATCCACTTGGGATGACAAGTTTGCTGCCCCCTTTTCATGTCCGCTGACATCATACAGAGGAACACACTTCCTATTATATACAGTGGATTTTCCCACCACCCTGCTGTAGAAGTGAAGGCAGCTCATTGTGTCCATATCACTCCCCTGACATGCTGGACTTGACTTGATCTCAGCAGACTCTTATATAAAGCTGCTCCACCTTTGTTTTGCACTTCCAGAGAATTTCAACAATTTAAGGGGATTCCACGTGTGAGAAACCGACACTTTTGTGAAATCATATCGATTGGATGTCAGATCTGCGCCTGTGTTGATCCTTGAGAGTTATTTTTACATCTTTAAATACATGTAAGCTGTTTAGGCGTGTTCAGATCTCAAACAGGACTGAAATTTGCATAGTCCTGCCTTTGGACAAGGTCCGGACAATCACAGTCCTGCCAAGACCAATATCACTACAATATTACAACATCATTACCACTCTGGTTTTGATATTATTAATGTGAGTAGCAAAAAGGCCTTGTCAGCAGCTTCGAGTTCATTCATGAAGCCACATTTAGCTCTGAATCATCTTAGTGTCTCCGCTTTGACCCCCAACATGACATTTTGTCAGGCCAAACTTTCTGTAAAGGCAGTTGTTGACGCTGTCACGTGCACTTACTTTGCACACCGTGCGGATTTAAAAATCATTTTAATTAGCAGTTTGGCACACAAATCTTTTATAACAAACACACGAGCAGTTGGTTTATCCGTCACCGGCCTCTTTAAGCAAAGCACAGGATAATACTGTAAATAATCAGCTTGTAATATTAGCCGAGGTAGCCAGCCAAGTTATGTTTTAACGTTTGTGGCAGCGTTTTGCCGAGAACGTGAAATCAAGTTAACGGTCGAAACACGAACGTTAGCCGTTAATACCGTTTAAGTTAGTTGTGAAGCTAGTTGACAGTAAATACGACCACCGATATCTTACAACACACACATTTATATTTTTTTACGCTCTATATTCGGTTAAAACTCGGTGTAACCGCCGAAAAACCCTGTACAAAAATCAAACACCGGATCTTCCGTTAGATTGTACTAAAATAAATAGTGCCGTCACATGCAGCGTAGGTTAAATTAGCAGGTGAGTCCATCCGCTACCTTAGCAATAGCAAAATTGATCAGGCGATTTGATAACGTCACATCGATTAAAAAGAAGCTGCGTCCTGTAAGTGACGAGTAAGTTAAAAGCAGAGGCAGCAGAAAAAGAAGGAAGCCACACACACAAAAATGATTTGTGAGACAGTAGGCTGTAGACATAAATAAGGCAAACGAAAAACAGAGAGAAAATAAACTTACATCGGCTTCCGTTTCGTTTTTACACTCTTTGGAACCGGAAGAAACATTCCTGTTTTCCCCGTCTCTGAGCGCAGTCTCCCCGAGTCTCCCCCTCCGATTACACACAGAGAAAAAGGCACCAACAAGAGGAAGAGAAGAGGTGCTTCGTGTGTCTATCGGCTACAATTAAAGTGGTTTCATGTGACTGCATGATATCCACGCATTCGGCTTTCGCGTGTAATTGTGTTTTCGGAGTTTGCGTGTCGGTTTGAGAGCCCGCAACGTTCAGCCAGACAGACAGACACAGACAGAGAGAGAGAGAGGCGTGGAGAGACTCTCCGGCCTGCACAGTCACATCATTGGTTGACAAACAGTAATCAGATGCAAATTCCTAACCTCTGAATCAGCAGGGGCCGGCCCCCCAAACATCCCCTCCACCCCCCAGAGCAGGGCATGTCGGTAAATGCGAGGGTGTGAATTATAAAAATGGGCTGGGAGTGGGGCGAAAAGGTGGAGAGTGAGGCAGAGAGGCTGTCCACGGATGATGCATAAACTCAGACAGACTTTACGTTTTTATCTCCCTACAGTATCTCACAGATTAACCCTTAACTTGACTTAAAACAGCCACTTGTTTATACAGATTGCCTGTGAAACTGTATAAAATATGGTTCCCAACACGTGTGTGACAATATAAATCTAAATTATTAGAGCTGAAACGCTTATTAATGCTTATTAGCTTATTAATTGATTAGTTGATATACTAATCAAAAACAATCTGCAACTATTTTCATAATTGATAAATCTTTAATTAGGGCCCGAGCACCGAAAATCGGTGCAAGGACCTATTGAATTTGTAAGAGTTACTATTATTATTGTTATTATTATTTGTCGTCATCGACTGCAAAAATTAGGTGCTAAACGTGGTCGAAAAGTCAAAAATTTGTCAGGCTTGGTGAAAATAGCGATCTGACATAATAGTGCCACCTACAGTTTTTAAAACAAAAGCTCCCCCCTTTCACTTTCACCTAGATGCACCAAATTTGGTATGCATATGTATCATGTCCAGACTTAGAAAAAAACCTCTTGGAGCCCTACCCTAAACCCAACAGGAAGTCAGTTATTTTGAATACAATTTCAATTTTATTGCAATTTTTTCCATTTGGGGGCTCCATACTTTGACGAACTTGTCCTAGAGATTTTATCGGATCGGCTTCAAATTTGGCCTGTGCCATCTAAAGACCTTGGCCATGAAAAGTTGCATCATGAAAAATGAAACTGTTGTAACTCGGCTCTCCACTGCTTCTCCACTGCTCCCTCTCTGCTCTGCGTGTGTGTGTTGGAGCTGAGATCCTACACACACACCGTCCTCTTAAATATTTTTGAGAGGACAGAGAAACCAGTGAGACCATAGATGACAGCAAAACATGATAGACAACTCTCAGCATAATTTCTTCTCATTCAGCTAACACGCTGTGAAAAATACTTGGGCGGTGCACCAAAGTGTTATAGTGTTAGGGAAAACCCTGATTATTTTATTTCTTATGGGCGCTGAGATGAATGATCTATTTATAAAATGACTGTGTTTGCCGACCCTGTCACCGGCCCTCACGGCCCAAAAACCAGCCCGGCCTGCTGGAAATCTTCCCTTTTCTCCCGGTTAACCTCTCCGTGCCTGGTGTTCGGTCGTGAAGCGGCGGATGCTGCACACCCTGACGTGCGCAGATGTGCGAGGACCCCTCAACGCTGATTGCAGCTTTAATTTAAGTTATTATTCAAGCAAAAAATGCCAAACTAGCTTCTCAGTTGTGAGGATTTGGTCAGATAAAAACAAGCAATTTGATAATAATTTATACATATTATAGACCAAAGTATTAATAAATTAATCAAGAAAATTATCTGCAGATTAATCAATGATGAAACTAGTCGTTAGTTGCAGCCCTACAAATTATGTTTATTTGTTTTCTGACTTTTCTCTGATTTATGTTTTGTTTTTTCTTAAGAAATACTTTCACCTCTTAAAATCCTTCAAATTAAATTAGCTTAGAAGAAGTCTGCAATATGTTTTTGAATAAATTTGTACAATATAAATTACAGTATTTGTGATAAATTGTGTGTTGTGTTTACATTTCCTTTCAGTGTTGATTTTTGGTGACGCTCCCTTGGTGGAGAGCCTGTTCACCATTAACCTTAAGGGTTTACTTTCAGACACATGTGGAGCCATGCTAACTGAATAAAGTACTAAATCGATTATTAATACTAAACACTGGATAGTAAACTGCCGATGGAAACTGCTTTTATTACACGCAGAGATGGAGATTTAACCTTAACAGAATGTCAAAATCTCTCAATGCCACTGTCTGTTTGTGTCTTATCAAAATGAAACCATTACAACCTGCATTCAATGCTGAAAAAAACTTCATTCAACACATTTTAATACATTATATGTAGAAAATTCAGAACTGTTTATGGATTCCCAGATACCCTACAGCAAGAATCACATGTTCAGAACGTCTGTAATCCAACATAACTCAAAACTATATAATTTAATGAGCCCTTTTACAGCTTAATCGAGGTAAACTTGTGTTTAGGTGTCACATATTGGAAGAAAAGGACTATTTGTACATTTTAGAGTGGTCAAATGTTAAACCACAATGTAAACAAATAGACCAAACCATGTGGTAAAAACGTCACATTTTGAAAAGAAAACTATGACTGAAAATAAGCCGCCACAGTTAAATAAACTGCAGTCTTTTCTGTCCTCATCCCACAATTGTTGACAGCTTCCAAAAAGTCACTGGACATGTCATGTATTTCCAAATATGAAAAAAAAGGCCTGTGATTGCTGACTGGTCAGTAGCTGGTTGCAGCTGTTTGCTAAAATAAAGAGCTTGAGATATTTAAAACAGAAAAATGATCCCACTGCCTCATCAGATGTAACGGGATCCAGGAGAGAAGTGCGTTCATGGCGCTGACACAGTTGGAAATAAAATTAAAATCAAATGAGGCTGAAACTCTCTGTGGTGATGACAACTGTACTTTCATACTTGATATCAAAATAATCAAACACTGACTGGGGCGTTTCAGTTAATCTTTGCCAGGGTGTGGTCGACACAGGAAATGACTAGTTTTATGGCCACAATGATACAAGCATCAAAAAACAAGAAGAAAAAAAAAGGTGATGAAAACAGTTTGTGAGAATGCAACAAAACACAAACGAGCTTTTAGAAATAATCAAGCTAAAGATAAAGTTCACTTCAGGTTCATATTAACAGCATTTGTGCTACCTGATGTTCATTTCCCAAAGTGCAGAGCAGTAAAGATAGAAAACTTTCTGACTGCTGATATGAAAAAGGGCATTTTACTACAAGTATTCTCAGTATGACTTTGATATTCTAACTGTACGTTACATAAACAGAAAACACACATCACAGTGAGTCTTCCTGTTTTCATGTAAATACTTGTTGTTTGACTAAGTGTTTGACATGCAAATATCATAGATAATAAGTTTAGACTGTACATTCAAAGTATTCAGCCTTTTTTAAGTGTTTTTCTCATCTCTGATACATGGTTTCATGATCAACTGATTAATGTATTTGATTAATTTGTGTTCCTAAAATATGATAATGAATAAATAAATGCAAACGCAGCCACTTGAATGTTTCAGTTTATGTTTCAATATGGAGCGAAATTCCTCTGAATATTTCTTTTGAACTTAAAACTACTTTTTAAGGCACAATACAGGTTGTCGAGAAAGTGAAGACATCACAAGAAAAGTAAATAAAATACTTCAAGGAAAGCTGCAAAGGTGTTCATTTTCAGTTCAAAACCAAGTAGCAGTATCTGTCACTACATGCTGTATATATTTTTGTTACATCCATGTCAGTTAGTTTCTGCTGCTCCTTTTTGTCAATACAGTTTGTATTTGGCATACGATAACATGATTTTTGAGAGGGTTCCCTTTGACATTTTGCAGTTTTATGCCCACTGATGATTTGGCCTCTACCGAGCTCTGTTTGCTGTCTTTTGTTTTGAAAAACTGCTATTTCAAAGTGCATATTTCCACACTTCTTTAATAGCTGACAAATGCTGCTAATTGTCACTAAAATCCTCATTCACTGAGTGTTTACATTGTCTTGCCTTGTAGTATAGCAATCTTTCAAAGCTGCGTCTGTGAAATTAAAAGCTGTTAAAGCAAACAGTTCCAAGCTTTACAACTATAAACCATGTGTGCAAACGTCCTGTACAGTGAATTAAATGATCATAAATAATAATAAATTCTGAACCTTGTGGTCACTAATGGACTCTTTCTTTGTATTAGTACGCCATCTAGTGGAAAATCCACAAACTGTAAGTCTACAATTTTAAAAACTTTACAAAATATCTATTTTAAATGGTTTGACAGGATCAAATGTTAATATTCACCTCAACAATCTTTCTAAAAATAAAGGACCTAGTTATCATCCTTTTATTATGGGTTAAAAATGATAAGCCTAGTCCCTTTTCAGCCACTCAAAGTCTCTAAGCTTCCTATATGGATGTATTGCACGTTTTCTTTTTCAGAATAATAAGGACTATTTGAAAATTAATATTTGCAGTCGAGATTTATAATGGATTATAATGTACAAAAAGAATTTAGATTAGCCTAGAAAAAATGTTACAAAATGCATTTTTATCAGACTTGTGAAGGTGTCAAACATGCAAGCTCATTACAGAGAAGTAACACAACCAATCAGTGACATCTGTGAGGTGTTTGGTGAAGCTGACAGGGACTATGGGCTCATAACAGCCACATAAAATAACATAATAACAAATAATAAATAACACGGGTGAAAATTGATCAACAAACAAAAATTTGGTTTCTTTAGATTTAGTCAGATTTAGTTTACTCAGGTTTTACTCAAATCAAACAAAGTCCCTGACCTTTCTGACTTCATCAAGAGTCAAAAACCACAATGTGTATTATTTTCAAAAGCATCATAACCAATAAATAACAGAGGCAACTATTCAGTGAAGTTTTTACCCCATTAAGTAGAACGGGACACAACCAAATGTTGTGGATTGGGCTGCCATAATAACGCATGAGGAGGGGTTACAAGCAAGCATGATAGCTCATTTTGCTTATAAAGACCAGGGCTATTTATATATTGATTGACAGGAAGATAGACCAATCGGTTCGTTTGCAAGCCTCCCTTAAACAGTGAGTGGGACACTGACGTTCCACTAGGACTGATGGGGTTAACCTTATATTAATATTTTCTATAGTGGTTATCACTTGTTTGCGTACCTTAAGAACAAAACATGGTACTTTTTGGTTTGTTCTGTTAAGTTACATGTTTTAGAATTTAATATTGCAGTTCAGCCTTATTGCAGCCACACAAACAGAGAAGATCTGCCGTCGACCCCAAAGCATAGCTGCATCTTATTTTCAGGATCTGTTCCATCAACATGTTTTCTAGATGGAGTCTGACAGTAACACTTATGTATGTTTCATGTTGTAACATGTTTCCCAGCTGGTAAAGACGGAGCCGGACAAGTCTCATGTTTCTAAACTTGCATGCACTCCTTCATAAGTGAAGTTGAAAGTGATGTGGTCTTCTTCTTTATAGCAGAGGACCATACTTCACATTGACGAATATACTGTATATCGATCAAGTGCTCAAGTGTTTAACATGCAAGTGAAACCAACGCACTGTACCAAAGTGAATAATATGAGCAAAAGGAAATGTGGTCATATTCTGTATAACTTTTGATACTTTTAGTACATTTTGTTACTAAAACTTCTGTACTTTGTACTTTACCTGTAAATAAGTATTTTTGGAGTGGGGTATTGGTACTTTTACTGAAGCGGAAGATCTGAATACTTCTTCCACGACTGATGACAGACTGGCCGCAGCAGATATTTATAAAATACGTGTATGAAGTTAAATCAGACATGGCTTTTAGCATTTTCCAAGTAAAAAGTACACAATGAAAGGAGAAAAGAGAACGATCTTAAATCCTTTAATAGCTGCAGTGATAATTATAAATAGGTACTGTAGCACACACATATCATTATATACACAAAGATGTTTGAGACTAGTGTATAAAGCTTTCAGACTATTGTAGGCTTTTTCAATCCAAATGTTGGCACAAGTCAATTATCTGAGTTCATTATTTACATCACAACTACTAATACATGTGTTTAAAAAGTTGGCAGCGCCCCACGGTGCTGGGGGGAACATGATGGAAACAAGTTGAAGAAAGTATACAGTACACAGAAAACGACACCATGTGAGATCCCTACATGACATTCAGAGTGAGAAGTTTAAAGCCTGAGAAGTTGGATTTCCACGCGACAAACACACAACTGGTTGTTGACAAAATGCACCAACAGGTCAAGTTTAGTTACACTGCCAACGACAGTATAAAAAGAAATCAGGGGATAAGATGTTTTCTTTTTTTAATAACCTGTACAAATGTAGAAATATGTGTACAGAGAAAACATAGAAACTTGCATTCATAAGGTAGAAGTGCTTTTCCAGGCTTGTAAATGTTAATATTGAGATGAAACATACCCAAGAGTCAAAACTCAGCAGGCTTTTACCATCAAAACAACTTAAATGTGGTAAAATGTAACACATCTAGTGTACATACAGTATATCTTTAAACCATATTACATGTGTATGTAAAAAAAGAGGCTTTAAGCGGAGTATGTGTTGAGTGTAAACTGAGTGAGCACTGTGCGTGTTGCAGAAGAAATCCATGAATAAATCTAAAACTACAGGGATACTAGCAGATTTTAACTATAGTATAGTTCCTTATCTTGCCTTTGATAATTGGCCATGACTGAAGTAACATTTACACCTTGTCTACACCAGCATGCATTGAAGGCAGCACACTGCTCGCAGCTGCAGTTGTCTAAGCAAGCGTCTACACTGGATCAGCTTCAGCGCTGAAGTACAATCAGTGGATAAAACAGACTTAAAGCGTAAAACAATGTTTCAAGTCACAGTTGTTGTGCAATCGTTACTCGATCGATAGAGACAGTTTGGTTGGTTAAAATGTCAGCCTGTCCCTCAGAAGATGACTGAAAAGTGCAGCTGAAACACGGCCGGCATAGATGAGGTGACAAGGCTAGACAAGGCTAGCAGAGAAAGATACAACGAAAAAAAAAAATCTCACTAAAGGTAGATCCTGAAGAAATTGTGCCTAAAGAAGTTTTCCTCTCAAGATACATAATACAGAGGCAATTATCAAAGAATGACTTTACATCTCAAGCATATCAGAAGCTGTTATTTCACATCCTTGACGAAAGACATTTGCTTCTTTACCTACGATGATGATGTGTGTTTGTGCGTATAATGTAGAGAGACTATTGATATTCATGCTTCATACTTCATTACGTACACAGATCCTACAGGCTAATCCCTCAGGCAGTGGTGCATTTCCTGATGTGTTAGAGCGGTTCCTCCATCTTAGCACCTTTACAAATTGCCATTCATTATTAGCAATACAGAGTAAATAAAAGTAGAGTAAATTTTCCATTATTTATTAGGTTAATATTGTCATTATTTACTGTTATGAATTTGTGTTTTGGTTGTTAAATGGTGAAATTCTATCATCTGCACCATGATAAAGGACATTATGGATCAATTATTCATTAACCTGTTGCTTTAAGGATTTACAGCTCATAAATCAATTGTATCAAGTGTAATTTGCTTGTATTGTGAATTTGTTATTGTGAATTCCACATCACCACTCAGGTCATGAGATTAGTACCTTCCCTTTCCAAAGTTACTTAAAACTTGGGAAAGGGAATTAATTTTAATTCCCAACGCTGTATGGAAACAGTAGTTCATCGAGCCACACAGCTCCATGATGCTGCACTCATTATGCACCAGAAAACAAAACTGTTGCATGAAAAACAGCTTTGACAACTCTTACTATTTTTAGATCTTTACAAGCAGGGCAGAAAATGTAAAGTTTTGCCTGAGGATGGTGCAAGAGAGGTCATGTCACCTAAATCAAATGGGTTATTCTCTGCACAGTGGCAAAGCCTCAGGTGTGCGTAAACCTCATGTCCTTTGGTTTAGCTGGGCTTTGAGCTGAATGCTAACATGCCTACAGTTAGCATGCTTACATGCTAATATTTTGCATGTAACATTTAGCACGTACACCCCTGTTAATATACAGGCAGTCGATTTGTTTATGGATAAAATTAATGGAAAATTTACTACAGAAACCAGAGACCAACCACAGAAAAAAGGAAGCAGGCATTTTTCAGCTTTGTTTTCTGAGCTTGGCAGACATTACAAAGACATTACATACAGACTGTGCACCTTATCTACTTCTCTTGGAGCTCCTGCCTGCAGCAGCGGCGTGTGGAGGAAACAGGGCGTGGTCCTGATCTCAACTCATCTGCTCCAGGTGGGCAGACAGCAGCAGTCTAGGAGGCAGAAACTCTTCTTGCTTGTTCACCACTTCAGTCTGACGTGACTCCTTGTTGCCTGTGCCTGAGGGTACAACAAACAAACAGACTCTGATCACTCGCATGTGACTGAAAAACATTAAGCCACCTTTGTAAGCCCAACCAGGCTGTGTAAATAGGATTATGTAAACAGAGTATCTATAGTATCTATAATTATTTTTAAAGACATCTTGTTGAAAAGCTTGAATACAGCCGTTTATGTGCTGTGGTTACATCTATAAGCTAATATTTTTTCTAATTATTTACCTTTTAAATGCCAAAATGTGTGTTCATTGTTTTCCTCAGTATTTTGTTTTCATCAGTGTGGTGAAGCCGTGAAACAGTTCAATATAACCCACCACTGATACTCGTAGGAAAACATTACTGCCTTAAAATGGAGAGTTAATTCACTAAATATGTCACTGAACAATAAATGTATTTAAGAGCACAATTTGCATTGCAGGCCTGTGATGAAAACTTGGACGGCTGCACACAGATGGACAAACAGACTTTAAAAAATGGTTGTCAAACGTTTAAACAACATTCTCCATCATATTTAAGGTGGAAAAGCACCGACTAGTCTGATGTCTAACGTGTTTCCACTCACTTGCAGAGACGAGGTCCATGTACTGGCAAACGGCATGAAGCAGCAGTCTCTCAAAGCTGATTCACAAACACAAACAACAGAGAAATGACTCAGAGTCCCCCCGACTACTTATAGAAACAATCAACTTGATCCATTATTTCTGGAGTGAACCAGTTTCCCAGCACAGATCAGTAAAGTTAGCCTATGTGTGTTAATGCCATTTTTTCACATCCTGTTTTTGTTTTTGTATATATATATATATATATATATATATATATATATACACACACACACACACACACACATACATATATGCCATAATACACACCATGTTTGGAGGACAAATGGCACTGCACATCACCCCAAAAACACCATACCAACAGTGAAGTTTGGAGGTGGGAACATCATGGTGTGGGGCTGTTTTTCAGCATACGGTACTGGCATACTTCATATAATTGAAGGAAGGATGAATGGAAAAATGTACCGAGACATTCTTGATAAAAATCTGCTGCCATCTACCAGGATGCTGAAGATGAAACGAGGGTGGACATTTCAGCAAGACAATGATCCAAACACACAGCCAAGGACACTCAATTGGTTTCAGAGAAAGAAAATAAAGCTGCTAGAATGGCCCAGCCAATCACCTGACTTGAATCCAATTAAAGAGATCTATGGAAAGAACTAAAGACCATAGTTCATAGAAGAGGCCCACAGAACCTCCAAGATTTGAAGACTGTTTGTGTGGAAGAATGGGCCAAAATCACACCTGAGCAATGCATGCGACTAGTTTCTCCATACAGTAGGCGTCTTGAAGCTGTCATTACCAACAAAGGCTTTTGTACGAAGTATTAAATAAATTTCAGTAAGCGTGTTAAATACTTTTTCCCTGTGTCATTCCATTTTATTACACATAACTTAATTTCTGAACTTATTTGTTTTGTTTTTTTTGTATGTATAGATTACTTGGGTTGTTACCAACATCTGGTGTAAATTTCATGTCAAAAGCACCTTTAGAAATATATTTACTGAGAAAAATGGTGACGTGTTAAATACTTATTTTACCCGCTGTATTTGTATATATATGTGTGTGTGTGTGTGTGTGTTGTACTTCCTGCTGCTGCAATGACTTCACTTGTGTGTGTTGTATTTCCTGCTGCTGCAATGACTTCACTTCTTTGTGTGGATCGGAGAGGTTTCGTGTAATCGAATATAAACCGGTTTTCCAGGTGAGGAAACATAATTAGGATCCACCAACCAGGGCTTTCAACCTGAGTACGTGGACTTTAACATCCTCCATAATCTTACTGTTGGAATTAAGATATTTGGGGATACTCAACAAAGAGAGCTACTGTCTGTGGATTGGAGGTGTCAGAACCTAGAACCTAAACAATTCACTTTACGTAAAACTTCTAAAACATTTCAGCATTTTTTCAGATCTTCAATTTAAATGTTCAAAGACTCTGTATATTTGATGAAATTAATTATTTCTATGTACAAGAAGCCTATAAATATACAGGGTTTCTTCAGGGTTCACCAAGTTAAATGTAAGACTTTTTAAGACCTTCTTAATACCACAGAGAATGCAATTTAATACTGTTTTCACTGTCATACCGGTCAACGTATAATAGAAAATCAGAAGGGAAGATATGGCCTAGAATTACTTATATCACATTTTCAGTACTTCCCGGCAGTATATTACAGTAATTCCTAACAATATAATTAGTTACATTAATGCAACCTGTACCCCAATAGCGGCATAAACCAATAAAAAAAGATTAATTAATTTCACTTCAGTTTCTGCTAAAATTGACACTTCCCCATTTTGACATGATGAGCTTCCAAGTTACTGTAGCTAGCTGTAATGAGAGTGTTTGCTACAGGTCTGATGGTGCTGACTGAAACTCCACAAGAAAAGATTAAACAGCCTCCTGCGTGTACAGTCCAGTCACAACAATCACACTTTTAGTTTAGTGTTTAATGTCTTCCGACAGCCAGCAATCAGATACAAAAACATTTACTGCCCACAGCAGGCAAGAGAAAACATTTAAGACTTCTGTATATGAATTTTGAGACTTTTAAATATCTTCTAAGGTTTTGTTTGAGGAAACTGAAATCAAAGCTTTTCAAGACTTTAAGACCTGAATGTAGAAAAAGGATTTCTACCTGCTGGCGAGGTTGGTTGTGTAAACTGAGTGAGGTTGAGCGATGAAGAAGCTCAGAAGGTTTTCCTCAAGTACTTCCAGAGTTCCCTGTGAAGAGGAAATATAGTGGGTGGCAACCAGGGAGGGAGAAAGGTAAGAGGTCCCATCTCCAGAGCAATCATGTGTCATCACACATGGTTTGTGCTTGAGCAAAACACTGAACTTCTGAACTTCCTCACGGTGAGTCATGATTCCTTTACTGCTCTCACAGCCCTGTATGTAGTCTTCCAGCATTAATAACAGTTAGGAGCTCCTGGATTTCCAAATTTTATTACATTTGTTTTGTAGACCTCAGTCAGATTACAGGAGGCCCAAGCTGATTTACCTTCAATTGTAAATCTTGTCCGGGGCCATGGTCAATATAATGTTTGCCACAAAATATCTGGTGTTGTTGTCAAACCTGTTTGTCATTTGCAAAAATCAGGAACAGCATGACATATAGAGTTAAAAAAAGACTTTTGCAATGGCGACTGCGAGACAAAAAGCTGGTGTAGCCTCCTCGTTTGATGCACAGCAGAGAAAACTACTGAGTTTAACATGTCTTCCACCAGTTATCATATCACCGTATGGTTAGACCAATTGACAAGAAGTTGAGGCTTTGCAATCACACTAACTTTGAAGCTACTGTACGTATGAGACTCCTACCATGAATATAAATCTTTACCCATCCAACTGACATGATCAGCTCCAAAACATTTACTTTCCAAGCATGAGACAACACTCACCATGGGGATTTGTTTGCGTTTCAGAGTCGCTCGCAGTCTGCGATCGATTCTCAGGAAGCAGTCCTGAGCAGTGAAGGCATGATTTACTGTGGAGAGATGAGCGACGGTCAGCCAAACAGACGCACTTAAAACAACCAGCCTACAAACGAGCACAAACTTGAGATGCTCACCATTCCTCTGGTCTTTGTTTTTCTTCTTGGCCCCCTCCTGCTCCAACAGAGACAACAGCCTCTCCTGCTCCTCACCGGAGCAATTCATGAAGTCATTCCACGACTAAAAGAACAAGAGAACGAGGGAGACCAGTCAATTTTTAAACTAATACTTGTTTTACTGGGTGCTTTTAGATTTGGTGCTTGGATCACAGATGCAAGACAAGCTCTAAGGATTTTGTAGGGAGTTGAAAAGGTAAAACTCAATGGTCTTACAAACTTGCAGTCTTTAGTGCTGTGAAGAAAAACAGAAAAGCTAAAACCAAGATAGACCCAACGCCTCTCCTGCAGCATTAATGAGCAAGGCAGCAAAGTTGAAGCACAGCTGAAGTCAACTTACCTCTATGTAGTTTCTGTTGGTGCAGGCCTCAGTGAAGATAGATGGGATGGCAGGGTTACTGCAAACTTCCAGATCATCTTTGGAGCACTCATCCCTCTCAAGAAGATTAGCAAGATAGCGCGCTGGTTTTCAGAGAAGAAGAGAAGAGGTAGATGGATAGTGCTGATATAAGCAAAACTTCAGTGACAGATTTATGAATTTAAGGAGTTACTTTTTGAGATAAAAAACATACGTTTGTAGTACTGGCATTTTTGTAGCAATAGCAATTCAATGTAAACACTCTTTCCCATTGTTGAAAGCACTGTTTAAAAGCAAAAATCATGTGTGCATTGTTGATGTGCACATCTTTTAAAAAGGTGGCACTCAGTCTTAAAGGCTTGTCCGGCATTGTTCAGCCTGCAGTGGATGACAACGTCTTATAATCTGATCACGTGAAATGAGAGCTTACTGTTCTCCTGTCGGCGGAGGCTCTTCTTGCCTTTGGCTCGGGGGGTGAGGTCAGAGTTGCGGATGGCTTGGTTGATATAGAACTGTTTCTTTTTGGTGGGAGACACTCGCTTGGCGGGAGAGTTGGGCAGGGAGGTGCATTTACGCTCCTCTATCAGGCTGAAGAAAATGATGTCAATTTAGTCACACAAACCCTGAAGGGGAAGTACGAGCTGCTCAGATCTTATTAATTTGCGTTATTTTATGTTGAAGGGATGTAGTTAACCTGCTGTAACTTTTTTGGTGTACCCACTGTCTCGAGCTGCTGCATAGTCAGTCCGTAATTATTTAACATTTCTTAACATGTCTTCATCAACAACTAGTGAGAGTACAGGCTTATACACAGCAACTGTAATCATTCAGCTGCTTTTCGCCGTACACAAGATACGGAAAAAGAGTTTTGTGTGACCTAATTTTCATCCATTTCAATGGACCTGCTCTCTTTTTTAATTTGACATTTTCTGGAGCAAGCAGGTGATGTCATTTTAGTGAGGGTGCAGTGCTTCAGGCATGAGGTGGACACTGAGACTGGGTCTCTCTGTCTCTTTAACAACATCTTACTGCATGATTGCTGGATAGTGGTGTGAAATGGTGTATCTATATGAGCATGCAGTATACCATTACACCATAATCTTATTTGGCATGTTATCCAAGAAATGAAGAAGAATGCACCTAACAGCTGAAGGGGCAGTGAAAGGTGCAGATGATAACCAAGCTGCTAAATCAGGTGGATACTTCTCCTTTACTGTACTGTGCTGCTTCTGTTTTTATCTCTGCAGTATTTCTAAATGGATCAAAGCTGGGAAGAGCATCCTGCAGGAGCTGCAGATGTAGGTCAGTGGGTGGGTGTTGTGTGAGGACCGCCTCTGTCGGGTTAATTTCTGTCCTCAGCTGATGCCGTTTTTAGCCTGAGCCCTGCAGGTTGTCAGCAGCACTAGAGCAACACAACATGATATAACCTCTGCCTGGGTTAGTTGGGTTTGTCCACAACATCACTTTGACATGTAAACCACAGTTTTCACAACAGTTTTCAATAAAAGCAATATGTGGGTCTCACTTCTGCAGCTTCTCCTTCTTGCGTGTTAACAAGAAAATCACTACATAACCAGAATAAGAGGAGCTATAGTGCCAAGATCAACGCGTGGCAGCTAATCTGTTGGCAGAAACACCCCGACGTGATTCAGCTGTGAACAACAACCAACACTGGTCAGCTGGTCAGCTGGTTAGCTGCCGAGAAAGGCGAGTTAAAACCTCAATCTTAACGTAAACCAAACTAGCAACTGGGTGTTCATCGACTTGTGGTAGGACTTCAGCTCACCTAACACCGTCCACAAGTCCTAACGTAGACGGGTAGCTACTTATTAACGCTAACTCGCTTGCTAACGAAGCAACATTTTTTTTTTTTACTCACATATAATCCTGTTCCTCATTGTTATTTGTCAAAACGACCATCTTATTCCAGCGAAACAAACGGGGAGAACCGACACTCTGGATCGTTACGGAAAGTGTGGGGAAAATAAACAAATAAAATACACCCCGGGGCAGAAAACAGAAGTTAAAACAGCGAGTGTGTTTGGCAGGTGGTCCGTGTAGGTAGCTACAGCTAACAGCTAACAGCTAACAGCTAGCTCCTTGGCTGCTAGCTCGACAGTGAGCCGACAAGCCAGAACAAACAAAGAGGGGAGGAAGAAGTGGGAGGTCTCACTCTGTCTCCATGTAGCTACAACTGGTAAGCTGCTGGGGGAAAAAAAAAAACACGTAATAACTTCAATATATCACTTCTACCTTCTTCATTTAACACATTTAAGAACATTTATATATATTTGTTTTATCCAAACATAGTTGGATTTAACGAGTAACTATTGTAACTATAGCCACAGGTTTTGCACCACATCACACACAAAGAACTTTTAACAATCATGGGTAGCAGGTAAACAACACTTAGCCTATTTAATGTCTGGGCATGTGTTGCTATGGCAACATAACATTGTTGTTTTGGTCTCCACCAACTCCTGAGGGAAATATCTGGCTCTTCAGCTGCTAAATGCTCCACTGTGTTCACCAGCTGGTCGCTATCTTTGTCCGTGTGCTCTTTAGTGCTGGACGGGTTGTGTACAGTCAGTTTATCAGAGCAAAATCAAAACAAACAAACAAAGATGCTAAAACACTATGAGCCTTACACATTACGCATCATCATTTAATTCATTGTCAATATGAAAAATATTGATTAGTGCAGCTTTGTTAATTGTATTTATGGACTTGTTGATAGTCTACAAAAAAACAAACAAACTAATAATCACCACATGATGGATAATGTGAATGTATGTAAATCCAACATACGGATACTTGTGCATGACCGGTGTGGTAGTTTTCTTTTAAACCTCTGAGTGATTCATCTTATCAATAGACAATCTTTGGCACGCCTCTTCAAACAAATTCATGTCATAACTTGCTAAATAAAGCCTCTGCCACCTCCATGGTCTTTATAATCCAGCATCTTTGAGTGGTTTCAGGTCAAAGATGATCCTTCCTTTGACATAATCTGAAATAACAATGACCTTTTTCCCCCACTCATTAAGGGTTTGTGTGCATGTTACCATAACAGCCAGTTTAATAGGCCATCTAATTGTTCTGTGCTTTTCTCACTGCTGCTGGAGAGAAAAGGAGCTGTTCATTTTGATACGTCTCAGAGACAGAACACAAACATTTTCTTTATCTTAATAAGCTTTTTTGAGAGATGTTTGGACAATATCAGAGACGATTCTCAAAGGTGTTTTTATACAAATTTTGGAATGTGGGAAGAGAAGAAGAAGAGGACAGTAAAACCAGAAAAACATGAGCCAGACACTTGTCCGATGATCGTGGGTAAAATAAAGAAATCCATTCCCAGGATGAGAGCTGTGAAGGAAAAGGAGAAGATTAAAGTTACCACATCAAACAGCAAATGTCTCACTACTACATGTGAGACATCAGGGAATATAATGCGGCTTTGTGTCAACCTAATGCCTGTTTTGGCTGCAGCCAAGGAGCCTGTGGAGGAAGAGGACGTGGAAGAAGAGGACAACAGCTGTACAAGTAAAAAAGAGCCAGAAACCAGCAGCAAAAATGACCCATGTGTCAGTAAATCAGTGGAACAAACACTCGATCCAAGTGATTCTTACACAGGATTCAATTTGGACACTGACACCAAACAACCTCTAAGTCCTCAGTTTGTGCTGCCTCCTATAACTCAACCTAAACCAGCTCTTGAGTGTTGTGACCATCAGAAGACCAAGAAGTGCACACACACACCTCTACCTTCCATCGGTGTATCTGAGCAAACTAGGACCAACTCTTCAAACTTTTCAATACAAGGCTGCAGAGGCGACGAGTTAGTTACAGGACGAGTACCAGACAGCAGGCCCTGGATAGACAATCCCCTGTTCTCTAGAAGTGTGAGTAAACTACAAAACCAGCTGGCTAATAATGTTTTTCTGCCATTTTTTAAATCATCTTTAAAGAATTACATCTGCTCCTTAAAATCCTGGGGTGATAAAGAGAGTGCTGAAAAGTTTTGCTCATGTAAAAGTGGTTCATTTTGAGTTAAAAGGACATAAAGGAAGTCTGAACAGGTTGCAGTGGCCTTTGACTGAGAGGAAATGATTAAGTCACAGTTTAATACAAGATTCTGGGCAATAAAAATAGCTTTTAAAGCACCTTCCTGAGCAATGATTGAGTCACTGGTATTGATCAGAAACTATACATCTGCTCATACAGTATGTTGTAATCAGTCCAACAGAACAGTTTAAATCTTCTTTATTGCCCCTTTAATGTTAAAACAGATGCTAAGAGACATCAAAGGTCTTTACTCCAGTTATTACTTTTAACATGTTTTGCTCATTATTTGCAAATTATTGCGAAGCCATTAAGTCCTAAAAGCTGGGTTTAAAATCAAATGTTTGAAAAAGGAAGCTTAACTTCAAAATATCAGTTTAAAAATTAATTTAGTTTTCAAGATACTCAAACAGTAAGTGGAAAGTAACTAAGTACATTTACTTAAGTACAATTTTAAGGTACTTGTACTTTACTTGAGTATTTAAATTTTATGCTACTTTAAACTTCTACTCCTCTACATCCCAGAGGGAAATATATTTTTTACTTCACTACATTTACTTGACAGTTTTAATTAGTGGTTACTTTGCAGAATAAGATTATAAAATATTATAAAATATAATACATTATTAAGGATTAAACAAGTGTTTCCTAACCTTTTTGACCTGTGACCTCTTACAAAAAATCTGTCTAGTTGGGACACTTTATCATGTTTAGGATGTCTATCAGTTGTTAGCAGCATCATTAAATGACAGTTTGAGGCCCAAAGAGGTGAAATTATCCAATATTTCACAAAAAGATTAGAGAAAAATCCAGAAAAGAAATACAAAGTTTTTTATTCTTTCCTCTCTCCTTAATCATCTCATGACCCCTCAGATTTATCTTGTGACCCTTTGGACCTGTACTGTAAATAAAGAAGTTATAACTAGCACTCATGCAGAACAACTACTTTTACTTTTGATACTTATGTACTTTTACTTAAGCAGGATTTTGGATGCACTTTACTTGTAATGAGTATTTCTACATTGTGCTATTGGTATATTTACTGAAGTAGTTGATGTGAATACTGCACTGCCACTGACACTGAGCTAAGTTAAAAAAAAACAGATTTTAAAAGTAAAGCTGTTTTAAAGAACTGAGTTTTGTTGTAAAATTGCCTCGGGTATTTTCCCCATCATCATGTCATCACACTACAGATCTGACTGACTCTGCTCTCCTGTCCTCTGTGCAGAGATCTGCTGAGTTTCATCTTCCTGACATCTCCTTGTCCAGTCTGGACGCCCTGCTGCAGACGGTCACACAGAAACTGGGGAGGAAGAAGAGAGGTGGTGATGAAGGATCATGGAGACATGTCCAGTCTGATCACCTCCTCACGGCTGTTAGTGAACAGCGTGTGAGAGAGAAGAGTGTCGGGCAGCAGATCGACCACTGCACAGATAACAGAAGCCTGGCCAACATGTATGTTTGGTGGTTTTGAGTACAATTTTAATTTTAATGTTATTATTTATTGCACCGTAGTTGTAGTATGAAAGTGGAATATAAAAAGTACATTATCAGGGTTACATTAAGGTTACACCATTATCCATACTGAGGAACAGATGGAGAATCTGACAGGATTTTGTTGCACATTTTATTATTAGTTAAATTAAATTGGATGTCTTCTTTATAAATCGCTGTAGCTGTATTTGAGCCAATGCAAATTTTGCCTGTGTGAGAATTATGTGCAGGAAATTGACGCCTTGTGTGTGTGAACACCATTTGAGTCCAGCGGGGGAATGGAGGACCCTGCCACTGACAATAAAAACTATTTGTAACTAATAAGTGTAAATACATTCAATGGAACAGAAAAAAATCCAGCCGTAAATAGTGTCCAAAATTGGGTTTGATATGATGAAATTCCTAAGGATTATTATTATACCTAAACCAAAATTTCCAGACTCTCGAAGCCTTGTCATCACATCCACAGTTATTTATTTTACCAGCTGTTCATATTAACTTTGATTGTATGTTTTGATCATGATTATTTAATGCTGGCTAATTTCCAGAGTATGGGATCAACAGAGGACTTATCTAGCTATGAGTGAACACAAGAAAAGACCTTTCCTTTTAGATTATGTTGAAAATCAAGCATTTTTCAAGGAGAATATTCGCATTTGAAGCATTTTCCTAACTTATAAATATAACGGTTAACATTAAGCATTTTCCAAACTTTCAAGACTTTGTACGAACCCTGTAAAGAAAACCGTTCAGTAAATGTGATTTCTGTCTCTCTTCTTTTAACAGTGAAGCAGCAACACGAACATCAGCGGGTGGACGCAGTGTTAACAGACAGAGGAGCCTCCCTCCACTCATCCTCAGTATGACGAAGAAAGACCTCCTGACTTCCAATGCGCTGCAGTGATTTATCAAAAACAACAAACTGGACTCACAACATATACAGCACAATATTTTAAAAATGTTACAGGAAACCAGATAGTTTTATTTTCCTTTATCACATTCACAACAGATGTATACCCGTTTTTTTAAATCTATATTTCCACTATATAATGTACATCTTATAGTAGATGCACAGATAAATTAATGTTCAAGTAGAACGTTTCAAGCATAATAAAAGTACATTCAGTAGTAGACTTTCATTCAAAAATGAGACATTTTAATCCAGCTTAATGTCATTTCAGCTTTTTCAAAACGTGACCTTTTTATATTTTAATGTAGCATTGTGGAATGAAACCCTTCTGACACTTTGTTTGTCTCATGCCTATAGTTACTATATTGTAACAATCGTTTTAACATGTAACACTGCATTACAGTGCAGCAGCAACCTGCTTTGGACATTCAGTGTCCATTCAGCGGTATCATTTTTGTCACTTTTTTGATAGAAAAAAAAAGAAGAAATATAGTTTATGAAAAGAAACTTAAAATAAATTAAAAAAACAACCAACAGCAATGTTGTTGCATCTGGTGTTTGCAGCTTAGACTGAACGTATTCATTCTTTGATTGTTTGGTCTTTGATTTATTATAATTCTTTTGATTGAGTGTGGAGTGTTTGGCGTTATGTAGAAGAATTTGTAACGAGACTCTGCAGCTAAGACAGTGCAGAGTCTGGGCTTGAAAGCTTTTTCAATAGTTTTACATTTTAATAATAAATTAAATGGGGTTTCCAGACCTTTCAAGATCTGTGCAGGAAGTCTGGATGTCAGATTCCTCTATAAGATAAAACAAACAAAACATGACCTAATTATTAAATAACCAAAATGACAGTAAATGACAGGCAGAAGTAAAGATTGTTTTTCCTCATCATTTGTAATACCCTCTGTTCGGACAGTGACACTGACAAATCACACAAAATAAAAAACTAAAATTTTTGACAGATAAAACACACAAAAAAATTGATTTACAAAACAATGACACTTTTAAAGTTCATCATGAAACATTTAAGAGGTATTTAACATCTTATTCTCCACATAAGAGATATTGTATAATGTTCAGAAACAACCCCTCAAATGCTTTCTGATATATAAAATAATATTAATAATTACATGTAACACATGTACCTCAGCTACTGTTTGAGTGTTTGCAGCATTTTCTTTTTTTAAAGTGCTTTCTGCTAAATAAAGACTGGGAGAGGTCTAATGATTGAGCCCTGAGGAACGCCACCCCTTGTTTTTACGTCAAGCTTTGCATAATATTCTTTCAGGATAAATAAACCAGAACTTTGGAGTGATGAGATTTGATACAGAAAGAGAAGACACAGTGTATGATTCATGAACCCAAATAAAGGGTATAAAGCTACAGATATGTTAACCTTGTTAAGGTGAACAAGGCACCAAAGCCATATTAGGAAGCAATTTGGTTCCGTCATCAGAGGACGCCAAGGGGATAAATTTACCTCTAATGACTCAACAGTAACACTTTCAAAGTCCCTCTTTTACACTTCTTACTCCAGTGAGTGGTACTGTTGCATGTTGCATATTGAGGTTGCTGCCAACATTGAACAACATTCAAATAAACATACAGTGAGTAATAAAAAGCTTTTGACTGTAGTTGGTCCTTTCAACCTGTGTCCTCGTGTTGTTGCACCAGTCCACTTCACAGTTCGCTGTCCTGTGTGTTGTTGTCGACCATAAAGAGCGCAGAAGGACTTTTACTGGACCTCTCTGACGTGTGTTTGGATTTACTGGATTCTCCCTGAACTCCACTGTTTGATCCACTGCTGACCCTCCGATGCGTCTCAGCTGGCGGAGGTATTCTGGCCATTGCCGTACTGCTGTTCTTTTCTCCGTTAGCTTTGCCTTCTTTAGATTTGACCTGGCCAGCTTTTGCCTTTTTTGATTTACCCTCTTTCGGTTTGCTGTCAGATGATTTCCCATGCTGCTGTTGGGTCTTGCTTGGCTGAGGGGGTGTGACTGGCGGCTGTGGTTGGATGGTGGGAGGGTTAATCCTGGTGGGTAGTGCAGGCAGGTTGGTCGGTACTGTTCTGTTGCTGATGACCACAGTTGTGAGGTCGTCGTCGTCGTCAGTCTGCTCCTTGGCAAAGTTGACAAACACCTAGAAAAATGAACCCGCTTTAGTGTCACACTAATTCATCCTTCAATTTATTTATATTAGCCTGGTCAGCTATCAAGCTAATGATAGTCAGCTATCCATCACATTCTTGTTGTTAACACCTCTTAGCATGCATGCTAACGAATATATATAGTGAAGCATGGAGATATTAAAGGTTAAAACAACTCAAAGATTGTTCAATAGCTGAGACGAGCTTCCTTTCCTATTCCCTCATTGCAGCATAATAATAATAATAATAATAATAATAATAATAATAATAATAATAATTCTCACATATTGGAAGAAAACTTCTGCCCCAATCATTAATATGTGGCTGGATGATTTAATTAACATCTTACATATCCGTTTCAATCTGTTGGAATCTGCCAACCTCTCTCATTAAGTACCTTGCAACTTGAAATCTACCACAGCATCATAAAATGTGAAAGAACATGAGTGAGTGATGATATATATTTAGGTGGGTTAGGGTGCTCGGGTGGGATTATCAATACTCTTTGTTGCACAATTATTTGACATTTTATAGACCAAATGATACATTGTGAGAATAATCGGCAGATTGATCGATAATGAAGATAATCATTAGTTGCAGCCCTATTAAACATTCAAAATCATGCCTTTTCCTTCTTTCCTTTAAAAACTAGCCAGAGAGCAAAGCCTCCCCTGAGCAACGGACACATTGCCTCTATTTAGTTCTATTTACAGAAGATCCCGGATCAGGACCATTACACCACCCTTCTGCAGAAATATGAGAGGTTTGAGTGCTTTCATCCCAGCTGCACCATCGTCCTCACCTGGTCCAGGGTGGTCTGTGAAACAGAGAAGTCGATGATGCCCAGCTCCTCGTAGTTGCTGGCCAGCACATCGAAGACACGAGCGAGGCAGCAGCTGTGCGAGGGCAGCTGGAACTGCAGCACGTTCTGGTGGCGCTCCTTCAGCTCGATGCTGGGGAAAGAGCTCTTCATATAGGTGCTGATGAGGCACGAGTCCGGGTTGGATTTAGTGTCCACCAGACGGAGGATGATGGTGTAGCCATCACCAAACCTGGAAGGTGAAGGACAGATAGAAATAGTCAAGATTTTATATGTACAGTTACATCAATACAGTTTAGTGTAATGTGAATCAACAACTATAAAAAGTTAATCTTGCAAAGGTCAAAAATGCATCAGCGTCTCAGTTAAAAGCCAGTCAGCCTCATGATATGTGTTGTTCCTGAGATGCACTGTAGAGTAACATGTGCAGTCTACTGTGTGCAGCGTACACTAGGGCTACTTAACCCGTTCAGCGTGGTTGAACAACAAGTTCAACAGTATGAAATCATATACAGTATGAACTCTACAGCTTAAATTCTCCTTGCAGTTAAACCTAAGTCACTGTATACGACTTACAACTTACGACAACGAGTATCAAGAAAAAGAACACAGGTTATTTCCACAATTTCACGAACTGAACTTCTCCTCAGGGACTAAATATATTCACATGGAAGTGTAGACTATATTTCATTACAAATGAGCACTGGGCCATTTCACTGAATAATTGCAAGGTCTCAAAATATTTTAGGGGTATGGGCATGTGGAAAAAAATCCTATAATCACATTATACTGTCATTTTATATTGCAATATCGATGAATATGTATTTTCTGGAAAATGAATTGAGAGAATGTTTAAGGATAAAATAACCAGACAGGAATGTTTATTTCTGACAAATCCAGCTAATTAAGTACCAGTTAATTTGAAGTACTTCCTCACATTGATGCAAAAAACATATAAAAATCCAATATTGCCATAAAACAGCTCCTCCTTATTAAAATGATAGATACTGTGATATAAACGGTAAGAAAAGAAACAGATGACAAATTTTCAATTGTCTTACAGTATTTATTATCACATTGCCAAACCATAAATAATCTCGTATCTTTACTATTTAATATTATGTGACTTTTGCTCGGTTGAGCTCATACATCGTGAGCACAGACACTAATAAAGATGAGAGACTGTTTGGCTTTGAATTGGCATGAGCCGTCATTCTGTATTAATTATTATAATTTAAATGGCATTAATGACAACTTGATGTGTAAATTGATCCAAACTCTGTTGAGACAAACTGTGTATGTGTCCTTGTATACTCTCTTTGGTAAAAAACCTAATTCAGAACTTCTCAGACTGCTGCAGTGACTCGTGACTGTAAACCTCATGTGACTCAATCAGCTGCACAGAGAGAGGGTCCTTCACAGATCTCTTCACCTCCGTGGGGACAATAAACGTATCAAATCAGTAAGCAAACTTTGGTTTCAACTGATTTAGTAACTGATACAACAGGGGAGGGGTGAAGTTTGGCAGTGTGGGCACAAATCTCCAACGTTCATTCGCTGAATTATATTTCGTGTTTGGAGTTTAACTTGTATTGTTGAGGTTAGACAGAATATGCAAAAAACAGGTAAGATAGTAGAGTGTGTTTACCTGTTCTTCAGGTGTTGGACAGACCCGAGACACTGGAATCTGCCGTTGACCATGATGGCCATTCGGGTGCAGAGAGCCTCACATTCCTCCATACTGACCATACAGACACAAGATAAAACCCATTAACATATACACTATAAACACACTACAAGAAAACTCTTAGCTGACAGGCCGTTGTGGGTCATCCTGCTAGTGTGTCTTGGCTCTTACAGCCATGCCTCCGCTTTTAAGGTACAGAATAATTTAGTGTATATCTCCTCCTACCTGTGTGAGGTGAGAACTACAGCTCTTCCCTCTTTGGTGACGCTGAGGATGCAGTTCCACAGAAACCTTTTGGCTTTTGGGTCCATGCCAGTGGTGGGCTCATCCTAACAAGAATTAAAATCAAAGCATCAAGGAAACAAATATGCAAGTCAAAATACTAATACATTTTAGCAACATTCCTGGACACACTTTAAGCAAGAATTAAAACAGATATTACTGTGGTGGCACCAACTAACCACAGCATCAAAGTTTAAAAGGAGTCTATATGCACATTTTGAGAATGGGTGCTGTTATGTTTTATGCAATGTCTTTGTTGTTGCAACAGGTGATATTGATACTGATGATTGTTTTCTACAGTGGAGGAAAATGTTGTACGAGGGGACAGTAAATCTTCAGGTTCGATTCTCACCAGGAATATAACAGGCGGAGCCCCGATGAGGGAGATGGCAGTGGAGAGTTTTCTCTTGTTGCCTCCGCTGTAGCCTCCAGCCTCCCGCTCAGCGTACTGGGTCAGTCCCAGCTTCTGCACCCCCCACTGCGCCACCTACAGGACAGCAGAGAAAGTATATTAATCCCGCACTGTCTTGTGTTTCAGTTTTGAGGTGAACTGCTCCTTTGCGTTACCTTGACGACAGACTCCTCTGGCACTCCCCGCAGGCGGGCGAACAGCTCCAGATGTTCCCGACCCGTCAGCAGGTTGCTGATGGCGTCAAACTGTGGACAGTAACCCATCAGCTGGTGGACTCGCTCCATCTCTGTCAGCACACTGAGGACCACAGAAACACCACAACTGTCTCTGTTAGTACTGATAGTATGACTGCTGCTGCTGCTACTACTTTAGTTATTGTACTGGTACTACTACTATTGCTAACCCTACTTCTACTACTGATGTTCCTATGTTTCTTAACACTACCACCACTTTAGTACTAATGTTACTATGCAAATCGTACACCTGCAATGGTGGCCTATTACTAGTACTTCAACAACTACTGTCACTACAGGGACTACAGTATGACTACTACGACTACTACTACTACTACCGCTTCTGCCATTACTATATCTGCACCTATTACCTCTACAATTACTGATACTCTTTCTTCTATTACTTTACTACTACTACTACTACTACTACTACTACTACTGCTACTACAGTTATGACTACAACTACTGCTCTTGTAGCTTATTTCAAAGTTTATGGGTGTTGATGATATTTAACTGCCAATTAACTCAATACTATCTGCAAATCCAGTAATTAGTTAGTGAAAAACTAATGTTTTTAATGTGCTGTGAAAAAAAAAATGCAGTTTTACCACATTTTACCAAAACTTATCATGTGGGTAATTTCAGCTTCACGTCCACATTACTGGCCTCTTATATCCAGGATAGGCTCTCAACCAAAAATCTCAAAAGGGACACTTCATGTGTACTGTTTGATGTCGTTCACTTAGTAGAACAAGGCCTTTGTAAATGTTGAATAACTGGGTGGTGGAGAAGGTTTGTACCTGTGGTGATTAAGGAACGCCTCTCCGTAGGTGATGGCCGTGTCTCCGGTCAGCATGCGAAAGGTAGAGGTCTTCCCTGCTCCGTTCACCCCCAGCAGGCCAAAACACTGGAGGACACATACACAACAACACCAAGTTATAGATATAACTATACATGCAGAAGCTGTTGTCAGCAGCTGGCACCATACCCTTGAGACTATGTGAAGTTATTTAGACAAAACAGAGCTAAATATAATAGATGTTTCACTCTACAGTAGCAGCAACAGAAACTACTGTAGCAGTAGTAGTAACAGTTGTGGTTGTAGCTGTAGAAGCAGCTGTAGCAGAAGTAGCCAAGCAGGAGCAATATTAGTAGTAGCAGCAGCAGTATTTTTAGAAACAGCAGCACCAGCTGTGGAAGTATTATTAACAGTTACAGTAACAGCAGCAGGAACAGCAACAGCTGTAGCAGCAGTACTAACACTAGTAGCAGTTTTAGTAGTTTCAGCAGCAGCTGTGATAAAATAATGGCTGGGATATTATCAAAAAATGCCTCTTTTTGGGAGAAAACAGTTATTCAGACAATGTGTGTACAATGTGTGTGTGTTTTCATTGTACTATGATGTAATAAGTGCTGCTTTTGGTGTGTGTGTGTGTGTGTGTGTCTCTAACCTCGCCACGGGGAATCCCAAGGCAGAGACGATCCACCGCCGGCTTCCTGCCTGCTTTATAAACCTGCAAAACAAAAAGTCCTCTGTTATACCATCAGCCAGGAATTCACAATGATGCAGTCATAGCAAGACGTCTGTCAGTGTGGGATCAGTGGGAGAGGTTTGTCAAGGACTGGGCTCATCACTGTGACGCTGACAGTATGTAGGTTTTAAGTTCTGTAATTGGGAGACTGTAATTCTAACAAAATACACAAATTCAGCTCTTATAAACAGGACTCGAATAAGTAGTTTAAATGTTTTGTATGGGTTATTTTTTTCATCAAAGCTTGTTGGCAACTGAATTCAGAGATTTGCTGCCATTCTGCCACAAGAGTGTACAACAGTTTGAGTTTTTAAGCTTGTATGCTGTTTGTACCTTGCTCAGGTCTATCATGGTGAGGATGTCGGATTGGGCTTTGCCACTCATGACCCTCTCTCTCTCCCTGGCGATGTCCTCATCCTCTGGACCAATAGGAGGCATCTCAGGCTTGACCCACCACGGCCTGAACGGAAAGATACAAGATCACCCTGTATCATTTAGTTTTAATGCTATGAAAGTTATCTGTCTCCTATTTCTACACAGAAGGCATTAATTTGCTTCACACCTTTATTCATCTTATCTGCTTTTAGAAATATCCTGCTTCACAGTAATTTTGGTACAGTTGCTGCAGCTCGGGTCCAATGAAAAAAGCTCTGTTTGCATTTTATTAAAATATTTTCATCCCACTAACTAAAACTCCTGTAAATTTATTTCTTACAGTAGCAGAGAGGGTCTTCTGTCCACTGAGAGAGTTGCTTTAAACGTACCTGAAGCGAATAAAGAACTTGTACTGCAGCAGTATGGTGAAGATGAAGAAGATAACACCTTCAGCTGCCATCGCAAACAGGTTCTTCCCTACAAAGTCCCACTGAAGAGGGTCCAGAGTCTGCTTTGTGCCTGGAGGAGGAAGAAACACACTCAAAGACGCTCTTTACATACATATATCTTTATATATCTTCAGTCCTGTGTGTGTTTGCAGCAGTCTAACATGCAGTTCAAGTGTTTACATATGCATGAAATAATGCTCCATAGGTTGATTGCGAAAATCTCTCTCGTCTAACAACACCATTTACTGTATATTATATATTAAAACTGCAGTGCACAATCACCACAACAACAAGCATCAAAAGTGGAGAAGTTTATGGTTTCTTGTGGTAAAATAAGTTTTGGCTTTGAAATACTGAACAGATTTTTGGATGGTAGATATCTACAGTATTTAGAGGTGGATATATATTTTATAGGTACCCAGTCTCTGGAAGGCATCTGCCATGGCCTGGTTTTTGGCCATGTCGATGAGTCCACGACCCAGGCAGAAATGAGGGAAGATGAGAAACACCTTCTTCAGGATCCTGTTCACCTCGTTCAAATGCTGGAAAGAAGAAATCAGCCAGAAATCGTTGACTAGTTACAATTTTTTTTTTTGCTGCATTGCACAGAATAACTCAGCGATTACTGCTCAAGTTAAGAGCTCGGTGTGATTGAATTCAAACTCTCACTGATGAAGGTGGCGTTGCTGTTATACATAAATGTATAGCTGCTGTATAGTTTAATGTTTATGCATATCTGGGGCTTTTGCCTTATTATGATGAAGCCAATAAATAAGGACTTCTTTCTCCTGCCGGTGCAGACTGGTGCCATCTGTACCTCGTCAACAAACAGCTCCAGGACGAAGGTGGCGATGCTGCCATTGATTCCGATGAAGAGGTTGATGGAGGTCAGAACGACATAGGCTGTGCTGGGGACGCTGAACACAAAGGATGCTGGGTACATCAGAGGGGTGATGGACCACCTAAAAAAGATGATTAGGTCATTCATTTAGTAAAGACAGATACATTTATTACAGACCATGATCCTACTGGGACAATAGAGACTTTGTTTGCAGAGAGTTAATTAATTTAATTTAGTTCACTTAAAGATTACAACTGCAAAAAAACTCCTTTCTAGTTTTGTAAGAAGTATAAAGATGAACAAAGACAAGACAGGTCAAAATCAAGATTCAAGCTAAGTTCCCAGGCTGTGAAATGAATCTCAAATAAGTGCAACATGCTGGTAAAAATTATCTTTGGTGACTCAATGAGACAATTAGATGACAATATTGATGATGCATGATTTTAGAAGTGTAACAGCATGGACAGAAGTCAGTGGAGTCTGCCTGAACGCACCCATAGAGCAGGAGCAGCAGGACGAGAGCAGGCAGGTTGGTCTCTGAAACGTACGACTGCTGCTGGAAACTGATGAAGATCAGCACCACCATGGTGGCTGGGACGCTGTAGTTCAACTGACAAGATGACAACACAAAACTTTAGAACAAGAGGAAGTCTTTCTTTTATGTGCGCTAGAATCTTTATCCACTGAATATTATTTTCCTTTGAGAATCATCTGATGCAGATTATTGACTGTGGGTGAGCTCTTACACCATCCATACATGAAAGGCCTGAAAGAAAAGTGTACAGTTTAGGTTGTAAGATGTTATCAAGTTGACCACAGCATTTCTTCCTTATCATTAAGCTTCTTCAGTTACCAGGCGTTCAGACCAACAAAAGCCCTGCATTAAGAAAATGCAAGGGGGCTGCATTGGTGGGGGCAAGGCGATGTTGCATTGCGTTGCAGCAAAAGTTGAACCAGTTTAAACTCTTTTGTCGGAGCCTTCTTCTTTTGCCATTTTGCTGCAAAAATACAGTGGGTCCTCATGACAAGCAATAAAATGTTTAATTGATTATGAAAAACCAACTCACTCTCACGTTTGGCGGTAAATTATTAGTTGGAATTTCAATTAGATTATCTTAAAGTGCATTAGGTGATATTAGATTACATTTCCAGATTTACAGAACTACTATTTTGACAGTAAAGATAGGATCTAAACATAATGTAGGTGGAAAGATCATGTTGTGTTGAAGAAGCAACTCGTCATCTGTGGCTCTTGTCAACCTCGACTGGCAGACTGTAAGAATTACAGACAGAATTCATCTTTTCCAGTAAAAGTGTTGGCCTCTCCTCTGCTGCAACACTAAAACATTTACTCAATTCCCTCTGATGAAGAAATCCCACCAAATATGATCAGAAATTACTTATCATTTGTGTGTGAACGAATATTTTGTACACTTACAATTTGAGAAAACCTCATAATATAACAAGTGTGGGACTTGTGGCTGATAGAGTAAAGAAAATGTTTCCTCTCCTTTCTCTCGAGCACTGACCATGTCCCAGGTGAAGTTGGCCAGCCAGTAGAGGATCGGTTTGACCCCGCTGACAAACTGAAGGTGTTTGGCTTTGCTGACTCGCTCCTCAATCAGAAAAAGGACGAAGCTGGCCGGCACAAAGGACATGGCAAAGATCACGCAGATGGAAACCAGAACATCCACTGATGTGGTCATCCTGAAAGAGGAAGCAGGGAAAAACAGTCAGGTAAAGAAAAACACATATTAACATGCACAAAACATACATTGTATTTTACAACTCACACTTTGTCCTCTTTTTTATTTCTGATATTCAATTAATAAATTGGCCTTTCTGTGTAACTTGTTCAAGGCAAGATGTGTAAAGCAACACTTCCTAACAAAATATTTTTCTTGATTTGTTTTTGAACATTTCAGTCCATTTACTACATATCATGTAAGCTTTACATTACTGCTGACCAATTTTCAAAGCACATCATTATGTTGTAACACTGTATTCATTTTTCTACCTTTCAGACAGCCATTGGTTTCCACTCATGTTGGTATAAAAGTTGACTTTTTATCGCAGCCTTCTAATGTCAAAATCCAAGCAGAGACTTAAAACTTCCATGAAATAGTAATCAGACTTAAAATGTCAACCTAAAAACTCCACAGCAGTGAACTAACATGGCCATCTCGGTGAGTTGCTCCTTGGTGAGGTTGAGCGGGTGGTTGTAGGCAGTGATGCCGTGTTTTCTCCTCTCTGGACCTGGCGGCAGACTCGCTCTGAGCAGGCCGTTGTTCATCACGTTGACAAATGACACCATGGCATGCCATCCTTTGTTATTGTACCACACCTGAGTACAGCAAAGATAGAAACAATTTTTACTATAAAACTCAAGTGGAAAACATCTGGACACACACAGTCCAGTCGTTTTCATTTGGCAAGCTGTTGACAGAAAAAAGAAAGATCCAGCTAACAGCAATACGAAGCCAGATACACAACACATCACTTGTAATATGTGTCTTAAATGGTGTTTTATGATTTTTCCTTTAAAGACAAAATGATGAGAGAAGACAGATACACAGACACATATTTACCTTGACATTGTTTTGACTGTTCAGTCCTCCCAGAAACTCCGGCAGTCTGTTTAGCAGATGATCCAGTGAACTGTTCTGTGATGAATCAAAGAAAATCAGAAAACATTAAGAACATTCAGGAAAACAGAAGTTTCAGTTAAAACATGCCTGAAACCTCATTTATACCTGTGGAACTCCATAACGAGTCCTGATCGCCATGATCGAATCTTGGACATGGTAGACCTGAGATAAAGTCTGGGTGGCGCTGCCTCCGAGGGAGAAGCCTCCGTATCTGCAACACAGAAATTAAACTTTGAATAACGTTTGGAAATCTACAACGTATGACAGTTTGTTTCTTATCAGTCCTTCAGAACAGTAAAGTTTAAACAAGTCTACAAGCCTCAAACGACAGATGCTAGGATTATAAGTACTGCAGATATTTTGCTTCAAAATTATGTTTTATACCAGGAGCTTACCTGAATTCATTCACCCACTTCTTGGTTTTTAGGCTGTTAATGACACAGAGGGAAAAGGTGTGAGGAATATTTTTAAAGGAAACACAAACAGGGAAATACAGGCCTTATTTTTCTACATTAACATCAGTGTTGTAACTACAGCTATCTTTCTTTTAATATTTAAAATATGTCGACATTCACTCCAAAATGACACACATTTTTATTCCCATTCTTATATCTCATATCATCAGACTGGTTTCAGGGACAATTTGAGTATCTCATGCTGGTCTGAATGCTCTTCATGAAGTGCAAAGATATTGCAAGTCATTCTTCCCCAAAAATAAAACAGCTATTGGCAGCTTCAATATAAAACTATCAATAAGAGGCATCATGGTTTGTAGGCTACAAATAAAGATGAAAAAAGGTAAATCAATACAAGACTTTGGCAATCACATGAAAGACGCTGATGAAGGAATAAATGCATTTATGATTATTGTAAGGCATTTTGTTCATTAGGAAACAAATAATAATTATACTATATATTTTACATATATAAATACATTCTATCAAATAAAATTGGGTCTTAATCACTGACATCAAAGATGGAGGCTGCAATTTTTTAAAGCTCAATTTCCAAACACCACAGGAAGGGAAAGCAATGGTGCTGTATTTTAGACCCTAATCTTTACCCACAGTAATCTACATCAAAACCAAAAACCTAAACTAGTGAACAAAAGTAACAGATTTAAATGGAATACCAAATAGTAATGCATGTTATTGTATTATGTTTAATGAAGTACCTTTTCTTGAGGATCTGAGAGTAGGTTTTCACCAGGTAATCAGAGATGTTATAACTTGTCAGATTTTGGAGGATGTCTCCAGTCGGTCTCTTAATCTAAGACAACAAATAAAAAAATCTCAAGAGCCAGATATAGACACATGCTACGGTGTATTTATATGATACCATGCACTAGCAAACATTTAATGAAAATGTTACAAGGTTCCAGGAAATATAAGCTGCGTTTTGGCTTTAGATTAATTTCCAGTTAACTTAAATATCACTTTTGTCCTTTGTCTTGTGCTTTTACTTTGCTCCATTTTAAATGGACAGTGAAAGTGCACTGGTGATATTTTCAGTCCAATCTGCAATCCCTGATGCAGAAGTCAGATCATTCAACACTGCATGCTGCAAATAAGTCGGTCCTGATCTAACACCTCACTGACCTGTGGAGGCGGCAGTCCACCGGCACCCTGCTGGCAGTCGGGAAGCATCCTGCGGACGTCCTCTGTGCTACACTGACATTCAGGAGATGGTCTTTCTCTGCTCCAGTTGCCTCTGCTGAACATTTGCCAGGTGGAGTAGGAGACCTGTGGCCGCATGAACAGGCCACTCCGTTGGCTTTCACACTGAGGACTCCTGCAGGGAGAACAGGGAGTGAATGTGGAGTAAAGGTTTGTGGTTTAAGCAATGAAATGTTGCCTCAATGTCTGGTAATACAAATAAAGTGCATTAAACTACTACAAACATTTAAAAAGGTATAGAGATTTCCCCAAATCCAGAAATTTGCGTTTGCAGATATAAAGCTTACAACTGATGTTGCAATTTCTACTGAGTGCCAGAAGAGGTCCTAGATTACTTAATACCCCAAATCAAAAGACTACACTTTGTGAAGATCACAGGAAGAGGTGCATAATTTTTTACTTTTACCCTGAATAGTAATCCATATGTAAGGAAACATAATGAATGCTTTTGTGACGTTTCAAAATGCATGTTTTTAATCACTAAACAGTCTGTTTTATCTCCCATTTGTAGTAAAATGATCTGAATTTTTTGCCGTCTATCGTATGTTTTTCAGTTCTTTCTTAGCACTATGGAAAAAGATCCTGATGTCTCAAAACTAGAATGTGTCCCACTACCTTCATTATTTTTCCTTTCACTTCCTGTTCCTTCTGATTCTGCTGAGACAAATTATTGTATTTACGGGGGTTGTCTTACGTGCTGTTGTCTTCTTCCTCTTTCTCCATGCACTTGGTACCAAAACCTGGCTGGTCCAGCAGAGCTTCCAGCAGGTTCTCCATGGCTGGGTTCCCAGGTGCATCGTTGCTGCAAATATTAAACCAGAGGTGAGGAAGCTTGTCTTAATAACAATTACAAGGCATCAAGTTAAGAAAACACCAGTTATTTCACAGAATTAAAACCTTCAGTTTGTAGCTTGTTACATGTGACAGAGTGGAAAGTAATGCACGGCAGAAGAAACATATTAAAAACCTTTTCTGTGCTGACTAAAGTAAAGGTGAATATTAGGGTGCAGGCCTACCTGAAGAAGGTGTACTGTTCTCCGTACATCCAGGGCTGTAGCTGCAGGGCGGGATACTTCCCAAATGGCGGAACGATGAGGCTGAAGAGCAGAGCGACCAGCACAAACACAGCAGGCAGGACAATCTGAAGCACAAATCAGCCTTCTCAAGACCAACAACTAATTCTCAAAGAAACACCATAAAATAATTACTAAATTTTTTCTTAGTCATCAAAGCCCCTAACAACTTATTAGTAAACTAACTAATGAAGACGCTGGTTTTCGTGATGGAAACCCTGAACCCTAAGATGATGAATCTAGGTCTCTAACAGCTGCTGCTGATGTTTGTCATCACCTGCGCGAAGAAGCCTCTGCGGCTTCTTCGAGCATAAAGCCAGCGTTTGATGAAGAGAGCCCTCAGCTGCTGCCAGGTCAGCCACCAGCCGGTCATTGGGATTCCACCTCGGCCATCTCCCCTCAGCGGGTCTGTCTCCTGAGGTTCTGCAAGCAGGAAAAACATAGGGTGAGAGCTTACACTGACATAATGGGCTGATAAATACATAGACTCCTGTCAGTGCTGTCCACCTTTGATACGACGGAGACGTTTGTCAGATCAGAGCCACAGAAAACTAGAGTAGAAACATGACATGACTAATGACATGACACGAATAACAGACTAACACATGTACTGTTATGTATCTAAACCTTAAAGATTGTCGTCTGTCTGGTTTTAGTGGAAAGTTTATGTCCCATTATGGTCTTAATGCCTTTTCAGAGCCTTTAACATTAACTTCTAGGAGGAAACACTGAGTGCGTGTAAAATGTGGAATTTAAAGATATTGAAAACAAGCAAATTCAGCCTAAAAATGTTGGTGTGCGCGTTAGCTCTCATGAACCCATAATCAGTTAAATTCTTCGTATTTGTCTACTCTAACAGTTAAAAGTAGCGGGTGAAGATAAATGCTGTGTATCTAATCTTTCTTTTTCTATCTAATTATGATTTTCAGGGAGGAATGATCTGAAGGTACCTTGCTTACGAAGCCTTTTCCTTCCTGGGTGCATTATGGAAACAAACAGTCACAGTTGGAGACGAAACAGCAGACTGACTGTACATGGAAACACTGTGTGGTATGTACACAAATCTATGTGTCTGCGAGTGTGAGTGTGCATACCTGTCTCTGGTTCCTCAGAATGTTGTCTCTCAGCTGATGGCTGTCGGCTGTGAGGAGATTCAGCATGCCGCTCTGGTTCAGCATCCACGCCGGTTTCCTCCGCCACTCGCAAAAAGATCTGGAAATGAACAGAACGGTCATGATAAAAGATTAAACGCCTCCTTACAAACACAACAAGGTGCTCTTCGAAGAATCTTAGGTGTGAAAACAGGGTAAATCTACAAGGTCTCAATGGACACCTGATACTCTTCTCTGTTTCAGCCCAAGATGGATGAATTTTTAATGAAAACTCTCACCTAACGCAGCTTCAAACTGAGGCATTAATTTCTACCCTGGAAATTTTCTTTAGGCCCTGACAGCTGAAGATGAAGACAGCAGGTGGCAGTAAAAAAGCATCCAGTGGCTTTACACAGAGGTCAGAGGAGCAGAGAGTGAGTGTCTTATTCATACTGAGTAAACTTATCCGGCTCTATAAATCCACTATCAGGGCTAATCTGATGCTAACATTAAACCCATTAAGACCGCAGCAGCTCCGCAAATATCCAGCCCTCCTGATAAGACCTGGTTGAGTTCCTGTAGATCACACTGGTGGGACGACGAATGTTCTTAACACACGTGAAATCAGCTGAGGTCAGTGTGAAAGTGTTTCAGGGCCACGCAGGCTGCATTGTTGTGTGCCGTGATGTGATGTTTAATTTGGACACAAGACCTTTATTCTGACACCGGCAGTTGGTTTCAGTTGAACATCCACCATTTTGTCAGCTGTGTGACCATTAGGGACAATGTAACTAAATTAACATTTAGTCTATATTTGTGAGAATCTAGTTTCCTGGTTACTATACCAATTCATTTTTAAAATACCCTTTGTTTGACCTTTGTTTATGGTTTCTCACATTTCTTTTGATTTGTAATCACTATCATTGAATTTGTTAAGTTTTACCCAACCCCTACCCCTTTCCCTTTTCACAGTCTCACAATTGCTTCCAGTAAAAACTTTATAGGCCAAATGCTGTTGTGTTAGCTGGCTGCATAGCTGTGATCTATATGCATACTGAGTTCAGAAAAACCCTTGAGATATTTTTTAATGCCAGTATCAATCATTTGCAAGCACCTATGACTGAGTTTCATATTGCTTTTTACAGTAATTTCATATTTTTTCAGTCTTTTTAACTGAACAGTGCGTGAAATTAAACTTTGGCTTCCATGCTAAGGGCTTTTAAGGTTTCTGGCAAGTGGATCAAGTGACTTTTATTATTTATCCATCCATCAAAAACAAATGTAAATGTCTCACCTCCTCCAGTGTGCTGTCTGAAAGGCCGTAGCTGCTGATGCCCAGCTCAGTCAGCCTCTGATCCAGTTCGGCCAAGAAGACGCCCAGGCTGCTGTCCTTGGCAGCCATCTGCGGCAGGTTGATCACCGCCTCGCGCCTGGACTCCTCCACCAGCCTCGCACCCGGGATGTGGTGCTGTGCTAGGGAGAGCAACGGCACCAGGTCTGCCACGAAGACGATGATAAGGAGGGAGATCATGCTTTAGTCTGAGTGTCCTACGGTTATTTCTTATTTAATCATAGAAATTGTTAATGCACCAAACTGCACTTTACCAACATTGAACCTCCTCCGCTTACTGTAGAGGCCATACAGCAGTTAAACACTCACATGAGCTGTTCTCCTCACTTCCCAGTCCGGTGTCTTCACTCATGGATGACTCACTGTCCTGAAACACAAAGATGAGACCTCAACATTTACAGAGGAGACTACAGGGACTACAAATGACTGTGCACATTGCAGGCAGATTGATTTTCAAGCTTTTTTCATGTGCGTGTCATTTTTTTAATTTTAAAAGGTCTTTGTTTCACTCCTGCACTGTTGTTATCACCCCATCTAAGTTACTGAACTTGATTTTTAAATTAATTTAAGCATTTGTTGGGTGTTGGTTGGTGCATGTAACAGTGTGAATGTGAAGCAAAGCATTGCTGAAAAATAACAAGCATGCACACGTGACTTATCCTGGTTTAGGTTAAGAAAAGAAAAAAAAAAGAAAAAAAAAAGAAAAAAGACACCTTGAGAGGAGGCAGCTTGTTGGTGCTGATGCTGGCACTGGTGCTGATACTGGTGTTGCTGGGAGTGCTGGTGTCTAGTCCCTCCCTCTTCACCACAGTGAGGTAGTAGCCAGATCCAAGGTTGGATTTCAGGAAGAGTGGTGAGCCACAGCAGCACAGCTTCCCCTGGGAGATGATGGCGATCCGGTCAGCTAGCAGCTCTGCCTCGTCCATGTAGTGGGTGGACAGGATGATGGTCCGGTCTGATGGAGAAAGACAGCACAGACGCATATTGACTATTTCTTTTACTTGACATCTGTATATTTTGTAGGTCTCGTGTAGGTCTTGGATCAGGTTTAGGTAAGAAGAAAAGCATACTCAAGTTTTACAGCAATGTTACAATAGAAAGACTGGATGAGGGAAACTATACACTTTTTTCAGCACTTACACTCTCGTGTAAGTATGTAATATTTCAATTCAAGTAAAGACAAATAAAGCTACAAGGCTGTCACTCTAAAACAGCATTGCTGGTTTGGCAGTTCAGGCCTTTCCATTTACAGCAGTATCTTTTTGACTTGTGGCCCTTTAAAATGTGGTTTCCTCTCATCCCCCCACTCAGACAAAACATTGACATCTACTGCTCCACAGCACCCCTTGTCCTGCACCTTTGCGGTATTTGAGCAGCAGATCCCAGATCCCTCTGCGGGAGTATGGATCAACACCGGCTGTAGGTTCATCCAGAACAACCACCTTAGAGCCTCCAACAAACGCTATCGCCACAGACAGCTTCCTCTGCATACCACCTGAAAGAGAGACAGAACAAGGGTTTTTTTTTTAATTTTGGAGCAGCAAAATCTTTATTTTTCAGGACAAAGTTGACACACCCCTCCACATAAATGTACAGTGGTTCTACTAACTGATGAAAGTGAGGGTCAGGTCATGCTTTTATGCAGAAGTTAAACTAGCATGTTTACCAGAGAGGTTTTTGGTCTGTTCATGTCGTTTGTTCAGCAGGCCGACGTCGTCCAGCAGAGTGTCAAGCTCAGCTTTCACCTCTGCTTCAGACAAACCCTTCAGACAGCCATAAAACCACACATGCTCCTCCACTGTTAGTCTGAGAGAGAGAGAGAGAGAGAGAGAGAGAGAGAGAGAGAGAGAGACACATGAAAATTTGTTTAAATACAATCTACTCCTTCAACAACATCTGGGTATTTTCTGGTGAAAACCAGGCCTACCAGATAATCTAGTGTTTTTCAGACCCATCATTTATTTCATAGTAATGTGACTCATTTTATGAAACTGTCAATCATTAATAATGAAAAACACACAAAAAATAGCTTGTGGTATGAATTTCTGTAATCCATCAAACCTAACCAGAGGAAGTCAGAAATGTCAGAAAGACGAGCCTTACATGTCAAACAGGACATTGTGTTGTGGACAAACTCCCAGCGTCCTCCGGATGATGTCCATGTCATGGCGGATGTCCATCCCCTTGATGTACACAGTGCCCGAGGTGGGTGGGAACAGGCCAGTCAGGACAGATCTGACCAACATCAGACACATTAGAATAAATACTTTGATCCTAATCTCATACCTTTTACAGTCTTTTCCTAAATGAACTTACAAAAGGTCAACATCAAGACTGTCAGTACGATACAGTAACAGCAATTTCACACATAATTAAGACATATAATACCTGCAAAGGCATTATATCAAATATATATGGAGCGACTGTATTGTAGATTGAATTTTGTCAGCTTGTACCAGAGCGAAAGGCTTCTGTTTTTTTCCTTTCTTTTTGCTTCCGTTTTTATTGTGCTTCGGTCTAGTATCGCTCAAACAGTGAGAAATTGCTTGCTCTTTGGCTCAGTCCCCTGAAGTTTCACTCAGCCAAAGTGATTCATTCTACATCAAATCCTTGTAAAAAATAAAACTCTAAACTGCCCTCATACATATAATGACAGAACACATCAGTGCTGATAGTCTTTCACTCGTCAGGTCTGCTCCGTACATGGTGGTGGTTTTGCCGGCTCCATTGTGGCCGAGGAAAGAGGTGATCTGGCCCTCGTAGAACTTCAGGTTCAGGTGATTGACGGCCAGTTTGGCCCCCTTCTTGTAGATTTTCACCAGGTTTCTGATGCTCACACCCAGTATCAGATTAGAGGGTTCTGGTTCAATGTTATCTGATGACAGAAGCACATTTTATATATTTAGAAGGGACAATATACCGTTAAATCTATGTAAATGGGAGTTACAATGGCTTTCAATTTAGTGCTATATAATAGTGCTTTACAATCCATAATAAAAGTGTAGTGTGTGAGTAGAAGTCATCAGCCAAACGGTCACAATAAGTTTTTACATGTTGAGAACATAATTTTACTAACTTCACTATAGGACACGACTCCAAAATGAAAGGGATTATGGGTAGCACGAGTCAGACGCAGCTCCACAGTCAACAAAACAAAGTGAAGTCTGGACTGATGCTCACACTTGGCTTCAGTCTCCTTGTGTTCTTAAACCTTGATGTTAACAGGTTTATTGTCTCAGCTCATTAACTTGATTTGTACTTAATTGGCTTAAACATACAAAATGACCAGTTTGGTCTTTTAACTGGTATTAAGACCAGAGGACAAGCCAGCAGACAGCATCCAAACTCTGTAACCGGGTAGAATGAGTAAAACTCTGTCCAATAAACAAGCTACTTATCAATGATGTGACTTCTGTTTACAAACTGATCTAAATAAATAAACTTTTTCAGTGTGGTTCAGACAAAGAAAGACAACTGTAGCTATGATTGTAGCTTGAGATGATTATGACAGAAAAAAATATTTAACTCAGAAGAGAAAGAGAAACAGCTGCTGCTTATACCTTCATCCTGTTCAGTAGGTGCGGGGGGGATCGGCATGCCTGCCTCCAGGGGAACTCCACCCCAGTAGTTGATCTGGAAGATGAAGTACCACGGCCTGGGGATCCCATATTCACCTGGTGAAAAAATACACACACACACACACGTGCACAAATTCAAGGTCCAAATCAAGCACAGAGAGTTTTTATGTTTTTGATTAAAGAACCAGTTTAACCAGTGTTTCTTTGGCTACACTGCATTTCTCTGTAAAGCTGTTTTCAGCAAAGCACTCATATCTGCTGTCACTAATATGGTGAATACAATGTTATGCTGACCTACGGATATTGGCCAAAACTACAACTAAACAAAATATTCCTTTACGAAGGGAAACATTTCCAGAACATTATCAAAAAAAACAACGGCAGCACACCAGAAACTCAATAGATTCAAATATTTAAGAAAAAAAGTCTACTGAGTTTTAATTTGACCTTTTAAACAAGGTTAAAAAAAGACTGTTGAAAACATAAAATCAGCTTCTAGTTGCAGCTTTCAGATTTTACTTAGCTTTTCTTTCTAAATTATGTCATTATCTTCAAACTAGTCGTACCAGGAAACACTGCTTCGATGTACCAGGCTGCGATGGCGTAGATGAAGGCATCCACATAAAGCATGACTATGGAGGTAGTGAAGCTGTACGAGTCTCCTTCCACAGGGCTGGAGTGGAGGTTGTACCACTGGATGCCCACGCCTTGCTCTTCATACTGAGAGAAATACTCACAGCCGAAGCCAAAGGCCACAGGGGACAGGAAACTCTGAGGAAAGAGGAACAAACCATTTTTTATCTTGGCACAAGGACACTTAACCAAATGCTGCGAGAGTGGCCCGTAAGAAATTTGCATTGAATTGTATTTTGTACAGTATTGAAGCTTTACATTTAAAAACTTAATTACATACATTTAATTTATTTTAATGGTAAATTTTCTGAGTCAATCTGTACATTTATTCTTGTTACTACTGCTGAAAAAATCTATGTTTAATCATTCATTTTTGTACAACTAGAACAAATTTTTCTAGAACTGTATATATCTGTATATATCGTATTTTGGAGATAAACTTTCCGATTGTACCCTTAATAATTTTACTCACAGCGAAGACTCGGTGGGTGGTGTTGAGGCGGTCTCTCCAGGCCACACACAGTACGTAGGGCAGGTAGAGGCCAAAGTATATAAGCCCACCACATGCAGCAGCCAGGTTAGCTTTGGAGAAGAAGGTGCTGATGAGGAAACACTGCATGATGGTAGCAGTGGCAAACGCTGTCAGGAAGAAAAATACAACAGACGGGTCGCTGTATGGCAGGATGTCCCCCCACTGGGAATAAGACGAAGGAAAAACAGGTAGGTGAGACAGTGCAACACACTACAGGAGACAAATGTTACAGAAAAAAGGAAAGCTTTACATTCAACATCAGCTGTTGTAAAACACCTGACACCTAACAATTTTCAACTTTAATATCAGTCCTCTCATTACATTTAGAAATCTGACTGCAGACTATTAATATTTCCAATTTACAGCCTGCCTTTGCGTATTTTTCCTTTAATATATTTAGTTACGAGTGAGTGGTCATCTTGCCTTGAGCAGAGCAATAAGGAGCCCTGCAGAGACCAGGAAAGGAACCATGCTACTGATGAACCAGCTGAACCACAGCGTTCCTGTTCCCAGACCCATAATCCTCATGGTTTCCTTCAGCCTCGCCTCCTTCTCGTACACCACGCCTTTGATGATCATGGCCACCGAGTAGATCCAGGCCAGCGTCATGAAGAGTGGCAGAGAGCGGTTCAGCACTCTGAGGAAACTGTTATAAAGGTAATGCAAAATAATGATGTAGTAATATCCTAAAGTAGAAGGTTGTTAAAGGTTATTCAAAATATGGGACTGTTTTTTTTAATTAAAATACTTATTCTGACATGTTCTCTAACTGTTGAAGTTTTAGTGAACTCATGACATTCACAGGGACTCCTTGTTTCTGATATGATTCAACACATGAAGAACAACTGGCCTAAAGGTCAGAAGTGTGGTTGTGGCCAAAAAGTCTAATTCAAATCTACAGACAAAATTGGAACTGCCAAAGAGTAACTCTCTCCCTTTAACAGCTACCATTAAGGTGTCCTTGAGCAAGGCACTGAACCGCCACTGCTCAGTGGCGTCCAGTAGCAGATTATGGCTGTACTGGTCTGTTCCCACCATGAACATGTGGAACTGTGTGCGCAGTTTGTAAAAACATCAATCTACAACAACATACGACTCACACATCATCCACATAGCAGGGGTAGGGCATCTGCTGGATGTAGATGCCGGTTGTTTGCTGAACTCCGGTCAGGACGCGGCTCACAGCTCTCTCCACCAGGTCCTGGACGTACACGAAGCCGCCCCAAATGTAGCGCATGTCATTAAATGGGTCGGCTGCTGGACCAGGATCCCAAAACCTGAAGAAAAAAAAAAAAAATGATGTTTTTGTTTTTGGAAATCCAAGTGCTGGAGAAAGTCAGCACCAAAAATGAAATTTTCTTGTTGCTAGGTGAAAACTAAAAACTTGTTTTTGGCTCAATATCATTGATATTTGATGAGGAGTATATTTTCTTCAACACACAGAAAAGCAGATAATCCTTTTCACTCATAATAAAATCTGATAATGAACTAAATTTGTTTCACCTGACAGCAACAAGTCCCATAGACGAGAATATTATATATGTAGCCAATGCAAAGCTGAAACTTTTCTCGTTCTTTGAGTTTAGAATTCTTCAAACAGAAAACAGATTAGGTTATATCTCAGTCTGGTTTGTCCAGTTACCCCAGTGGTTTTTACTACTAGTAAGTACATATGGCTTAAGCATGTTCAGGAAAAGGCATATTCACAAAAATCCAAAGCTGTTTCCTTGCCATTCCAATGAAAAAGGTCTAGATACTAATGTAAAAGAACGGCAGGATAAAAGATGTTTTGGTGCTTCCTCAGTACCTGTCCTTGATCTTGTTGGTCCGGGTCACATCATCAATGTCCATTCGGATTTTGTAGGTGACGTGGGGCGGCAGGTCAGGGGATGAGGAGTTGGGCAGCAGGAAAACCACACCCGCCCAAAACTGCCTGTCCTCCAGTAGCTCTAACGCCCTGTCAATCATCTGACCCTCGGTCTCCAACCCCTCCAGCTTGTTCAGAGAGAAACACTGCAGGGGATTATAGGAAATATGATATGAATAATAAATAACAGGGAGGAAAAGCTGAAGTTAAACTTTACTTGTACTTTACACTGTTGGACACAAAATAAAACAAATTTTGGCTTAAGGATTCACTGTTTACTTCTTTATTTTCCCATCTAACCAATTCTCAAGAACACAAAAAAAGCTTAAAAATAATGGCCCAAGTTAAAAAACCCCAAAAAAAAAACCCAAGCATACTGTTTTGTTAGCTGTTATTGCAGATTAACATCTGAAATTGCAAAAAATCACCCCAACTCTGTTTCTTGAAAATTGAATGTACTTTGAAGATTCATTTCCTGCTCCAAATTCAATCAAACATGATTCGTTCTGTTGTCATCTCTCTTCCGTTCTTATTCTCAGTAGGAAGCTGGAATTTCTGACATGACAAAACAAGAATGCTAAAGGAAGAGAACCTCAGTGACTTGTGCGAGAGTGGTGATGGTGTGGCCGAGGTCGTTATAGACGTCCAGCCAGGTAGGTGGTGCTCCAGGCTTCCTTGGGGCGCCTGGCGAGGGTGTGGACAGGAAACGTGCGATTCGTGAGGCTGTCCAGGACGTGTTCTCCAGACGCAGGTTGACCAGTACTGCGACCTCTGGCCGCCTCAACAAATCCTGTCAAACACACACACACACATGATATGAAAAAAGGATTTTCAGCACCAAATGTGTCATAACACACTCGTCCCTCATGTAGAGAGACATCTGCTGGTGAGTCAGACCTGCAGCAGCTGAATCTCCACACTGCTCTCCATGTAATTCTTGATTCGTGGGCCCACCTCCAGCCAGGCGTCATTCAGCTCCTGGAGGATCTGCAGGTCCTCGAAAGTCTTGTTCACCTTCAGCAGACACAACTTGTAGTTAGTTTAGATGGATGTGTTTGTTTACAAACTGAATGCCTACAGTTGTGCAGAATACTGTTATAGCACTTTCATCCAAAAATCATTAAGATTTTAAACAACTGGTTCTAGGTCTGAGGACACTGCAGTTAGGTGGGGTCTGTTTTCTCCATCTGAGCCACTAGGACATCCCAGAACAAGGACATTTTACATTTTGGAAAGATCCAACTGTGAGACACACAACCTGAGCATTTGCCCCTCAGTTAGGCTCTAAAAAGTGTGTACTACCAATCCACATTGAAATTGAGAGGCTAACTAACACTGGCCTGTAACTTGTGATATTCACTGGTTTCAGCAAGAAATGCTTTAAATGGTAATGAGGCATGTTTTGGTTACATAAAGTGACAGCACAGAAACATGTCTTCCACTCAGTTATATTCTTACAATCATACTTAAAAGGTTTGCGATCAATCTTGATGATAACTTGTCCCTAGTGGGCAAAAAGTGAACTTCCTTGTCAGATCACATCTTTACTTGACTCTCTTTGAGGTTCGACTCTGTACCTCTTTCATGACTTGTTGTACTGCAGGAGTGTCTGGTGTGTACAGCAGTTTTCCAATAAAAAGAGGTTTTATTCCTCGCCACACAATGCGAGACAGAGGGTTGGACTCCAGACCTTGGATCAAACTTTTACAGAATGGAGCTGCATGGAGGAAATGTTAGACAAATGTTAGACAAAAACACCAGGTTAAATGTGACAGACAGCACACACAAAACACTCAGCTAGAACTTGATGTTCAGTGGTGTTATGTTGATTTTTGGTGCCGTTATTGATCACGAAAGTATCAGACCAGGAGAAATATGTATTTTTTTCTTTTTTATGATAATTTGCAATATGCAAATCAACTGAAAAGAGAAGCACTTGCTAGGTTTCAGTGTTATAAAGCAAATAATTAACTCAAACTGTTACACAGAAAGCCATTCACTCATCTATCAGTACACATTTCCAATCATAGCTATCCATACTGGATGAGAATAAGGATGTCCAAAGCCTCTTACTGGTGTTGTTGTCACGGTCCAGGTTTGTGTCTTCAGTGCCATTTTTTCCTAAGAAGGACTTGATGTCATTGTCTTCATACCAGTTGAGCGATGGGATGCGCTCACCGCCAACCTCAGGATGACCGCACATGATCCTTGAGAAAGCACGAAAACTCTCCCTGGGCAGCGCCGAGCGATTCTCTGGAGACAGAAGACGAAGAGCTGCGCTCATATCTGCAAAGCTGGAGAGAGACGAGAACTGAAGGAAGACAGAGCGAGTACGAGCGAAAGGTTTGGAGGAGGAAGAGAGAGGAAACACAGAAAATCAGTCAGAAAATAAAAAAAAACATTATGTAAGAACAGACAGAGAATACTACAAAACAACAGCAACGACAAAACAAACAGAAAAAAAGAATGATGAAATAATATGAAAGAGTCACAATATAAAAAGCAGTTGCTGCTGCAAAATAACAATCCATTCAATGATGGTCTGATTTGATAACAGGGACTTATTGATAATAAATGCAAACGTGCAGCACTGCCAAATCATCAATTCACCAATTCATGGACATGAAAAACCAGGTGTGTTCTTACGTCATCAATGAGGACAGCCAGCTCCTGGGAAACTGAGGTGGCAGCCTGACTGATGACCCTCAGGTCTCCAGCGTTAGCCATCAGACGGTCTCTCTGACAGGAGGGACAGACAGACAGGTTTACTGATGGTACTTACTGTAGCTCATCAGATGTACAAACAACTCTGTTTCACAGCAAACAGGCAGAAAACTGTATTTGAATCAATTGAATTTTGCACTGGTGCACAAAGCGCTTGTATTTTTGCAAAAGGTAGGTTTCCCTGTCCACTGATTCCTACCGTGAATAACTTGGTAAAGTCGAGCTGAGAGAGGAAAAGGCGTTCGGCCTCCTGCAGGATGTCAGCTGGCAGGTTACACAGCTGCGTCTGAAGATTGTTCATGGCAGCGTCTCCTCCGTCCACCGTCAGAAACTGTCCCAACATGCTCGCATTACACACCAAGTCCTTCAGCTGCAACTGAGCTCCAGCCACAGATACCTGGATGAGACAAAATTGATGCCTCACATTTAGACTATGAGACAAATAATATATACAACTTGTTCTCACCTGTAATTATCATCTGTGTTGATAAGTGTTGTACTTTTATCAATTTATTTTTTATTCACCTTTTATTTAACCCAGCCAGTAAGTTCCACAGTTCATATTTCCCATTTTATTTGTGAATTGAGACTGTAAAAATCGTATTCATTATAATAGATTCCACCTATTTTTCTTTCTGAATTGAAAGTTGAATGGTTTTTGCATCTTTTGGGAAAATCACGTGCCAGAACAGATTAACCAATTTGACAAAAGCCAAATGCTGAGGGCTTTAGTGGGTCCTTATTCTATACATTAAATGTTTGTTATCCAAGAATTTATAGCCGAAACCTCACCTGTAAATTGAGATGAGCCTTCAGCAGCTGGTCCACAGTCGCAGGCGACAGGCTGCCATTGGTCAGGAGGAAGGTGGAGAGCGTCTCATTGGCTCTCAGGTATTCTTCTACCGGGAGATCTACAGCGGAAACACAAACATTAAGTACTGCCCAGTGCTAGAAATAAAACACACTATTACAAATAAAAGTCCACACTAGAATTACCACCGTGTCCTCGTGCGCCTGCACAAGACAAACAAAACGGAGATCCACAAAACTTCTCCACAGCGCTACGAGAGGTCACAAACTCCTCAGGTTACTTTTAAACAGGTGACCATCATTTGGAAAACCTGTTTTTTTCTGGTGCCAGTAATGTGCTAAAACTCATAAAATTATTTTGCAGACAAACTCAGCTCTGGAGTCAGAATTCTGTTTGAGTTAACTGAGTATTTTCCATCATTCGTGACCATGACCTTCATGGTGTTGGAAGATGGACTAGTTCACTAGCTTACCAAAAGCGCTTGTGGCTTTTATGACTAGCTTGAACTTGGAAGGTCAACTAGGTTAACTACGGTAGCTATCCTTAATAACTTGAACCATATTTTTTACCATCACAGTCCTAGGCTTTATAATATTTATTTACTCCTCTATTTTATTTGGGGATTTTCAGTGGACATAAACCTGGGTAGCAAGGTCTTTCAATCGGCCCTGAAGTTAACTAAACTCCTTCTTCCTGAAAATCGGTATCACTGAGAAACAGTAATTTGCCAACATTTAGAAAAGAACAGTTTTGACGTTACAAAAACCCCACTTTATAATAAGCTCTTTACAGTATCAGTGGGTCAGGATTTTAGGATTCAGGAGATGTCTGGAAGGCCATTTACATGGGACTTTGTTGCACGAAAAACCTCACTGAGGACCTGCTTTCATTCATCTAATTGTTCGTCTGGGGTAGGCATGTAATTTAATCTGCCCAGACCGATGAGAGACAAAACAGCCACTCTGTGCTGCTCTCACAACGCAGTAAATGGCCACATTCAGCCGGTCACTGGACACCTGTTTAAAGCCATTCATACAGATCAGCTACTGGCTGCTACTGTAACCTCTCAGTCCTGCTCAGATAAGTCTGGGAACAGTGCTGGCTCAAACGAAAAAAATAAAAAATCGGAATGAATTCAATGCTTTTATTGTATTTGATGGCTTGCGGGGACTTAATCCTGCTATCCACAACATCTCTTTCTTTGAATGCATGTTTGTTTTTCATTTAATAAAGAAAGAAGGTTGTATGAATTATTCAAAAATCAACATTTGCATTAGCAATCGTTTTCATAGGTGCCCTGACATTTGAAGTAAAGACTTCCTTCTGTTGTATGATGACTGATTCAAACATTGTGGTCATCTTGTCTTCCTTTACTTTACCACAGGATGACGTTATTTAAACTGCACTACAACTTCATGACAGAAGCCAAGGCTCTATTGGGTTTCTCCATATACATAATTTATTCTGATTCCTGCAAAGCAACCTTAAAGATTTACCTTGACATTATATATTCGTGTCCACTTTTTGTATGTTTTGACTCATTCATTACTGGCAGTATAATGAAATATAATTAACTTTCTGGCTGGTAGTGCCCACCCAGGGTTTTGTAATGACAGATTCTACCAATTATTTGTCTGCTGAATAAGGTGCCTGGAGAAAGTAAACACAAATGTGTTTAAGTGTCACTTTGTCAGAATGTCAAGGTATCCCTTCAGGTCTGTGATAGAGGAGATTTCAAACAAGCTTTGGTACTTGGCCAGGCTCCAGGTCTCTCTCCCAGCCTTCGGACACTGTCCATCAGGTCCTGAAAGCCCGAGAAGCTCCGGTTTCCACTGTAGGACAGAACAGTCTGGGCGTCCACAAAGAGGCGAGACAATCTGGAGGAGAAGGACAACAAGAGGAGTCTTTACTGGGACAGACACGTGCAGTTAGGTTACATTTAACTACAGTGTAACAGAATTTTTAGTTTACCGGTAAATGCCAACTTCCCTTCTGCAAACACTACCAGCTATGTGTTCAATGAAGTGCCCAGCTGACCCAGAATTTAACTTGGGCTAATTGAAGAAATGAAAATGAATGAAATGAAACCAACAGCTGCCTGGAAAATAGGGAAAAGTCTCTGCTGGTTGTCTGGCAAGCCCATGGTAAAAAGACTCCAGGAAGACACTGCGCCCGGCCAACACACAGTCCGGCACATCACGCCCCCACCCATAAAACCACAACTTAGTATTTTTACACTTCAGTTTTTGTGCAGATTAAACAGAGATAAAACATGTTAATAAGTGAACTTTAGAGGTGCTGGTAGGCAGACAGAGCCAGGCTAGCTGTTTCCCCCGTTTCCAGTCATAATGATAAGCTAAGCTGCTTGTTTTATATTCATATTTAGAGTACAGGCATGAGAGTGGTATTGATCTTCTGATCCAATTCTCTGCAAGAAAATGAATACCAGTATGCGTATTTCCCAACATGTCAAACTATTCCTTCAAGGTAAGCTTATGAAGTTAAGTATGGCAACTGTTGCTAGTAAGCTAAAACATGCTAGAGAACAGGTATGGTCTCCAGCTAGTGACTTCCTACATTGAAAAATTATGCCCTCCTGCTCAAAGACTATTAAGACTATTGTATTACTTTGTCTCATCTGTTAGTTAGCTAACAATAGTTCAAGAACACTGGAGTGGGATTTTAATCACGGCTACAAGTCTACAGTGAAATATATGCAGCAGCATCAGAGTCTGGTCTGCAGCTTTCTTGATCTAATAAACAGAATTATAACAGAATACTCTATAACAACAGGCTGAAATTTCTGTAAAAAACATGTTTTAATTCTAACATAAATATACTGTTTGTCTGTTTATCTTTTGGGCTACTTTATCCTGCAAGCAATGATGGTAAACTCCACCACTCCAGACAGCTGCCCATGTTTTTACCTCCAGTCTACCTACATGGAGTTGTCAAAGTTGCCAACTTGGCCCAGTGTCTCCCCTGGTGTCGGGCTGTGGAAGCAGGGGTTGTTGATGTTGCAGACAATGCCCTGAATCCAGGGCAAGGTGCCTGCTGATGGCAAGGCTTTGTTTGGAAAGTGACCTGCAAGAAAAGGAAAAGAAAAACAAACACAAAGAGTTCAGTACCAGGAGATTAGCCCAACATACAAAACAATGAAAATACTGTGGTAGTGACCTGAAATACAATCTACAGGCAGTAGACAGAACAATAATCCAAGCTGCTGTTATTTGAACAAAAGCTTATTTTTGTACCACTGATATCAAATTATAATGTTATTATTGTCAACCTGATGCGAGCTGACAGAACTAAAGAAGACAAAAACAAGCAAAGAAAGAAGAAGCATGTTCTCACGTAAGAAATGTCTAGGAAAAAACACATGAACAGAAAACTGTCTTCATTCCCACAAAGGAAAATGTACTGTATGTTGCACCAGGTGGTTCACAACTTTTCCTTATGCTTAGTGTCCACTACTTTACTTCAAATACAACTAATCCACAAAAAAGTACTTCTTTATATAAACTTTAAACGTTCATGAACATATACAGTAAATATAAACCCTTCATATGAGCACCGAATAGTTAAAATTGGTAATATGCAAGGTTCTGTTTGTGGTTTTCTCTCCCAATTTGTTCCTGTCTTTGCAAAGTTTACATGTTCTGCAAAGATAAAGTTACCAAGATGTAACTTTATGTGGCACTGACCGACTGGCCTACACTGTGTTGTGTTGTCTCTTGCCATGTTGTGTTTTATTATGTTACCATGTCATGTTATGTCACCTTAAGCTAATGCAGGACTTCTCAAACAAGGTCAAGAACACAGCAGGTTAGGAAAACAAATGTGCGTGCGTCCCACAAGAATGATTCAGTGAGTTAATCCTCCTTAGCTGGTTGGCACAAAGCCATTTTTCAGACTTGTAGACACACATTACATAATATCACTCACATTGGCTCTGCTTGTACGGAGGGTGTGAATGACGAACAGAGATGAGGATGACGAAGAGGAAGAGCGGCCAGAGGAGCTCGATGATCAGCTGGATCTGCACAAGAGGAGAAAACTGTTACAGGTGCATCAAATGATTTGCCCATTTAATGTCCAGGCTGTGTCGCACATTATCTTTCCTTACAGAATCAACTAACTATTATATTCTTTTCTGTGAAGTGAAAATGTGGCCACCTTGTTCCTCCTGCGGTATGTGATGTTCTTCCAGAGCAGGAGGAAGAGCTGCCTGAAAAGCCCCATCGCTCCCGACAGCTACCTGGCCATGACGCAAAAAGCTGGGAAACACAAAATGTGGTGAGAAAAAGGTTCAGCAGGGCATCCTAGTTGTCAAGTTTTTGGGGACATGTTGCTCCCCACTTTAATTACAGCTGGGGACATTTATCACATTTAATCGTCCTCTCTGTCTTGCTGTTTCCTTGTCTTGTCCTCCCTAATGCCACCCATCAAATAAAGGCAAAATGCTCGAAAACAAATCATAAAAGAAAGGTTCAGCAATGGATTAGGGTCCAATACACAGATACGCCCCTTTTGCAATTTGTTCTACAGGTCCTATAACACTGCATGCACAGCTCAGTATAATGACAAACTCAATATATGACAGAGTCAATATATCATTGATTTCAGTGGAGGCTGAATGAGGCTGAATGACAGACAGTAACTGACAAGCTATAAAAATAAATATCCCAATATGGACTTTTGGTCCATTTGTATAGTGTTAGTATATTCTCTGTTATATATATATATATATATATATATATATATATATATATATATATATATATTCTGGAGGCTATTATCTGCTATTCTTTTAGGCACTTTATTTCTTTTTATATTTAGAGTGTGTTAAAGTGTTTTTAAAATACTTACTGACTCTTTGTGTGCTGTTCTTCAAAATGTGGTAATTTGACTTCTGATGTTGACTGTGAATAAGCTATCACATATCATTAGCGAGGACTGTAGTGACCTTTCCCCTGCAGAGGACACAACTGTGGCTGAAGACAGTTGAGCTTAATTCTCAGAAGAAAACATCTTTTATTTTAACTTTTAGGAAATCATGCTCTCACCTTGGACACAAATATGGTGAAGAAAGTTAAAAATCCTGTATGTGATAGATCCACCAGGCTTTTGGTTTTATATTTATTGTGAGCGAAGGTTGTCTTATGTGCCCGCTGTGATCTGCTCAAGATGGACAATCCCCTACTTTATCTCGAAATCCTCCTGATCCCAGCAGCTTACCTGTTTCCCTCTGAGACCTGTGCATCCACTTCTGCTCTGTAGTAAATAATCTGGAGATCTGGCTCACGACTTGTGTCACGTTAGAAAGCAATGGCCAGGCTCATTTCCTCTGCATATCCGTGTAACCTCAAAGTCAGACTAATGACATTTTAACCTTTTATTTTTTCCTAATTTGACCGTGTAATTTCCCTCTTCAGAGCTTTCTGGAGGCACACAGCAGGAAAACACAGCTTATTATGGAAACGTAACGTGTTTGTCACCTGACGTAGCAAGCCAATGTAACGTTAATGGTGCATCTTTAACAAATTACATGGCATAGCGTTAATATAAAACGACTTTACCGGCATGAACTAAAACAATAAGTCAACTTAGCACTGTAAGAACAATATGTGAAGGCATTTCATTTGGGGCGCGACTTATTCAAATTAAATGTAAAGTAAAGACATAATTTAAATGCTGTTATTAGCTACTGCGATTATCGGTTTACTGCACAGTTTGACTCGTACATAACTAGCAGATATCTTAAGAAAATAACTAGCTGACAGCTAAGAAGGAAGAGTGAACTCTTAGCTTTAGTGCTCAGTTGCATTCGGCCATAGCTTCCTCTTCCTAGCATGTTACATAGTGACGCTGTTAGGGGTTTAAAATTACGATTTCGAGAACAGTACGTACACCGCAATGAGCTCCGAAGACTCGTTAAAGTGTTGTTATTGATTACCTTTCTGCAATGTCACAGGTGAGTCTCCTGTCGGTGTTTCGGACACGCCAACGGCCGCCGCGGCTTGTCATTGACTCTCCATTGTCCCCGCTGTTTGTCCCGCCCACAAGCGACGCTGATTGGCCAGACTACATTTCAGAGGGTGTGGTCACAGAAGCCGGTAAAGAATCTGATTGGCTTTTGTCTATGTTTTGGTTAACTGAAGACAGCTGATTGGCCAGTCAGTGACAGAGCTGCGTTACGTGCACGCTCACAGTGAATTAGATAATAACAACTTTATGTATCTTATAATAATGTTCACATAAATAAAAGGCATTACTTTATTAGCAAAAGCAGCATATGATTACATTGTATACTTGTAACTAATTAAAAAAGCAGTAAAGATATTAATAACGCTACATTTGCAAAAAAAATTTTTTATAAGAACTGAAAAGTATTTTTCAATTATATATATAATGCAACAACATATTTATAGAGCTGTCCAATGTAAATATACAGTAGCTGTAAGTCCAATGTACATAGGCATGTAATTTGTTTTCAAAAATGTCATTTTATATAGCCTATAGTACAAAAGCAACTTTGCATCTGAAACCAATTCAGCCAGCAGTGACCATCAATAAATAACATCAAGAAGATATCTTACAGATCATTTTAATGAACACCCAAAACAGCAAATTCTTAAAAATATATGCATCTCTCTATCAAATAAGGCAGTTACCTTTAATTGTGCATGATATCTGCTTCCTGTCAGGTACAGAAGCACTGTATGAATGAACCAGATAGCTGGGCTAAATAGCCTTCTCTGAAGCGAGTGACAGATACTTGTTGATATGCATGTGTACGTGAGGGACTGGAAGTACATCACAATGAAATACAGAGACTCTTTGTTCTGTTTCAATAAGGTTTCCCCTGCCAGCACTTTCAGCTCAGGCACACTGGCAACACACCAGGCTGGAAGACCAAAAGCTTTAGAGTACAGTTTACTCAACACCATTCACCCCCATGCAAAAGTTAGTGAAATTATTGCATCTCAGCTACTACCTGCATTGTTAAATATCAGATAAATATAAATGGAGAGCTATTATCTATCCCTGTCACTTTAAAATATGCTTTCATAATACTCCAATGCACTTTACATCTTAAAAATATATAGCTAGACTAGTTTGTTGTATTCAGTGGCGTGACAACAGCTTATGATATGCTGTATGATCAAGTTGCATAATGTTTTCTGTGTTTGGCAAAAGTTCATGTAGCTTGAACACTGTGCAGTATTTTTGTCCTTGATGCAGCAGGAAGTGCTCAAAGAAACACCGGCTGCTCTTGGCCTGTTAAGAGTCGATATGTTGAGGCTGGCATGGTCTTCAAGTGAATCTGCCCAGAGAGAGAAAAATCAAAATTTATATATGTTCCCATTCAAAAATGTAAAAAACACACTTTGAGTGGAATACCTATTACTGTATTTCTGACAAAATAAAATCTAATTGTGCATGTAAGAAGTTCATCCCTTTCTCACCTCTCCGACAGCATTGGTCAGGATCTGGATGATCTTGTCGTGCGGTGTGGCGACGACACTCTGCCCATTGATTTCAATAATGCGGTGCCCAACACGGATGCCTCCTCTCTCTGCTATACCGCCCCGCATCAGACTGCAGATCTGCAACAGGAAGAGAGAGGACATTTTTACATTTCAAAACAAAAAAAACTGTGTGAGACGCAGTTGAAAAGTACCACAAAGAGCTAGCAGGTGGACCTTAAGTTAACATTATTTTGTCAAAGAACTGAAAACAATAGAAAAACTGACTTAATTTTAATAGTGAAAAACTAGTAGAAAATATGAATATTGACTTACAATGCCGTCTTCCACACTGAAGCCCAGCTGAAACTTGGGATCTGGCCTCCTGATAATCGCCATGGTGACCGGCGGGCAGTGGACGATGCTGAGCTTCACATACTTTTGGCTTTTTAAATCCTGAGACAGAAACAAAATGTGAATTAGCATTTTTTGAAATGTGTTGTCAGTGTTCAGTGGCTTTGCCCCTCGTTTTCCTTATTCATGTTCTCTTGGATGTTCCTGTCTGACCACGGCTAACAAGTGCAAACACTTGTCTTCTCTTTAGACTCTAGCAGTTGAGTAATTCTTTCTGTGTCTGTTTGCACAGTCTATTGCACATTTCCTTAATCTTTTAAACATTGTTTTTTTTTTTCCCTATGTGAATGCATGATGGCAGATGCTGACTGTTCAGACTTTCATCACTACCCTCTGCATGTGAAATCTTATATATACGCTGATGCATTGCAACAACATGATAAACTACGGCCTCACAAATAACCATAAAGTTGACTGACAGTCTCAAAACACTGAACATAATACAGTTCACAATAATGAACTGTGCAGGACTGTTGTGTTGATGGCATTATACAGGTGTTCACGATATTGTGTCCACCACAGGTAAATGTTTCAAAGGTTCTGCTCTACCTGAACAGGATGAAAACACTAAAATATTGAATATCAGAGCCAAATACTGCTGGATGGATACTGATATTGGCCCTTTAAACCCCATTTAATATCTGAATCCACTATCAAATCTGTATTGTATTTGTACAATCACTCTACATGGCAACACAGCACCATCTAGTGCATCCTGAGGACAGTACATTTGCTGTGAAGAAGACAGGATCACTTGAATGTACAGTGTTTACATTTAAGCATTTTATCTGAAGCCCCATCAAGAAATTCTGTCATTCCAGCATAATTGTGCCCCGTGTCCCCTTCTTACCCGGATGATGTTCTGGCAGGTGGTGATGGGCAGACCAACCAGGCTGGTGCTGTTGACGGACATGATGCGGTCACCGATGCTGAGCTCGCCGCAGCGCTCAGCAGGACCTCCGTGGAGGAGGTTGGTCACCACCACTGTGGGCAGGATGGAGCCCCAGCCCGACTCCACCACTGCCAGACCCAAGATCTCTCCAGGAGCCTTGGTGATGACTACCTGAACCACAGACATACATCAATGAACGTGTTTCCATTTGGTTAGCCAATTATTTCTATTACTATCATCTACATCTGAAAGTTGCCATTTGTTTTAATTTGTGTTTGTATCATTTTGTAAAAGTAGGTGTCACATTTTGGTGGCCCTCACAGACGCTTGGTGGCTATGCAGATGCCGAACATATAATTTGACCTTTAAACATGCTAGTCACTCCCAAGAAAAGATGACTCGTAAGAGCAGGAGTTGTTACCCAGCTGGTCGCCAGCATTTTTTCCTCTGGAATGGTAAGGGAAGAGGGGCACTCATTTTTCACTTAGGTACAACACTTGGAGGCAATCACACAGTTGCTTCAGTTGAGCACATGTTTTTATTCTTTAATTCCTTGTGCGATTCGAAGTAGACAAAGGCAAGTTGAGAAAAGTGTCTATGTTTTTTAACATTACTTATAGATGTCACTGTGTCACTATTGAAATACACTGTAATACATAAATCTTAGCTGACTACAGCAGCTGCCCTACATGAAGGTAACTACATTTTACTTGTATTGGGGCATTTTTTATGCCTTTATTTAAAAGTGGAAAGTAGAGAGGCAAAAGGAAATAAGGAGAGACAGAGCAGGGGAATGAAGTGCATCAAAGGTGCAGAATCAAAGCAGGGACGTTGCAGTCACCATATATGGTATGCATCTTAACCATTAGGGCACTAGGACACTTTCAAGTCTATGGGGAGGGAATGTTTGATACTTAAAGATGGCAGTTTCATCAACCTCAGAATAGATAACAGATGAGAAAGGAGATAAAGTGAGATGAGAAGAAGAGGAGAGACAACTGCTGGGGCAGGAACAAGACTGAATATGCTTTCTGCCTAGAGGCCTAGTGAGCTGAACTTCTGACCCACATCTGGAGTAACCCCTGTTGCATATTTTTCAAGACATTTCTAATGTCTGTTAGAAACATCTTAAAAAAGCTAAAACATGATATTGGGTAACATTAAGATATTTAACTTAATGTTACCCAGTGATTAATGATTCCAATTGTGCATTCAACCACTACACCTCATATTCGTCTTCTTATATGTGCACTGTAAAATCTTTAATAACATTGAATGATATCTTAATGACATCTATTAATGGCCACCTTCTGCAACCAATGATTAAAAAACAAAAGGTATGTATAAATCACACAAAGATTACAACAGTGGTTTGTGTTAAGACATGCAGCCGCCATCACTCTGCTTACTTCTCGGATGTTCTGAGAGTCAGAGAAGTGGGCCAGGTCTCCGTTGTAGAGCTCCTGACTCTCCAGGTAGTCACTGTACTCGCCAGGCCTCAGATCGCTGGCCTTGATGCCGTTGGCCTGAAGGAACTGCTGGTAGGCGACTCCGAACGCCTGACCGATAGCCTGGGCTATGATCTGAGCCTGGGTGGAGAGACAGCATGGAGGAGATGAAACAGACTCAGGCTTCAACATTGTTGTTACACGCAAGGGCAGGGCATTCTGTTAAATAAATATTCTTCCTACACTTTTTTACCCTCCATTTTCATATGAACGCAAATGGGTTAATTTGCAAAACACAAAACAGTACGCCCAAAACATACAGTATGTCAAACCCTGAAACTAAAACATCAACAAAAAATAGAGCAACAAGCCTGAAAAAGTTCCATACTTTCATTTAAAAGGTGATCTATTTATTTTTTTGCTTTTTACTTGCCCCCACTCAAACTTTTCATACAAAAAGAGTTAAGTTGGGAAAAACTAGCAGTAGACACAGTGGCCTCATGGCCTTCGGTGTTCCACAGCTAATTAGTTTCTAAAAAGAAACTCTTCCTCCTCCCATTCAGTCTTGCCAACGGTGGGAAACTGGGACGACAGCCAGACCATTTTTACATTCAGGAGAACTCGCTGGCTGTCTGGGGGAAGGAAACCAGGCCAAGCTGAAGCTGAAACTGTTGTCCACCCAAAAACAGCACATTTGATCTGAGATGCAACACTGAGGGGAGCAAAAGACACCTTAATGATGTCTTGAACTGTCGGCCCATTTGTGGGTTTTGCACCTAAAGACTCAAGACTATGAATGAATTGAAACAATGAAGCTGTGGCCACTATGAAGATCGTAAAAGCAGAGCAGGAAACTCTTTTTTTTTTTATCCTAAAGCAACTGGAGTTGGAGTCCAACAGCTGCCAGGGTGCAATATGAGCTAATAAGTCAAACACATGAAGCTTTCCCGTTTTATAAAAAAAAATTTAAAAAAATAAAAATCCCGTCATGCTGGTATAAGACCCTTCAATCGACAAACTCACATCGTCAGAGCAGAAGACGTGGCAAATCATTAAGCACTTCTTCTGAGGCCCGGAGGAGGATGAAGAGGAAGAGTTGGAGGCCGGGTCACCATCCTGCCCTTTACGTTTCCTTCGTGCCATCAGGACCACGATGTCACCAATGTCGGCAATGTAAGAGATCATCTGCAGAGCGTGGTCCATCATGGCTTCCTGTGTGGAAACGAGACATGAGGGTGTTAATATTATTAGAGAAGAAGACAGGAAGGACTTTAAGCAGACTCGAAACTTGTTTAAGATAGGAAATCCATTACAAACACCTTTATTTTTGTCTCTTTTTGTCAGTAAAGTTTTAAATGCCTGGTCTTCTACTTACAAGCAGAGACTACTTCCAAAACTCTCACTGGTGAGGCATTCAAGGACGCTTTAATTTCCAAAAAACGATAATCAGCTCCCAAAAAGCACTGCATTGATGAGCTATATTGATGAGAAAATGTAATTCAGAAGACAAACTTTGGGGATTTCTTCTATTAGAAATGTTGCTGTTGAGCAGCCATTACATCCCTAAGTCTGAGAAGTCTCTTGTAATGCAACAACACAGAGAATTTTTAAGATTAAGATTCCAATAGGAATCCAAGTTATAATTGAAAAAGTGAAGATGCTAGTATGAGATGCAAAATATTTAAATAAAAACTATGTGGCTCACATTGTCAAGAATATTAAGAATAGTATGTAATTTATAACTGAAACCACAATGTTAAAAACAAACAAAAGCACCCTGATAATTTCTACATCCATAAGTATGGTGCAACGAGGAGCAACAAGCCGTGCAGAGAGGAGGCTGCTGATAGTACGTGACCCACTTTGACTCTCCTGACAATTCAACCAGACAGTGGAGGAAAATAGACTCTACTATAACCGCAACATTACTGCAGAGCTCTCATATTAAATCGCCATCCAATTCTATATTAAGGATTCATGCTGCGAGGGCTCGGCTTGAAGGTGTAAATTTGGAAGTGCAATGCTGCCTTTTGAAAAAAAAGTTCACTAGTGCACGTTTTCTATACAACAAATCATATCATAAATCAAACCCTGAAACTAATTACATTTCAGGCATTTAATTCGTGCTCATGATGAGGGAGCAGGTAGGGAAACTTTATCAGGAAAAATAAACAATGGACGACTGTGGACATCCAAAGCAGTGCAGGGTTTCCAACATATATTCGATAACTGTTTTTTTACAACACACTTTGTTGACAATGAATGTTGAATAACAATTTGGATGAAGTAAGATGAGGTTAATAATTTTATTTGACACGTGAACATCTTGATTCCAAAAGCTGAGGCTAACTGTTCACAATATTATCATGTTTCTGAATTCAAATCCATCCTACCAGAAAAACTACCAGAAGTGGCAGTAGTGACACTACTAATAATACTGAAAAGATTTTCTAAATGAGAGCAAATGCAGAGATAAATGTGGTCAAAACCCAGAACAAAAGGAGAAGAAATTCAAAAACTAAGGGGTAAAAACATCCACACAACCTTTTCTGAGCGGTTAGCAAAACATACCTGTGTGTCAGCACTAAGCACTTTGATCCGCTGGGTGGAGATGAACAGATCCACCTCTGTCATTGGCTGGGACTCTCCCTCTGGAGCCTGAAAGAAACATCTGATGTCACATGTGTATTCCTATCCAGACAACTTCCCAACCAGCTAATGACATGATAGAAGAATTTAGATTTCAAAACTGGTATTTTCAGCATGACAAAATAAAATCCCTTAGAAAGATACCACACAGAAGCACTATCAAGTAATGTAGCGCACCAGCCTTGATGCCAGTCAGTGCATCCACTGGGAGCATCTCTTATCTGAGTTCACCTTAATGCGGTCCACAGCCTCCTGAGCCTGGGTCATGCGGGCGTTTGTAGACGGGTTCTTCTCTGATTTGATCTGAGTGGAGCCCAGGTACTTGGCACCAAACACCACCCCATCCAACAGGTCTTCAGGGTCACACGGACCAGGCACTTCAGAGTAAAACACATTAACATAGACGATGACTTGGCCCCCTTAATTTCTTTTTGGTGTCGATGTAACATCTGACACAGAAAAAAGTCCAGCTGAATTTCTGTGAGACAAAAGAAGTGTGCTGAAGTGACTCACCATCTTTATATGAAGGATGATCAGCACTCTGTAACGACAGCAAAAAGACAAATTTAAAAGATTATAATTCCCATAATTGATCCTTTTGGTTTTAGTGTGGACCAAACATTTGCTGGTTACAGCATCACAAACACCAACCTTGAATCCATCTTGCTTTTCTCTGTTTTACAGCGTTATTAAATAAACACCTTGAGTTTTGTTTGGAGTTTCTGGTAACTTGTGATGATCATTTGCCATTCATTTTAATTGATTAATTTTGACATTTTGTAGACTTATTGAACGATTAAAACCAAAAAGCACAAACTTTATTTGTTAGTTTCAGTCACAACAAAAAAGTACAGATGACAAACGTTATCATTGGTCAAACTTCAACATCTGATGGTGAACACACGCAATTAATCAACTTTGTTTTAAATCTAAATTTTAAGTTTTACACTTCCTTTACGCTGACACAAATCTTTTTCACACAAATGTACAGCAAACATCACAGTTAGCAGTTTGAAACCTATGTAGGTTAAATGAGGAATAGGGTCTTCTGTAGAGAGTAAAATTAATACACCAACTAATATGGAGTTTACAATTCATCCTCCTTTTAGCCGGTTATAGTACCTCAACCTACCTGCTCGCTCTCTGCAGCAGCTTCTTCTTCCTCTGGAGGCTCCTCGCCTAGCTTCATCCACACTGGCTCAGGATACTCATCATCGGGCAGGGAGGCGAGGGAGTCGTCCCTGTGCCGCCGCTGTTGACCATTCCCATAATGCCCCCAGAACCTCTGAGCGTCCTCCTGGTTGTAGGAAACTGACACTACCGCGTCCACCTCTCCTCTATGGGGCAGACAGGTAGGGTTGGCTGCGGTGCCGATCTCTGTGAACTGCAGCAGCCCCAGCAGGTCTCTCTGGTGGCTTTCAGAGAACAGCAGCCCTGTGGTTTCAGTGCTGTCGTCTGTCATGAGGGAGGGAGCACCAGCTTCCAGCTCCGACAGGCTGGAGTACTGATGCTGGGCAAGGTGAGGTGGTGTCCGGCAGCTGGGCTCTTCCCCCATCATCTGGAGCTGGCTGAGAAGGGTATGGATGCGGCTGTGGTCTTTGTCACCTGATCTCCTGTTGGCAACCACCTCTTTACTGACCCTATTCTCCACGTCACTTAAGGTCACCTCATCCTGATATTCCCCAGCACCCTCAACCCTCACCCCTTCCTCTTCCCCAACGGCTTCATCCTCTTCTTCCAATTCCACCTCAATACCCTGGACTGGCTCTGCGATATTTCCCACAAGCTCCTGCTGGTTCACGTCGAATGGAGCCACAGTGTCGCTTACATCCAAAGGTAGTAATACTGGCTCACCTGGACTGACCTTGTCCAGAGTGTCAACAGAGGGGGAGAAGCTGGGGTCATCCAAGTCGTCTGCTGAGCCCGCCTCACTGGAGGAGTCAGACCTCCAGTCTAATGGAGGAGGTTCGATCATGTTGTAGGAGTCCAGATCCTCCACCTCTGCACCTGGCGGAGCTGCCACAGTCTGTCTGCTGACCTCATCCCCAGAGGCTCCATCAACAGGGACGGCGGCAGAACACAAGGAGTCTGAGGGCGCAGAGGCTGACTGATCAGCGGGGAAGACGTCCGAGTCCATTTTGAAAGAAAGCCTATCAGAGGAAAAGTGGCATTACTGTATTGATTTTTGTTTTGGTTTAGATCACAACACAGCAGTTTCATTTAAGAGGTCATCAGGAATTAGGTTCACTAGGTTTCCAACTATATGCATGGCATTGTCATAAAACATCAAAAAAAGTAATTAGTGTAGTAATTGATGTAAATAAGAGCTGCTGCACTAACTGAACTGCCAGTATAACAAAAGACTGTCTCACATTATGTCTTAAGCTAAAGACACCATCAGTTAAAGATAGCAAAGTACAATTTTACACCCCCTTGTCCTCATTGCCTCATGACAATCAAGATAGAAAAAGCAACCTAAAGCTCAAGGTACAAGGACAACATGTACAATATATGTAACCATCAAATAGACCCCCAGAGAACACACTTCACATCCCTAATATCTAAAATCAATTGCCTGAAGAGCAAGGCAGCAATTCCATTACCCCGTGTGTAGGATACAGCACACCAAACTCCATTCAAAAATATGCAATTTTACAAAGCATTCTTATTCGGTACATGTAGTCGTCTCTTCGGACAACATTGAATAATCATTTTACAAATCAGGCCGGTCTTCTGGTAAATTCGGCATAAATGATTCACAAGGCAACACAGTATTTTTTTTAAAAAATCTCAGTTTTTGATTTTTGGTCACACCACTAACTTACCTGTTAGGACGCAGTAATATGTATTTCAGAGAAGAAAAATCTGCTTGGAATAAATTAGTGGATGTAAGAGTCGCTGTATTAACTATAAATAACAGTAAAGCTTTTAATAGACAAAATGTTAATGGCATTTGCTTATAGCTCTCCCTCCAAGGCAGAACATAGTGGGGCTCAGCAACGAGGCCTGGCAGTTTAGAAAACTAACGGTATCTATAATCTACAAAAGAAACCCAAAGCTTAATCCTGAGAAACGTTACAGTTTTCACACTGAGAGTCGAACAACGTTACAGCTCAGCTGGGCTACCTGAGGTTAGCTCAGCGCTAACCAGTCGGTTAGTTAATTACACACCGCGGGACCCCAAGAGGAACTCACTAACATACTGTGTCACTTCTAGGTTAAAACGCTGTGTTTTAATCAGCGAAAAGAGCAGCTCTCACCTGATACTAAAGCCCGTCCTCGGTCTCTTTGTGCCCGGACACAGACTCCTGTGGGTGCCACGACAGACCAGTCGACGTGGTTTGGGATTTGAGTATTTTCCAAAACTTTGGCTTTGTTTTATGCGTCATACTAACAGCAGCAGAAATGCAACGATTTCACGTAATCCAAGGGTAAAAAGTTACGGTATAAAACATAGTTTTCCTGTTATTATTGCTGTTATCGGCTAGACGGCTTTTATTTATTAGCCGATTCTGTAGTTGTGCTGCGTTCAGGTCCTCTTGTAGCTTCAGGCTTAGTTTCTTATTCCTCTTTTGCGCGTCTACACACGTGATTTAATCAGACAACACTTCCAAATCTCGAGTTACAAACAAACCTCGTATTTTATCGAAAATATATACTTATAACATTTTTGTTTGATTTTGAATTTAACCATCAAATTTAAAATTTGAGCTCGAGCATCTTCTCCCCAATGGCGATCGGTCCTCGGCACTTGAAGGCAACGGTTGTCCACGTCATATCGATCCTTCCAGACCTGCTCAATCAAATGTGAATAACGATCAAACAGAGTGCAGACATTCATTTATTTAAAAAGTTCATTAGTTTACATAATCAAAAAAATAACTTTACATATAATTCACTTTACATTTCAAGCAGCTGCTGTCCCATTTGACCAGCAACACAGACTGTTTCCATGTAAAATTCCATTAGTGTTGTCTGTGGGATGTTTTCTACTGATTCTTTAATGCAAATCAGATATTTCTGCAGCTAATTTCACCAGTTAGCACACCTTCAACCCCTGAGGAGTTCACTAGTGAATCCAGTTGCTGTAGTGTAGCTTGAGGACATTACATTATTTAAACAAACACTGAGTTGGTCTTTAAACGTTACGTGACAGAAATCAAGTTTTTACTTGAGTGGCCCAGCCCACTCATAAAGATCGCAGAAGGTGTAATAATTAATTCACTGTTTATGAACCAATGTATATATAAAAACATTGAAAATTAGGTGTATGGAGTGTGTATCTAAGGCAACAATTTACCAGTCTTTCCAGTGTCACTGTATTTCTCTTAAAATCACCTTTAATTTCAAAACACAAGCATTGTGTTTTAGCTACTTGTGTATTGAACTAAACCTACTGTTAAACACAGTGGTTGTTGCAAAAATCAACTTGTGTACCAGGTAGAGGATGAAGTCCTGGATCACTTTGCATATTGACAAATAAGGATGCACACTGTAAGCTGTCTAGCACTCCTCAAGCAAAAGACATGTCGTTCCAGCCAAAGTCATTGTTTTTGGAAACTAGGCTGCACTGCAACAGTCTCAGAGGTAGGAGGTACTAATTACAAAGACAATTTACCCCAGGATCTGCCTCCACTTAACCACAACGTCAAGAGGACTTTTTTTGTTGTGTAGGATCTGAATCCTGCTTTCTGAAAACCTCTACACTGTACTGATACGTCATGTAAATACTTTTATCTGCATGTAGCGACAGAAATACTAAATCAATTTCACATTTGTGTGATTGTGATGCTGCAGCAGTTAGCTGAGAAATAAGAGCTAAGTAAAAGAACATTTGATTGATTAATCTCTTCATCAAATCTTGCCTCCCACTGACTAAAATGCCCAAATATTTAAAAAACTTGAACTGAAGACGTTTTGCCACTTTTTCACGAAGTCACATCTGATTAAGCACTTGGATGATTGGCTAGAATTGTAACATTTTACTTTCAAAAAAACAGAAATGAATCTCCACAGACAGTCTGATCACATTAAAGATCTGCTACACATCCTCTCACTCAGCATTTTCCACCAATGCGAATCATTCGTTCAGTCATCAAAGCACCTGATCTACTCCTCACTGTGAGCTAAACTGTCTGTCTGGTCACTGTCGCCGGCGTTCATCTGGATCAAACCAATCAGAGACGAGACGGTGCCCATCAGCCCCACCAGCCAGGTGGGGAATCGTCCCGCCCACAGGAAGCCGGGCGGCATCCAATGAATGGCATTACTGAGGTCAGCCATGCTGCTGAGGACAGAGAGAGCCTCCCCTCGCATCTGTCTGCGGAGCTGAGAGCGTCTGCAGGAGAAAAACTAACTGGATTATCAGGACATGTGGTTTGAACCTGTGACTTTTCCATGACACAACAATGTCTCACAGACATCTCTACACGAATCCCTCTCTACATGAACTGCAAAGAGAGTAAAAACTGTAGATACAACACCTGTAGCCACCTCCGTCCCTCTCATCTCTCGTCAGCTTCTTCCTTAGGAGCAGCAGAACTCGCAGTGATCTAAAGAGGAAAAGATTAACATGACACTTGAACTCAGTCTGATGGCGTTTTGTGGCCATTTACTCCGTATTAAGTAAAGCAAGTGGCTAAGTTAGTGCTCAATCTTACAAGTTATTCTTTTAACTTTTTGACATGGTCAGCATTTAATTTACTTAAAAGATAAGGCTGTCATTATTTTATATTTTTCTTGCTGTCATCAAATCCCATGAAAATACCAAAACCAACAATGTGTTAGTCCGTCTTTCAATACTCCCAGTTTACTTATCCTGGTGGTGGCACTCAACACAAAGCCCACTGCTTTCTACTAAAGACGTAAATCTTTAAAAACAGGTCACAAATACGTAGTTTAATTTTTTTAAAATCCTCAGTATTTTCCTAAAACAGCTGGGCACTGTAGTTTATAACTAACATTACTCCAACAGGAGTAATTAGTGTATTTTTTTGGGAGTATTTTCAGATGCGGATTAATACACATTTGATGCTCTAGTGAGTATGTACAGCAGCAGGACGGTGTATGTGGGACTGACTGAAAATAAACTGCAGTGCCCGTGTTCATTGTAATGAAGGAACATGTCACCCCGTGCAACAGTTTGTCTCATCAATGTGTTTTTTATAGTTTTTGGACAACAATAAAGCTCTGTAGCACAGAGGAACAAGGTATATCAGGCTCGGTCTACACAGGAAATACCTGTTAAAAGGATCAATTCATTGTTGATTTTAGAAAAAAGGAGAATCTTTTCAGCCTTATTCTTACATTCAGTGTAGTAATTAATATTTGAATCATCAAATAAGTAACATTTGTCATTTTGGCACTCCATTAATTTTATGACAGTGTAACCAGTCACATTTGATTGGATGTTTGTGGACAGATGACCTCAGACCTGAGTATTCCCAGCAGCAGAGAGGTTCCCCACAGCACTGTGCTGAACAGCCACCACTTATCAGACTTCACTTTGATGAGCTCAGCGTCAGCAGCCCACGCGATGTGCTCACAGGGGTAGTACAGCTGGTCGGCCACGTTGGTCAGCACCGATATCCAGCGCACGCCTGCGTCCTCCTCCTTTGAAAGACGTGCAACATGCATTAATGCTGCATAACACATGGTGAAACTCTATATCACCCTTGAGAGGAAGAAGAGGATGGAGGAGAGTGTTGATGTGTGGCTCACCCCGGCTCCCATCCCATAGCTGCGAGAGTAGGCCAGCATGGATAGATCATCAAACAGCCTCAGCACCGTCCGGCAGTGGCTGAGCTGAGCAGAAAACAGCAGCAGGCTTTTCCCGAGCCGCTGGGATGAAACGTCTGTTTCTGCCTTTCGGGAAAGAACTCCTCCAACCAGCTGGGAGCCATAACAGACCGTCCTGATCTGAAAAGACAAACGGAGGAGGAAAACATTGGGTAGTACTTTTAGAAGACAGGAGAGTTTATCAAAGACTTTCAGGGATGTAGTGAAAGCTGATCTTTTTAATATTTTGTGGAACAATTATTACTTATTTTTGGGCTGATATAATTCTGTACAGTGTGGGTGGGTGTTCATTTTCTATTCCCTGTAATTATCTTTTGATTATAGCACAGCATGTTCTTCTTGCTGTTACAGTATTTATGCAAAAATTGGAACATTTCTGAAATAAAAAGGTGAGAAAACCCCCCACAATTTCACTATATTGCTATCTTGTATTTGAAACCACTGTACCACTGTCTAATAAGCCACCCTTTATGAATGGTTTATATGTTGTGACTAATGGCTTATTAATGTTAATAGAAAAACTTTCTAATGCTTTACAGGCCATTAAACAGGACAGTTTGAGTTACCAGGTCTTGAAAAATTGACTAAAGAGCTGTAGAGCATCTGAACCCAAATTTATTATAATTTATTAAAAACTAAGTAACATCTACAACTGCAGAAATTATGGATTGTGAAGGGAGAAATTTTCTTTTTTTTTCACAAGCCAGCAAGGGCTGCACCTTTATTTTATTTTCATTCATTATTGATTAATGTGCTGATCATTTTCTCAGTAAATATAGAAAAATGGCCAATTTCCCAAAGCCCAAGGTGCTAGCTTCAAATTTTTGTTGTTGTTGTTGTTTTGTTTGTTTGTCTGACTAAGAGTCCAAAACTTAAACATATGAGCAAATCCTCACAATTAAACAGCTGAAACCAGAGAATGTTTCTCATTTTTTCTACAAAAATGATTAACTTATTATGAAAGTATCAGTATTAATATAACAGCAACAGTATTAATGCAGTATTTCAACATTTCTAAAATAATATCACACAGCTAAATGATACATAATTAAAAGAAAACTGAAAAAAACAACAGCATAATTTTACTGTAGCATTCAGATTTACATTTACATTTCAGTACCACTCTCTAATAAGCAACCCTGTCTTAAGGGATTATAAGGTGAAACTAAAGGCTTTATTAATGGTTAATGCTGGAGGAGATGTAATGTGTTCACAGGCACTATTTGTCTGTGTAAACTCTCACTGCAGCTGGCAGAAAACACTGAACTGAATCCATGCTGAAACTACACGTATATAAAACCAAAGTTACATAGAACTGATGAACTATCCCATATTTGCACCCCTGATCATTTAAATATGACCACATGAGTACTTACAACTTTATCTCTCCCTCTGTATGACTCCAGCAGTCGCACCAGAGACTCCACAGACTGCTGCATGTCCGTCTGTCTCACAACGCTGCACAATTAACAAACACTGATATACGAGGCTGCTGCATAAACATCTCCACTTTTTACTGTTATAACTGGACCACTTGGTTCTCAGTTGGACTTTGAAACAGGAAGTAGCACTTCTTCTTCTTTTTCTTTTCTTCGTGCGGACCAGACGCAGCGATGGTGTACTGCTGCCCTCCTCAGTTTGGGCAACATCACATCTGATTCAACAATACTGGCTGATGTTTGTATTTCAATAAATACAGTAAAAAAAAAAAGTCATATATGTTAAATATTTAGGTGTGATTATTGATAGCAGTCTAACCTTAAAAAAAACAAATTGCAAAAATTTCAAAAACAATAAAGCATAACCTTGCTCATTTTAGATTTATAAGAAATCAAACGAGTACAGATGCAGCAAAACTGTATATGCACGCAATGATATTGTCACATTTTTCATACTGTTTTGCAACATAGTCTCAGACAAATGTTAATCTTAATGCAACCACTTTATAGTCTATATGAACAAGCTTTGAAAATCATGGATAAAAAACAAACTCATCATTATTGCAATATAGTTAAAAAGTATAATCTGCTGATTTTCTGTTTATAGCCAATGTTGGTTTATTATATAAGATCATTCACAATTTAGCACCACAACCTCTCAAAGAGTTCGTAACAACATGTAGAGCTGGCTCAAGGTTAACAGGAGCTTCCTCTAGAGGGGACTGTTATGTTAAATTTCGGTCTACAACATTTGGGCAAAACTGCTTCTCAGTTAAGGCAGCCGGGATGTGGAATTATTAACCAATGAGTATCAGCACTGAGTGTACTGATGAACTGTCGGTTGTTCATGGTGTTGGGATTGTTGATGGTGTGCTCCCTCCTGGGAATTTAGTATTGTTCTTCGGTTGTTTGTGTCGGGGTGTTTGTATTTTTTGTTTTGTTTCTAAGTTTTTCGTATGGTGTTTTATTGGGTCTGTGTTTTTACAAAGTGTAAGGTTTCATCTACTATAACTGATCTCTCTCCTTCTGTTGCTTTCTGCAGGTATTTCTGCAGGTATTTCTGGCCACCTGCTGCCCCCGTGCTCCTGCTCTGCACCCGCTGCTGCTATTACTGTTGTTGCTCTTATTATTAGTATTACTATTATAATATTGCTCTTAGTTAATATTAACATCAATACCATTACCACAGCTATTGCTTTACATCTCTATGTGGAACTGTACTGTGCTGCTGTATGTTCTCTTTCCTCCTGCTCTCTCTCCCCCGCTCTCCCCCTCCACCTTCAACCCAACCGGTCGAGGCAGATGACCGCCCACCTAGAGCCTGGTTCTGCTCGAGGTTTCTACCTGTTAAAAGGGAGTTTTTCCTTGCCACTGTCGCCTAGTGCTTGCTCATGATGGGAACTGTTGGGTCTCTGTAAATATAAAGAGTCGGTCTAGACCTGCTCTATATGAAAAAGTGCCCTGAGATAACTTTGTTATGATATGGTGCTATATAAATAAAACTGAAATTGAATTGAATCTTTTAGCTCTGTAACCTGCACATCTTTAGTGGCCTCCGCCCAGGGACTACAGATGAAAATTAGCTTTTAGCTACAGCTGGTACAATATATGTATTGTGCACTGTCCCTGTTAAAATAAATATATTAAAAAAATGCTTGCTGATATTCTAGAATATAAAACATACAGATGAAGTTTTTCTTTTCAAATCAATATTTTGTACAAATAAAAAAATACTGTTTCTCCAGGTTGTGAAAGATCTTTATACACTTATTTACTCCAGTGTTTTCCTACCAGAAGGTTAGGTATTGTTGTACCCTACTACATATTTAAAATATTGCAATTAGATGTTTATTTATTTACACGTGTTTCTCAGTTAATCCTAAAAATGTAAATATTTTGATTCTTTCAGTGGCAATTCAAACCCGATTTGGAGTTTTCTTTTCTATAACCATACTACATTACATACTAGTCTTATATTTATTTTTAACCCTGGCCTCCGATCTGATCGCCTCCTTCATCTGACCCACCAGCATTACGGGAAACCCTGGGTGCACACTTCCATCTTCAAAGCCCAGAAAAAGCACAAGATAACTTAGTGTATTTAAGGGTCACACTGGAGATGATAAGTCTGATCCAGCAGGTGTAATCCACAACCACTTGCAGCTCTGATATGGACAGGAAAGTCTAACGATGCCTGAACTCATACATATTAACATATTAATGTCTGTTTTATTAAAAATAGAAAAGAGTCACAAATACCAGGAAAAAAAAGTTTATTCATTTATTTTACATTATCTCAGAGGTTGAGCAAAACACAAAGCTACAGTCATAGTGTATTCATTTTCTATACAAGCAGTTTGACAAACAATGCAATGAGGACCAGTTTGTTATTCTCAGCACAGGACATGTACAGTATGTGTGTGTCAGAGTGACTGTGTATCTGTCTATATAGATTTAGTTTTATATCAGCTAGTTTGTTTGTTTTTGAGCCGGGCAGCTCTTTTCTTCTCCATGTCAGTAGTATAACAGGAAGCCTCTCTGTGTAGCGCAGGCGGAGTTTGAATCCTGTTTAACTGAATGCAAATGGTGGCATCAAATAAAGCAAAAATGTGTATCCCGGTGGATAGTTATATAGTTTTATACAGCTTAAGTTTTCACTTTTTATATAGTTTGTTTCTTTCGTCTGTCTGTATCTCTCTCTCTCTCTCTCTCTCTCTCTCACTGTGTGTGAGTGTGTGTGTTTAGTTTTAATAATCAGTGTGTGGAGAGTCGTTGTCGTAGATGTCTGAAGCAAAAAAGAAAAACAAAATTAACTTTAAAACACTGATTTAAAAGTCAGACAAACACATGGGTTTTTAAAAGTGTATATTTCAGATTACATTGTAAATTAGTAGTAGCACAGTTTGCATGACGTTTATTAGATAAGATAACTCACCGCCTGCATAGTCAACATCGTCATAAATGTCTCCTTCCCTGCAAAGGAAGATTAATGTTAAACTGACTGGAGAAAAGTTATTTCTATTGATGTTTCTGTGTAAAATCTATAGACTAAACTTGTAAAATCTATAGACTAAACTTGTTAACAATAAGTCAAAATTGAGTTTACAACTTTGTTTACTGTAATCGTGGAGAATATCAAAATGCAGTATATTTAAGCACAGATGAAATGGAAAGATGAGTATTATGTTTATATTTGTGAAAATGAGACAGATCTGGTAATAGCTTCATGCAGTGTAATATACAGGAGTTATAGTCAATAGTTATAAAAATTACTAATTTAATCTACACTATTAAAAACAACAACAATAAAACTTTCTATCAAACAATCAAAGTCAAAGTTGAGCTGTTACCATACTATTAAAATGTATTTACAGGAAGCCACTTGATTATTATTTGCTGATAGTATAAAGAGACTAAATTAAAGTTATGCTAATGGTGGCTCATATTAAACTGATGAATATTCACTTACATTGGAAGAAGAAGAGATTTGGACACATAACCATCTGTGAGAGGTGAGACAAAACAAACTTTTATGTAAAACAGTCGCATTGAATTAGTTACTGAATGTACTACACAATCATCTGTATTTTACTCATTTCACTGTTTATTGTATTATTATCTGACTATTGTTTTAAAAATTATTTTCAACAAAGTGAGGCCATGATTACGAGATCAAGTATCTTTTGGACATTTCAAACATCCGAATCACAGAAAAACAATAAAGTAATTTCAATTAAATTGCACACCGTTCTTCTTCAAGATCAAACAATCACACACTATAATATATATATATATAATATATACTATAAGCATAGACAAGAATTTGTGCAACATTATTATTCCATATATACATATATTGCATCACAAATCCATACAGATACTTGTTTTCATTACTATTATCTGTGACACAGTGTTCATTCAGGGAGGCAATGTCGGTCTGCCAGTCAACAATTACTGGATGAATAGCCATGAAATTTACTCCAGATATTCAAGGTCTGTAGCGGATAAATACTCATGCATTTGGTCATCTCGTGACTTTTCCTCAGGCGCCACCAGCAGGTCAAAGGTTTTGCTTATTCAGTGAAGTATTTCAATGGTTGGCACAACATTTTGTACATTCATTGTCCCCAGACAGTGCATTATATTGACTTTTCATGTAGCGCCACCATGAGGTTGACATTTTTCATTTTTATTGAATGTTGTTTTCTGTTGTTTTTCTACCGTGACATTTTGGTTAGGGTTACACACCTTCATGGTCCCCTAAGGATGAATTGTTATAACTTTGATCCCTTGATTGTTCATCTAGCGGCATCATCAGGTCAAATTTGTTGTTAATTTGTCCAAAACTAATCACATTCCCGTCAGCTTCAGCTGTACTTTTTGTTTGCTGCTAATTACCAAATGTTAGCATGCTAACATGCTAAACTAAGATGGTGAGCATGGTAAACATTTTATTGTTAATATTACCATTTTAGCATTGTAATCGGGAACATGTTAGCATGCTGATGTTAGGATTTAGCTTAAATCACAGGTGAGCCTAAGTACAGCCTCACAGAGCCGCTAGCATGGCTGCAGTCTTGTTAATCTTGTAGCAATGACAATAAAGACTTTTCAACTTTTGTACTTCAATGCAGCAGTGTGCTCTGAGTTTCTTTGAGGAGTCAATTTTCTTTCTGCCTGAATCACAGAGGACGTACAGTAATGAGATAAACATGAAAACAAACTGAGGCTCAAATGCATACAATTGCGCTTGAAAACAGGAATTTAGTAAATCTGGGTGTCAGTATTTTGCTCATTGACACTCTGACAGGTCATGTGGCTGTTTCTGGACACAAACTCATGACCTCCTCCTGGTTATACAAAAAAACTCACTGAGCATCAGGTAACCCTTATACCATTACACCAATCAGCTCCTACTCTTTCTCTAAAGCCAGTCACCTTGACAAACTGCTCATGTACCATGCGCTGCAGATTAAAATCACATTACATCAAAGAGGGATGTGAAGTGTTTACATACATTTTCCAAACTGGTTGCGACACAGAGCTTTCTTCCTGTCAGTGAGGTGTATGACGTCCAGGACTTCTCCCTGAGTCACGTGCAGATCCTTCCCTCCTGGCTTCTTTATGATGCTATTAGGATCCACCATCATGGTGTGCAGCACCCTGAGAGGCCCATCATACTGGGAAGCAACAGTTACAGCGATCCATTTTTAGCATTTTCTAAATTTCAGTAATTGTCTTAATGGGGAAACTGTCAGATATTTATGTTATATTATATGCATGAAGTGGAAATGATGCTTCTCATTATTGTGGGGTGTGTGGAGTTCCTCAAGGATCCATCATGGGCCCTGTTCTTTTCTTTCTAAACATGTTTCCCTTTGGGCAAATAACTCAGGAACATATAATAAACATACAATATAAACTTTTCCTTTCCCTTCTATGCTGATGACACTCTGCTTTATCTTCCACTATAACCAACTAATCTGGTGTGAAAGTGTGAAAACTGTTTACCTTAAATTTTTTTCTAAGCTCCTTCATCACTTTGGGATCTATGCTGGAAACAAAAAAGACGATTTAACAGTCAATCAAGAAGCATACAAATGCATTCATCACCAACACATTTTCTCAGATTAATAAAATAAATTAGACTAATTCTGTTCTCCTATTTGAACATTTCCTCACCTGGTCTACACAAATAAAGCTTTGCATGACACTGATACTGGAGCTGCACTGCGCTGCCAATAACTCAAACTCTCATTTCCTGTTCTCTTTCAGTGAATAGATACCTGATTTGAGGCGGTGGTGGGGGGAAATCCTCAGTTAGTGGTTGAACGTCATCATAGTCATCTGAGGACGAAACAAAAAGTAGAAAGACAGTTAAACTAAAACTAAAATGATCTTTTCTTCTAGTAAATAGATGATACTCATTAACTTTATTTGTTGAAAGAATCAAACTTTAACAGTTCAAAACATTTATCATTAAAAAAATAAAATAAACTAACATGAGCCATACTATAAGCTACTCAATCGGCTTATTTCATGGAAAATCAAGCTGGTCATCTTTCTCATTCTTCAACTTGTCGATTATCTTGATGAACTTTAGCAAACTGTACAAAGTGTTATTGCATAAAATTCTTCAATGCAGTTGAAGCTGTTAATTTTGAACAATAATTGAATAACCAATGGTTAGTGATGTATGCTCATGAATCCCTAGTGTGAATTTCTATGAACTATTTAGTGCTTTTAACAAAAGAAACAATGAATTAAACAAAACAATCTGGTCTTCTTGTTTCTGTTGAGCAATGATGAAGTTAAATAAAAACTACAAGATTTTACCTGGTATTTAATCCTGATCTGCCAGTAATGTTTATGTGTGGTGTGTTGTCACTTACCATCATCTTCAAGCATGCTGCAGATTAGAGGAAACACAACATTTTAGTTGGAACAGACATGGGTGAAACTGAGAAAGCAATGCAACCAAATATTTGGGTGAGTTTAAGGTAGAATCACAGAGTATCTGATGACTAATAGGCTAAAAATGACTTTTAAACCTTTAACACAGCAGGATTAACATGATTTACTGTACCTGTCTCTGTTATTGGACTCCAGATTTAACATCATTGGGGGGTCTGGAGGCGGTGGAGGCAACGGTGATGTGTCTATTTTTCTGGACTGCAGCAGTTTGCGCTTCACTGCCTCATAGTCAATATCCACACATGTGTTACTGATGTATCCGTCTGCAAGGTAACACGACATCAAGATGATGTACTTTGGCTTTATTATGAATATTATCACTGGGCAGCTCTATGTGAAACCACATGAAATAATTTTCATGTTTCGATGTCATGGCTGTCAACTCATATCTCTAAATTAATGGTAAGTTAATAGTCCTGACATACGTCACAGCGTACAGTCTTACTCAAGATTTTTATTTGTCTTTTTTGCCTTTGTCTTTTGGACATGTGACGGTTTAACCACTGTCACATAAATTAGTGTAGAAGTCACTGTATATTAAGTTGAAGTAACCATAGCAACACATACTTTCATGCTAAATTGCCAGCTAGCTTTACTACTGGAGAAACCAACATAACCATGTGCTAAAGTGACTTCAAACTAACTTTAGTGTCTAAATACTTTACACAGACTCACTTTCTCTGTGGAGAAAATGCTATCCTGTTTTGCTATGTGGCATTTTTCGCTGTCTTCAACCTGTTCTGTTATTTTCTTATATTTGGACATCTTGTTCTCTATAATTTCTTGCATATTTTACACGAATTACTAGAAAGTTTAATCAAACTCTATAGGTTGTATGCAATAAGTCAGAGGCTGAGAGGTTTAAGGAGATAAGGTCACCAGGATTTTTTTTTGGTTTCATAGATAGCGTTGAGTATCGTCTGCATAAGATGATACATCCCATTTTTATATACATGATAAAGTTTGACCACAGGCCTTTAAGAAATTGGTCCTCATAGGTACAAGAGCACACAGTGCTCTTGCTTTGGCAAGCATGCGTTGCTTGCCAAAGTGCAATGATTGCAGAGGCAGGTACGACAACGTCAAGACATATTTAAAAAACAAATAAAAAAAATCTGTTTCTTGATATGCCAACATTTCCACCTAAGCCACATGCAACAAATAAAATGCAATATTTCAGGTTTATTTTTGAATTTCTGGTATTTCCACTCAGGTTTTAATAGGCAAACTGAAAATGCGCATCAAAACAGGCGAGTGGAAACTTACAGTATGATGATTACCCTATGACTACCACACACACACAAACTGCTGCTGGATATTTACAGAAAACGGGACTACACAAGACTATCAGCCTGGAATCCACAGAGGTTCCGACTTGAAAGTCTTGATTGAAATTTAAAGTGAAACTCACAGTTTCCGTTCAGAGAGCGAGCTAACCATTTGCCTCCAGGGTTGTTCTTTACTCGGAGGATCTCCACGCTCTCGCCTTGTTGTACGCTGAGGTCCAGCTTTCCTCCTCCATTCCAGTCATGTCGGACTCTGGCTGTATGAAGAACCTCCACCTCCCCTTGCAACTACAGAAGGACAGAAATAAAGCTGTAAAAGTTAACAACTAACGGAAATTAATGAGATTTGGATGGAGATGGAGTGGGTGGATTCGGAGAACCTCAATTTTAATTTCAAAGAAGGAACTCTGGTTTGAACCAGAACTAAAAAATAAATATTTCAACGTATGTTTTTTTGTAGCTAACAAGATATCTAAAGGTAGTATGGCGAGGTTAGATCTTTTCTTTATTTTTTGCCTTTAAACTTCGGCTCCAGTGTTATGTCACTTAAAAAAAGTTATTGTTTAGCTTCATCCACTGACGTTTCAAATGTTTCAGCTACTAAACCTCCAATCTGCAAACAGCATTCCTGTTTTGTAAGGTGGTGCACTTTTTTAAACTGTCATCCATGTCAGCTAAATGCAAAAGTGATGCTATCTGATCTGCTGTTGTAGAAGCTGGATTTCAGAGAGTTTCTTGGAGGACAAATGTTGTTGGTTACTTACCTGAAAGTTCTTCCTCAACTCATTTTCTATTTTCTGACGCGCCATCTGGTCTTTCTTCGCGTGCTCCTGTCGTATCTTTGCTTCTTTTTTGTTTTTCTTCTCAGCATTTTCCCGGTTTATCTCCACCTGGTCCCTAAAAAGGAACAATTAAAATGAGAAATGACAGTTCTTCAAATGCTAACATGTTCATGTTGACAATGCTACTGTAACATGTTGATGTTTAGTACATATAATGTTTATAGCTAATTGGCACTTAACACAAAGTACAGCCATAAATGAAAGTACTGGACAAATTAAAATTTTGACCTGATGGTGGCTCTAGATGAAAAGTCAGAGGATCAAACCAAAGTCATTACAATTCATCCTGAGGGGAACAAGAATATGTGAACCAAATTTCATGGCAAACCATCCAATAGTTGTTGAGACATTTAACTAAAAACTGCAAATGTGAACCTCATTGTGGCGCTAAAGAAAAAGTCAGGGTATCACCAAAGTCAGTAGACTTGATCATCTGGGGATCATGAATGTCTGTTCTAAATTTCATTGCAATCCATCTAATAGAACGACAGATTGATATTGCCGTCGCCAAAAAAATGCCTTCACGTTTTTCTGAAAGTAGTCTCATTACTTTCAATCTTTGGAAAAAGGTGTATATTTGTGGTTAAATAAAAAACTGACTGATTATACATTAACATTATACATTACATAAGTGAGTACAAACAACATGACGGTGTCCTGAGGACTGAATTCATTCAATAATTTCTAAGCACCTCACAGAAAACTGTTACTGATTGCAGTAATAAAAACTTCCCCGTCTTTCACCTTTTCAGTTTGTTCCAGTTTGCCCACATTTCAACACCTTGTGTTTCGTCATTATATCTTGCTTTAACAGGAAATATGTTGAATCACATGCACAACTTATACCCATAAATAAATATCATCGCACACTTATATAAATAATATATAAATATAAATATAAAGAGTCGGTCTAGACCTGCTCTACTCGAAAAAGTGCCCTGAGATAACTTTGTTATGATATGGCGCTATATAAATAAAACTGAATTGAATTGAATTGAACTTGTCAGCATTTAATGTTGCTTCACAGAGACATTTTGTCCGACCACGCAGAAACGTCACTCAAAATTCTCAACACAAAATTTTGTTTCTTCGTGAGTTTAAATCTGAAGGAGCAGACGTTGTTGTCAGTAAAAGACACTTTATGTCAAATGCAACAAAAAGTATAATTGAGAAAACTGTTTAGTAATAGTAATTGCTTGTTGCACTAGTAGCTGCTTCAGTAGCACTAGCAGTAGGTGCAAAAATAACCGTAGCAGCAACAGAAATAATAGATGTTCATGCAGCTGCAGCCACTGTCTACTTTTAGCGAGCAGAGCGTTGGTTTAATGGTAAATGCAGAAAGTTTATACTTACTCATCTATAGACTCATACACGTCATCATCATCCTGCAAGAGAAAAGGTTTTATTTGTACTTTTAAAGAACAAAGAAAAACATTCTCATACAGGAATGATTAGATTGAAGGGGAATGCCACACATTGTAAGAAAATTAAATGATCAAAGAATCAAAGGAAATACTTGAATGGAAGGTCAGTGTCTGCTCCACTGACAATTAATGAAATTTGATTGTCATTTGTCTCCAATATAAATGAATATACCAGCAATACGAACAAGTGTAAACTGGAATTTAAACTTCCTTCTAATTTTAGTTTCTAGTTTTAGGGAAGAGTGCAACATGTTTTCACAAGAAGAGCCACCTGGTTTTGAATTTTGTTTTTAAATGGGTGGCATTCTCACTTTACAGTAAGTTAAATTTCAGTTTCAGTTTTCTGTCCTTACCGCATCCAAACACTGTGAACTGTTGTCACTGCAGGACTCTGTGAAGTCACACAATATGAAGACATAAAAGGCATGTCTTCCACTCTTACAAAATGCTTGATAGTCATAATAATACAAGGAAATTATAAGTCATAATTCTTCACTTAATTACTTAAAATGTGTCTTCAAGAACAAAAGTAGCTGCTGTGATGCACCAATGAACAAGCTGTAATTGTTACCGTTCTTCTCAAAGCTTGCAATGTCGTCATAGTCCTGGTTATCATCAAAGTCCCTGCAATCAATAAACAAAACATGTTTGCCTGTTCATTATTCAGCAATTACTCATGTTTTTTGAATTCCATTTTTCATCGTATCTGCACTGACAATCTGAAATACTCAACTCTGTCTTCTAAAATGTTAACCAAACCAACATTAAATTTCTTTAAACAAATATTGGCTGTTGCAAATAAGTTGTATATAGACTTCATTTTTAGGAGACGGTGTTGCAATGTGCTCACATCGGAGAGACAAGGAAAGAACGACACCAACAAACAAAGAAACAAGCAAACAGACAGTAAAACATCATTCATATTATAATAATATGTTATATTTACCCCAGAATATCAGGGTTTATCGTGACAATCTCTTTGTCTGAATCCATTTGATCTTTTTTCTAAGCTTTCTACAGAATTGTGGCAGCGACAGTTTCAACATTTGAATTCTTAAACCTGCAATAACTGATTTTTTGGCCACTTTGGAACAGCAGAAACAAGTTATGGAAACAACATTGACATAGCATCACCTTTTAAGTTGATAGTTGCTAATTATCACATCCAGCAGATAGGGAGCAACATTAGCATTCATTTGAGGTCGTGTTTTTGGTCCAATATTCGCTCTCTTTTAGCTCTGCCAGCTAAGATTATTTGTAATAACACGATTTTGCCTTTGTAACGTGGAGACAGAGAGATGACGTGCAGTGAAGGTCTCTGGTCTCAAACCAGTAACATCATGGTTACGTGACATGTATCTTAGACCACTTGACACCCGGACGCTGCAAACGTTTAGGAAAATGTTCCCACATATTTCTCATTTTATACTATTTTTTTAAACTCTAAGTCTCTGATATGATTTATTCTTCTTGAAGTGTGATCGTCATTGATTTAAAAAAAAAATGTGATTCCTCACACTATTTCCTGCCTGCCATCTTTACTGTACATCATGACTGAACTGTGTGTGTGGTGGAAACATGAATCTGATTTTACTGTGGCATTCGCAGTGATTTTATTACTGCTTATTGTGTGTGAAATAAATGACATGAAATTAAAAACAAAGACATGTTTTTCTGTATGTACATCCCTGCAGGTACTGTAAGAACGCCAGCATCGTGTGAACTAGTAAAAGACTCACATGGAGGCTACTTGGTGCGGCAGCCTGCTGGGTTTGTTGGATCGTTGTGGCGGTTGTGGAGGACTGATGACTGCAGGTAAAGACATCTTTCGGGCTGCTAAGGCCGGAGAACCTGCTGGGAGAACCAGAGAGAACGTCTTTACGTGAAGACATTTACGGCAAAATGAGACAGATAACACCTACAGTCTACAAAAAGACAAAAATTCATGACAAATAAGTTGAAACTTGTTTGGTTTATTTCAGCAAGGCCTTACTGCTGTTAATTACCACGTTTCCACACAGAAATGAAGCACACTGTGTATGTTTATGACTTGTTTTAAAGACTACTTTTTAAACATTTATTACAAAAAAATGTATCCTAATTAATCCTAATGACTCTTCTTCTTCTGGTATATGATGCTCTTTGAACAATGTTTAGATTTAAAAAAAACAACAACAATTTAATGGACTTAACTTAAAAGTTTCAGTTCCGAGATAAAAGAAATATTAAAAGCAAATGGTAAAACTGCACCAGGTGTTACTGATCTCTTTTGTTTTTAAATATTTTGATATTTTTTAATTTAATAAAACAATACGAATGGAAATGTACACTGGTAACAGGTCTCATCTAATAGATCTTTTATCACAGCAGACATTTTGTCTTGTCATAGCAGGAAAAGCACAGCTGTCAAGTGTCCCAGCGAGCCATGCCAGTGTGACAGCGAGTCAGCACGCACAACCTCAGGACCCTGAAACTATAGCAGCTAAATGGAATTCAGCCATCATTAATATAACAGTAACACCTGTGCTTTTCACACTGTGACATGTCAAAAATGTCCTCTGTGAAAAAGACGTAAGAAAATGACAAAATGTTATAAAAAGTTATATTGACTAATCTTCCAAATCCAACGGCCACGGTCATGATTTTGGCAAGTTAATTAGGATAGAATGTCTATTTAATTCATAAGTTGAGTCCTACATAATTACAAATCTGTGAGCGAATAAGCCTGAGAGACTCACCATCTTTCATTTTCAAACCAGAAAGGGCAGGACCTCGTTTGAACCTCAGAAAGGGCTGCAGGTTGACATTGGGAGGCCGTTTGGGTTTCAAAGGTAGGGGTCCTTCAGGGGGCAGGGGCTTTCTCAGCGGGGTCACTTCCCCTGCGCTCCTCTGTCTGGGCGGGTGTCGGAGCGGTAGAGGGGTGGAGGTGGGAGCTGGTGCAGGAGCTGGGGCTGGTTTGTTGCCTGGAGGCCTCTGGTGCCTCAGCATCATGTTCTGCAGAATCTCCCCAGTCTGCTTGACCTTGTTGGCGTCTGCCAGCGGGATGGATGCTCTGAGTCCAGGATAGGGAGGCGGTGGTCGAGGGAATGGTCTGGAGGTGATGGAGGCTGCCATCGGTTCTACCCGCGGGAACCTCACGAGGCCTGAGCCAGCCTTCGGAGACGGAGGAACCACAGGAGACAGTCTGTGATGGGCCAGATTGCTGTCTGTCACTGGCAGGATCGCCCTCCCAAACCCAGGTCGTGGAGATTTCGGGGAGCCGCTGTCTCGGCTGCTGGTGTCCGAGGTGCTGGCCTTGTTGTTGAACCTGGCCCTCAGAGCCTTGACATCGACGCCGTCCTCCTGACAACACAACACAGGAGCAGAGACGCCACTGCAGTATCTCTGTTTCTAAAGCAGGAAGTTAGCAGCACAGCAAGGCATGCCCCCCCACGCACACAAACACACATTGCTTGTCAAACCCCTACGCTATCTTTACAGGGCAAGAATGCAGCATGCAACAACACTGTTTCCTGGTCGTTTTGATCTTTACAGAGCTGATAGGTCTCCTCCAACTCTGTGCAGCAGACAACACTTTTAAGTGCAGTCTGAGCAGTAAGATATTGAAGGCAGCAGTTAGTGTTAGATCATTATAAACAAATTACATTATCACTAATGATACATTTCTGTTCATTATTATCACTCTATAAAGTCACTTTAATGAAGAGAATTCCTATTAAAGGCTCCATTGGCACTTACACTTAGTAGTACAGTATGACATTGTACCAATGCTTGAAGCAGTTAAGGGATTCCTGACTTTGACGATATTTCATTTTTAAACAGGCAGTTTCACTTCCAGAGGTTTTTATTTGTATGTAAAGGTTGTCTTTCTATTTTGGTCATTTAGGCACACAGTGACAATAACATGCAAACCAAAGCTCATAAAAACAGTCACATGACTTACAGGTGAGCATTTCTACTACAATGGTTAAATGTTGTTCTTTTTATATTTTGTTTCTGTTTTGTTTTATCTGTCTGTGTTTGTTATATTTTACGGTAGGCTGCTGTATTTTCTGTGCACCTGTGAAGCACCTTGTAACTCTGGTTTTGAAAGATGCTATAGAAATAAAGTTTACTCATTTACTTACTACCTTAGTGGCATTAACTTACATTTGCATCATGAACTCATCTGCTTTTGGCTGGTGATCAGACACTGATGTCAGTCTCTTTGCTCTTATTTAAGAATTGATTATATTTTACACTCAGTGGCCACTTTATTAGGTACACCTGTAAAATCTAACGCAATTCAAAACAACAACTCAGCCATAAAATTCTACATTTACAAAGATAATAATGTTCAGTTTTGATTGACGCTGTCAGAGAGGCATTAATTTAACTATGTGTTTATTACTGAGGTTGTAGTTTGCAGCCGTTTTGTACTGGACTGCATTACACTGAGAGGTGTCGCTAATGTTTTGTCCAACCCATTTACAAACTCACTAACTAACTACGACCTCAGTAATAAACATATAGTTGAATTAACACCTCCCTGACGGTGTCAACAATAACTGAACATTGTTATAAATCTATCTTATTTGTGGCAGATCTGTTGTACTGGATTGCATTAAATTGTATAGGTGTAGCTAATAAAGTGGCCACGGAGGGTACATTTAATCACCTTGGAGTGTTTTTGAAAACATGTTTCGTGTGGATGAAAGTCCAAACAGAAAGAAAAATTTCCCCTCATTAGTGTCGACATGAGTCTTAGTCATCTTGCTTGGACTGAAGTTCCTTATTTTGAGGCATCTCTGTGGCGTTATTCTGTCTTTGGATGTTGTCATTGTCACCTAATGAACAAACTCAAAGAGGGAAATGCTCAGAACAGAAATAATATCATTGGTTGACTTCAAGAGGCGGAGTCAGAAAACTGTTTTAATAGAGTAATGGTCATCTAACTGACATATGATCAGCAAGGAGGGAAGCACGGTGGAAATAAAAGCAACTTCACTGCTGTGAATGAAAGCGTCTTGTACTCTGCTATGTGGACGAAACATGATGATATTAAAAGAATCCCATCGTATACTGTTTGAACACCTAAAGTTGTAACAGAGGGTGTGAAGAAGAGCAGGAAGCGCTCACAACCACACACCTCTGTACCTCAACCAGCATCCTGCGGCAGTCACCATAGCAACGCCCTCCGCTGTATAGCTCCTGCACCAATAAGCTGCAAGCGCTGCTCGCAGTCGTCTCTCTCATTACAAGGAACAGAGGAAACAGACAAAAACTTTTTCTCTACACCACAAAAGACACACACGGGCTTCCACTTTCAGTCAGCGAGCGCCTGCAGCAGAAACACAGTGTGTGTGTGCTTCTATATGTGTGTGTGTGTGTGTGTGTGTTGCTTCCTTTGGCACTGACACATAATCGCAGATGTTTTAGAAAGGTCTCGCCACAGACTGTAGCTGTGCAGGTGCACTGCAGAGACATTTACAACATTACATGTACTGTCAAATAAAATCTGATGTAATTACAGTCATAACTCATATAGTACTGTTCTGTCATATTGACGGACTCTATTGATGTCTTCTGTTCTGATCTGTATTTAGACTACACCAATAGTCAGTAAAACATTTGTGTCTCTGTTATCAGCTTGTCAATCATTTGTAATTAAACTAACCTGTACGAAAGGTGCTATACAAATACAGTCTGACTGAATATATTCAGGTAATACAAGTCTTTTATCACATATTAGGTACCAGCCAGTCTCTGCTACAGAAAACAGACATTGTTGATTTATTTATTTAATCGCTGGCGTGTTTAAAAGCTGCCTAAATTACAATAATTTGTCTGGTTTCAGTGGAGTTTTGGAGTCATGATGATATAAAATCTTTGAGCTCCCTAATATAGAGAAAAACCTGGAGTAAATACAGGATCCTTTACAATTTAAAGACTAAATAACAACCATCATTTATCTTTTTCTATATAAAATACAATTAACGTGCGTAATCCAACAGGAATTGGTAAGATAGGAAGAAAAGTAGAGGTAAAGTGTTACTGAGCACACTGTGAATCATTAACCAGTGATAGTGGTGTGTTATAAAGCTTTCTTTCATTTTCTTTTTTTTTTTTTTCAAAATCAAACTTCCCCCTTTTATTGTAAGAAATTATGTAATTGAGGTGGAGAACAAACGCTAACGTCAACATTTCACTGCATTTGCCAGAAAAGGCTGTTTCGTAATGTTTCGTCATGCATTTGCTACCAAGTTAAAAGTTTTAAAGTTGATTAATTAGTAAATACTTTGTTTCACGACAGAAGGAAGCTGAGGTTTAACCACAGTGAAACAATAAAATCTGTTAAGGGTCTTTCTAGAGCGGTCCGATTATTCATAGACGCCTTGATGGTCAGCAGGAAACGGCCAGAATAACAACTGCCAACACATGAAGAGAAGTTGTTAATCACTCCATTGATTGATCTTTTTTTTTTTTAAACTTTCTAAATAAGATTGTAAAGAACAATTTCTTACCATATTTGCCTTTAGTGGTGGTTTAGTGGCGGTTTAGTGATGGATAAAGTGCTCCATGTCCAGCAGTGAATCAGTATCCAGGCTGATGCTACTTTACAGACAGCTACATGACCTGTGTCACTAAACTTACTGCAAATGAGGAAATGCTCTGTAATTCAGCATGCGGACAGAGTGACTGACAGCACCGCAACATGGGATTAACAGTAGAGAAACAGTAACATGCTGCCAGCCAGTTTGTTTCATTTCTTCTTAAAAGGTCAGGTTTATTATGTGTTTGAAAATGTGCAGCAATATGTATTTGTGGCACTGTGAAGACATTTCAAGAAAGCAGTGTTAGCTGTTTCTTTTGTCTTTCTGGCAACGTGTGTTTATACGTTTTCTCTCCTATTAAAAAAAAAAAAGCAAATAAGTTAAGAAAAGCAGAGAAAGAAGCAAAACAGAACAACTTAATTTTAGTTATAAAAACCACAAGACAATAAGTGACGAAAGACAACACAAAATGAGCTTCCTTGCATGTTCTGTACTTTATTTTAAGTGCAGTATATGAGCAAACCTGAAGAAAAGTTTTTAAAAAGAGACAATGACTTGTAATTAATTTGATATACAAAAAGAAAAGTAGCATGTAGAAACCAAACAAAGAAATGAAAAGTAATTTCAAGTGCCGGACAAAACAAAAAAGCAGAACATACTGTGGACTGTATGAGCAGGAGAAATGAAACACGATTAGTATCAATTGCTGACGTCTATACTCATTTTATTTAGTGATTTCAAATATCAACTCTTTGTATGAGAAATGAGTTTGTTGTAAATGTCCTGGACACTTTATGTTTGATTGCTTTAATCTTCCAGTTTTGTTGAACAGCAACACAAATATTTGATTATATATGTAAATAAAAGAAAGATTCAGGCAAACACATATAAAATTAAACTTGTGTGGGTCGCAATGAGCAGCTATTTACTGAATCCTTTTTTGTTGTTGTTGTTGGTGGTGGTGGTGGTGGTGGTTACACAAATAACATCTGCTCCAAGATCTTTAAGCCTCACTGCTGCTGTCTTTAGAGTACTAATATTAATAATACTGCTGTATTCATTTAAAAACTGAAAACAAACACCTGCATCATTGGTGTCCGGTTATACTGTCCGCTTACTAAAAGTTAATCCACACCTTCCACCCAATCATTCAGTGGCTGTAAATGGAAATACAAATATATTAGAGGCACATTCATAAGAGAAACCATAGCAGCTAAATTCTCTTTGGACTCATAAAAATGAAGTAAGAATTGTACAAATTCATCAATCAAATCAAAAGCCCTACAATGCCCTATAATCCAAACCACACCAACAATTTCCCCAATCTAACCAGTTCATCACAGGAGGAGATTATGGTCCAAGGTGGGGGACACTGGCTGCAGTGGTCCTGTTGCTCCAGCGGAGGCATAGAAGGAGTTAAAAGGGGTGGGGTACCCGTTGACAGCGGTGGGTGAAGCGGGTGTGCTTCCTCCCGTCATGACTCCTGCCTGAATCAGGCCGCCTGCAGGGGGCGCTGCCATGCCTGCTGGTGCCCACGCTGCTGCCATGGGCGTTGTGGGCCAGGGAGCCACAGCTGGAGCTGCCCACTGATTTCCCAGAAGCCCCTGCTGGCCCCAGGGCACGGTGGTGGGAGAGTACGGGGGAGAGGCGTATGGAGAGCCGCCTACTGGCTGTGTGGGGAACATGGAGAGGATCTGCGAGGTGGAGAGCAACGGCTGTGGAGACTCTGAGAGGAAAGAAGAAGATAAATGATCTTTAAAACTGCTCTGGTTGTACAGTTACATGTTAATGTTTGGTCAAACTCTTGAACCCAACAAAATATAGTCTCGGCCTGTCTGCTGTGCTGTGCAATAGATTTGTCACAACCCACTTGCCAAACAGAACTGTGTTGTTGAAATAGTTTCAGCACGCAGCTCTGTGTGAAACCACAGCTTGATGTTTGTACATTTTCAGCTAGTATACGGATTAAATTGACAGTTTTTTAATTAGTGAGCATTAGAGACGCTGGTAGGCAGAATATTTTACCTTCAGACAGCTAGCTGTTTCCACCTGTTTCCAGTCTTTATGCTAAGCTAAGCTAATCAAGCTCAGATATGAGAGTGGTATTGATCTTCTTTGATCTAACTCTCGGCAAGAAAACAAAGAGGCGTATTTCCCAGAATGTCGAAGTGTTCCTTCAAGTTATTCATCAAGCAGAAATGTCAAAATATTCGTTCCAGTTCTCGTAGATTAAATACTGGTATATCTTTGGGTTTTGGACCGTTGGTCCGGCAATTTAAGCAGTTTAAAGGAGTCACGCATTGGGCTCTGGGACAATTCATCACTTCCGAAATAAATCCAGAGGAAATGAATCCTTAGTTGTGACGCTTGTTTATGTTGGATGATTTGCCCAACCCTGGATTAGTTTAATGGCACAGTTTTTGAAGGTTCACTGCCAGCCTCTGATTATTAACGTTATATCCATGCATCCCAGCTACAGTACGGTCAATGTGTGGTGCATTTAGGTAAGTTAAAACACTCGGTTAAGGTCAGGGAAAGGCCATTGTCGTTGTTAAGTAATAATAAAGGACCAACACAAACAGACAGGATGTACACCTACACCCCTGATGTCAAAAGCGCACATTACACCCCCCCCAACTTCTGCTGCACTATACGAACACCGCACTGCTGCCTAGTCACACATTAACTCACTCTGGAAAAAAAACAAAAACAATCTTGTTTACTGTTTACCCCGCTACCAGCTGGCAGAGACGGAGGAGGTCGAGAAAAGTGAAACTTTCAGTGTGGGAACTGATCATGTGTTGAGAGAGACAGAGAGGAAATCTGTGAGATAATTTGTTCCATCACTGAAACACAGTAAACACTGCACATTCCTCTATCTTACTGTATATAATATTTACATTTGACTGAAACATGCCACTTTATCAGCTGCACCATGGGAAATATGTTATTCCCTACCAGTGTAATGAATACGGGGGGGATCATGGGAAAAAAATCTGTGTGTATTTCTCTTGCACCTTCAGGTCAAAGGTCAGAGGCCAGAGGCCAGTGTATGGCTCCAGATTGCTGCCTGATCTGAATTTATCTCATGATGTATAATGTTGAGTATATGGAGTTTCTTTGGTTCCCGGGCTCCACAGCACTTCAGTCATCTTATACAGTTTGAACCACAGTTGCTATACCACAGTGTGATGTGTGCTAACACACTGTAGAGGTGTTAACGCTCTGATTCAGTGAGACACAACGGAGATGCCAACAGTAAGCCTAGAAGAGGGAAGTGGTCAGTGTTTGTCTGATGGTCCCGTATATTTTTGACAGAACAGCCTGATGTTTTAATGACATTCATTTGCATGAGAGGATGTCAAACTGATAAACTCCGAGCTAGATCTCTGTATGAATCCTCCCATTGATGTGAAGCCAAGAAGGACTGTACTGACAACATATTTTGTGCCTTCACGTATGTAAATCACAATCCAATCGAGCCTACAAATCAAACCTCTCAAACCTGCTGCTATCTCTAAATTTAGTCAAACTAAAGTAGACGGTTTCTCAAATATGGCTTGAAATAACTTAACTTCTTCCCTGTGTATATGTATATATGTATTTATGATATTTAGACAGTGTTTGTTTCAGAATATTTGCTATGAGGAAAAAAAAAGGAAATACACTTGTCAACCTGAGTCCAGTTTTTCCAATTTATTGCAAAATAACACAAAAATCAAAATGGTCAGAAAAGCCTCTGCCAATTCTATGATTTTTGGTCACAATAATTACAACAAAAAAAAACAACCCTCTTATGACTAATGGCTCCATTTTATGTGTAATGTGGTTTGTTGGCTGTTCATAAACATACGTGAAAGTATACTGCTTGGACTATGTAAAGTAAAATATATAGTAAATAGAGTATACATTTGAAAAATTAAGCAAAACTGGGAGAGAGGAGCAAGAAGGAAAGGGATTATTTTGCCCTTAATTAGGCCTCCCTTATACTAATACACCTCCATTTAGGTGGTAACCCCAGCAAGAGATCCTCACAGAGACTTAGAGACTCAGCGCAGGGCAAAAAACATCTCATGTAAGTGGTCTCATGTTGTAACTAACCTGGCTGACTGCTACACGAGCTCTGAGTGAGCGGATCCTCCGTCTGGATGGAGAAGACGTCCATCAACTCATTACTGGAAGAGGCCTGTAGACAGAGAATCGGGTAAAAACACTGCAGTCTGTATTTGTTTAACAGTAGAATACAAATTTTAATATCTCAATCACCTTTATTTCAACCAACAATACGGTGGCAGACTCTTCTTTTAGCTGTAGTTCAGTTAAATACTCTCATTATTAAGAGTGGGAGGAGCGTTAATGGATATGAATGACAAATCACATGAATAAAATAGAAAATAGAAATACTGTGTCAACTCCTCTCATTTATTCACATCATTTATGTGCTTAGAAGGTGAGCATCATGTTGATTATTGTGTTTCGTTCATTTCACCTTTTGATTTGACTGTCCTGATGAAGAGTCTGGCCGTGGACTGAACACATCCTCTAAAGATGGTCCCTGAAAATAACGGTACATTCAAACACTGAAGAGCTTTGTTTCAACATGAGACCCTCTATCATTTAAAGAGATGTTCACTGAGAAACCTCAGCAAAGGTTTTGGGGTTTTAAAAAGGTTTTTTAGTCTTTCACTTACCTTAGCTGGAGGGGCTGAACTGTCATTTAGAAGCAGTAAGGAACTGGTCTGGAAAAAACAAACAAACAAACAAGGGGAAACAAAATTGAACACACACACACACACACACACACACACACACACACACACACCACCACTGATAAACACTTGTAAAGAGTTTCTCTGACTTGTGTCTGTGCCTCTGCAGGTTCCTGTGGTGTCTCTTGGTCCACAACCTGACAGACCTCCCTGATGTCAACCAGGACCGGATCTGCCTGATGAACACAGATAAACCGTTACAGACTGTGTACCAAACACATTCACTGCAGAATGATACAACGAACAAAAATGACAGCCGTCCGGTGTCATAACAGACTGACTGGAATGTGAGTGGTGTCTTGCTCAAAGTCAGATGTATAATCAATGTTTTTATGTTATATTAAGACAGAGAAACTCTTCTTGTTCCCTGTCAGATTCTCATCCATCAACTAACCTTCAATGCTACATTTATTCTACCACTGAACATGGTGGTTGTTCCATGTTTGCCGTGTCTTTCTTAACCATAACTTAAAAGTGCTACTGCTCCTGATTATTGTATTATAAACAGAGGCAGTCGAAAACATTTCCAAAGTGTTCCTGCCTCAGCAGATCTACTCTGACACTCCACAGACATTAACGTATAGAAAATACTACAGGGCACAATACAAAGTATAGGAAACCCTCAAAGAAAACTTGATGCAGGTTCTGTTTATCTAAGGCAGAGCTAAGCAGCTGTCAACATTTTTGAATTACTTTACTAATGTGAGAAAGCCTGTCTAGCCCCGTTGATGAGCGGCGCTGTCATGCAGAGCAGACAAAGAGTAGAGAAGAAAAGTCTGGACGTAATGTAAGTTGTCTTCATGCTTCTATATTGTTTTCATTCAACAATTAAGGCTGTGTTCTTGCATGTTGTTGAAAGATAAAGTTATTTTAGCCTTAACTGTCACCTAATTGTCACCGCATGTTTGCTATTTGTGCTAGTTATTTGAGTGTGGTATAGTTGTTAGCCTTTAATGTTCCTGTTTATGAACAGAAATATAAAGTAATTTGCCACAGTCGTTAGTAATTCATGTGCAGTTAACCTCAATACCTGTAAAGGGTGTTTTTGTTTTTATATATTTGTATGTTTAACTTTGAAGCTAATTATGAGAATGGCTTCCTATGATTTAAAGAGCTACAGTAAAAAAGCTTTACTGCTTTGAATGTCATGTTAATTCCCACTTGTGATTGTACTTATAAATCGTATATTATTATTTCTTTTTGTAGACCACAAACATACTGGCACTTACTACCATCCTGCTATCGGCACATATATGTCTGTTCACTGCACTTCCTCCAATAAAATCCACTGGCCTGAGGATCCTAATCTTAATGTAGAGTTACTGTCAACTAATTATGCACCGTGTAGCTGTTTTAGAAAGAAAAATTAACTACATTATAATGAAAACAAATGAATGTCAGATTGGACTTGGTATGGCATGGGCATATAATATTAAAGGATATAAAAATCAAATCACCACTGATCAGATTTTGATGAAGTTTGAGGGAATGATGCATCTTTCTACTGCGCTCAATCTGTTAATTATTTAAATAACCATTATTAATGTTTATGAATAACACCGCCCGTTATTTATATGTTATTAAGACATCCTTAATTTTTCCCATGTAGCACTGCGTGTTGTTACCAGGTTGGCCATCTTGATGTAGAAGAGGCTGTAGGTGTCTTGGTGTTGGTAGACGTAGGCCAGAGCCCTGGGGTCGGACTCATCTTTCGACAAAGAGCTGATCCTGCTCCTGTCATGGTCATAAACTACAGCCTGAAACAACAGAAAACAAAGAGGATTTGGGCTTTTAGTTACGTTACAACATATCTAACCACTTCACCACCATTAAGCAATAAAAAAAACTAATGGGAGAACAGAAAACTACCACTACTGCAAGAAAAAAAGGGAAATTAAAATATCAAAACCGTAAAATGTAGCCATATTTAAGTTATTTTGTCTGGTGTGTCATCTCAAACAGTTTCTCTTTCTTTATCTCTTGTGGTGGAGCATTTGGCTTTTAGCTTTTCTGGATCTTGTTTTCTTCACCATTAACCTGACTATTGATTTTTTGACCTTGAATCTAACTAAGTCAGAAAATCAATTTGTTGAAACTTAGCTTGTTGAACGTGGCAGGAATATGTAGAATTGTTCGGTGCAGGCAAAGGTTCCACAATAACCAGCGCTTGAACCAGAAATTAGACCAAAACAGGGGCAGAAGAGGAACCCAAACTTCCACTTAAAGTGCAGTATTGATTTCACATAGGAAACACTACTTCCTCATTTCATTTACCATCACTTTTTAAATGTTTAACAAATTATTATTATTAGATAAAATTTACTAAATGCCACACTTTATGCTTTTCAGGGAAGAAAATAGGGATCTTGACTTCTAACTGAGGTGGGATTTACAATATATCTATGTGGTGGACTAAACTGGCTCACTAGATTCTCCCTTTTGTCGTAGGGAAACTAGAAAGCAAAGCATTAGAGAACAGATTTATGGCACTGATCCATGTCAGTTGTATAAATATTCTGCTTTACCTCCCGAAGGAATCCTGAGAATTGTCCAATTTTGGAAAAATAAAATCTTATCTGGCATTAGTGCGATAATCCAAGCAGGAAACAGGTTTTTTTTTGTCCACTGGAAAACCACAATGGTCGTTGAGGTTACACACAAGAAAGAGAGACTTTTCAGGAGTAAACATCAACCTGAGGGGGGCGCTACAGCTACAGGACAACACAATGAGGGACGAGAGATCTGGGACAGATTCAGTCAGTGTAACTCACCCCGGTCCTTTCATCCATGATTTTCAGGCCGCTGGAGGAAACTTTGAACCAAACTCTCTGCTTGTGTTTCCCCTGTTTCCTTGCTGCTGCCTCAAAACCCTAAAAAAAAAAAAGTTTGAGTGGTTTAAAATAGCAGCACAGTCAGAGGAGCTGAGTGTACAGTATGGTCGGGCAGAGCAGACATATCCAGAAGTGAGATTAATGTTTATACTGATGATAATTTATAGCAACGTGCATTACAGTCTGTCACAGTGTCTTTTTACATCACTGGGGGGTGCCAAAATCAGAAATGTTCAAATTCTACATAGTGGCTTTAATGTGGGGACAATCATTGGGTAGATTAGGCAAGACGCTAATATTTAAAAGAGTAAGTTACACATCTGACTGTGGCTAACACTGCTGAGGAGTGTGTCTGTTTTATCATGTGTTACTGTTTTTCTTTTTTTTTTAAAAGTCTTTTTTGAAAACAAATAATACATACAGACTATTTGATGCAACACCCACTGGATTGTGCAAAGTCCTGTGAGAGCAGATAGCCTGAAGTCACTGACATGTCAGAAGTGAGCAGGATGTCAGATATGTCAGAAACCCCTTTTCCACTGCAGGAACTTTCCCACAACTCCTTTTCCATCCAAGGAACCCAGTTCAGCTGTCATAGTTTATGCGTAGTTTATATCCCCTTGGAAGTTCTCATGTTTTATTGTCTTACAACTTTGAATCAAAGTAGATTTTATGTGGCGCTGATGTGTAAAGCAGATCAAAGTAGATTTAATGTGGCTTTTTTTGACACTGATCAACAGAAAATTACCCTTTTATGTCAAAGTGAAAGTAATGAAATTAAAGAAATATAAAATTTCATCCTCTAGCTCCATCATCAGGTCAAAATTTCAATTCATCCAGTACTTTGATTTATGAATAAACACCTGCAAAACTCATCACAAGCTCGAAGCAGCACTGTGTGCCTCAGTACAGCCTCACAGAGCCGCAAGCATGACTGTAGACTCTTAGTCTTGTTTACAGTAAGTCCAGCCACAATGCAGCCCCAAATTCCTGATTGGACTGAGATCTGGACTCTGACTGGACCACTCCAGGACTTTAACATTGTTGTTTTTAATGTTTCTACACAGATCTGTTCTCACTTTGCTATTAAAGGCTCTTTTTCTGTTGATCTTTGTCTAAAAAGCCACATCAAATACAATACTACTAAAACTTCAACGCTTCCAAGTGGGGTGAATTTTTTTTTTTACAGGCACTGTATTTGGATAGAATTGTCAATACTAAACATAATGGACTGATGATGGACACTTTTCATTTCTTTTTGCCACTGGTGTGAGATAGAAGATAACATTGATCTCCAGAATGGTCTCATTCAATATGAGGCCTCTGAATGACAACCACTGACGACACATTTTAATCTCACTCGTCATATGATATTAGATATGTTTATCATTAATTCTTTTCCTGATAAAAGGACTGTGGTCGTAGAGGACGAGAAGATCATCTTGCAGGCAGCTAACCGGCTTTAATTAAGAGAAGACGGAGGTGAGTGTTTTTGGAGCTTGACCCATACTAAAGACTAACTCCAAACGCCTAATTTGCATCTGATTGCGTCGTTTTCCATTGACTTTGTATGAGGGTCTCGTCGCCTCTATAATTTGCTTCGCCTTCTGTCTGAGGACAGACTACCTTCAGTTTCATCATGGAGTCCCAGCACATCTTGTCTCCCTGGGCGTCGGGCACCGGGTCCACACCGATCAGCTTGGCTTTGTAACGAACCCCGTCTCCATGGAAACGGGAGGTGGTGTCACTGGGTGCGCCTGGGAAACACAAAGAGAGGAGGGATAGAGGGTCAAACTGTGAGGACAAATCAGCGTGTGAGAGCAAGGAAATGGATGTGTGTGTATATTTGTGTTATTTAGTTGTGTCTTAATTATGTTTGTGTGTCATAATTTAATTAAAGTACGTGTGTATTTGTGTTTTAAATATGTTATGCCTCTGTTTGTGTATCTGTGTTTGTACAGAGTGTAGTGCATGTGTTTTTGTGTGTGTTTCTAAATGGAAAATGAATATACAAGGATGTCGGTGTTTACATGTTCTTAAAAGATTTTCCGTGTGTGTGTGTGTGTAAGCAAATTGCTGAGCGAGTGTTTGGCTGATCCTTGGTGAATGTTTCATCTCATTTCCTGGAATGAAAACAGTAATTTAGTGATTATGGAAATGTTAGAATGTGTTGTTGTAACAAAGGTCGGGCTCTTAAATAGCTTCACTCGCGGTGTGTAAAACTTTACTGGCTTTTAGTCACTGTTTAGTTTAACGTTCAGCACATGTACACGTCTGCGTTTCACAGTCAGTCAATAACCTGAGCTGGTGATTGTCAAAAGCCAAATAACCAGAACAATTTACGTTTGTTACTGCTGTGTTGGGTGTGGAGTCTTTGTTGCGGGTGTGTTATAAATATTCTGCTGATAATGTTCAGCTTTATGTATTGCATTTCTTCCTGTGACAGATGACTATCAAATCTCTTTCCTGTTATTTGGAGAAGTGCTGGAGAGGACTGACTTGGCAAAATGAACTGCAGTAAAAACCTGGAGGACACATGATACAATTCAAACAGTGGCTGCAGGATAGCATTCCTACATGGATATCTCACTGCATTGTTTTATGTTTTACTCTTTAATTCATTGATGTTTGCATTCAATTAAATAATGTGATTTCTGCCTCCCTCAAGAACTCGCAACACTGTCGAAGGCTTCTTTTAAAATGTCTATTTTATTATATCAGAAAAAGTTCAAGTACAACGCTTCGAGCCCAAAATTGGCTTTTTGTCGATTACAGAGGAATCCATGGTCATACAGCTGTTGTGTTTTATGATGTGGTTTTTGAGGTGTCTGGGATGCCCTCTATCCAGTCTGCTTTTTAAAGAATTGTTACGTATTTTCTGCTTTTACGGCTTAATTTTCCCATTTTTATTATTTCTTTGGTCTCCATCTTGATAAAGGATGGTGGGTCTGTGAAAACTCTTTCATTCAATCGCAGACATAGTCTAATATGTTGTATTTTATAAATACACTACAATGTTGTCAATAAGCCAAACTAGACCAAAAGCAGTCCCTAAAATATTACACTGACGCTGATACTGTGGGAAAATACCATCAACAGCAGCTATGGCACAGGAAACCTTAATCAAATGCTGTGAGTGCCTAAACACAACCATAAAAAGTTGAATCATGCTTTAGTTGCTATGAGTGGATGTAGAGCAGAGACAAGTATTTGCTGTTACTAATATAAAATAATTTACACGGAATTTCACCAGTGGGTCACTGAGGTCCTGTCTTCAGGTTTTGTTGGTTACACCTCGCTCTCGACTTAAAAGTCATGCAGATTGTGCCTCTGAGGACTTTAAAACTCACTCCCACTGAACTTAATATCTAAGATTTAAAAGCAGCGTCAAACCCAACATCTTTACGTTTGCCTTTGTTGAGTTGTCCTCTCTTTTTTTCTGTCTGTTACATTTTTATCTATTATTCTAAAGCATTTTTGTGATATCAGGTCTAGAAAGGTGTTACTTACTTACTTACTTACCTATGACCCTACTCTAAACTCAAAAATCAACCAAAGTAAGGTGAGGACACAGCATCGGATTTCAGGACGCTTTATTATCTTTTACAATCCTTGCTCGAGTATTTTATCATGAAAATATGACTACTGCAGGTGTTCTGCTGTTTTTATAGGCACATAATTGGAATAGAGTCTCACCCAAAGTGATCTCCCATAAACCCATCATTGCTCATGATGGCTAATGGTTAACACGTCTAACACTGTGTAAGATTTACATTTTTAAAGCTCACAGAGACAAGAGGAAACAGCTTTGTTGATAAACCAGCTGTTTGCAGATGTAAATGCCTGAAAAGATGTTGGTTTTGGAGCGACATGAGCTGTAATTCACATCAGAAAAAACACTTGACATGAAAGCTTCTGCCGGCAGGTGTGACACGTGTTAAAGGATTTCCAGTAAGACGCTACCGTGTAACTCAACAAATTACTTCAGCAGTGTTTTTCTCAAACAGCTGGAACAGTTGGACACTCTCCAGTGGTGCATGGAACAAGGAAGGAGAGCAAAACAAACAAGTTTTACCCGAAAATGCTCCCATTTCCCATCAGATATGAACAAACTCACTATTACAGATCAGACCAGTGTACTTTACTTTACCAGCAGTATTTAGTAACACTCTAAGTTACAGTGTACAGACCACTTAATCTCAAAATTATATATACAATAGCCATGAAGTGTCAATTTTTTCTCCCAAAGTTGTGTCCCCAAACAAAAACACATGGTCCCTTTACAGAGTCACTCCTGTTATTAAAAACACTGAACAATTGAAGGTAATTATTTATATAATATTAATAAAGGGGTACTCCAGTGAGTTAGTATTGAACTTCCACAAAGTTGGGGGACTCAAAAGGGTCACATTTAAAAAAAGAAAGGTCAAAATTAAAGCAGCAGATGTTGAGATATCCTGATTTTGACTGTGTTCAGACAGAAGGCGAAGCAAATTATAGAGGCGACGAGACCCTCATACAAAGTCAATGGAAAACGACGCAATCAGATGCAAATTAGGCGTTTGAAGTTAGTCTTTAGTATGGGTCAAGCTCCAAAAACACTCTTACCCCCCCTGACAGACAATCCAGTCCATTTACAGTCAGCAGGGTTTGGGTCATTTTAATTTTAATAATAAATTGATAATTAAAAAAGAATAATTGTATAATTTCAGTGTAGTCAGTCACCTTTCTATACTTACATTGTAGTTACTTGTGAGAACCTAATAGATTTATTCTTATTAATGTTATGACGTTTTATGCGGGTGGATTTAAAAACTCAGATAGCAAAGTTACGTATTTTTATGTTTTTAAAGTTTTAACAAAAATAAGCCCACATAAGTATAGAATAAAATACCGAAATAATCAATTTTGATAAAAAAAATTAAAAAACCTGATTTCTGACTTTTGGTATTTTCTTGCGCTTATGTTGTAACTACTAGAATTGAAGGAATTGAAGTTGCCTGCCCAACCGTGTCCAATGAAAAGGTAAGAAACTGTGCATTCAGCAGGTTTTAAAAGGCTTTTCTCGGGCCAGAGGTTATAACCTCTGTCAAAAGGTACAACTCTGAGATTAATTTTTGTCTGAGGATCAATCCTGACAGTCAACAGCAACTGAGCACTCGTACCTCTTGTGCTGGAGGAGAGCCAGCTCTTGACAGCAGTTTGGCTCGAGGCAGGACAAATCCCAGCCGTTTGCTCCGTCTCCATCATGACAAGGTCTGTTTGGAAATCCAAGGCTGCGGTGCTCAGGATGCAGTGAAAACAATGCTGCTGTCAATGCTGCAAAAGAGCATGCCACATCAGGTCGGCAGCTTGAGAAACAGACTGCAGGGTTGATGTAGAGAAAATCAAAGAATGTCAGACATTTAAACCTGTCAAAGTGCAAAGAAAAAAACATCTCCAGAAGTTCTGGGAGGAATCTGTATTTTTGTTCTCTAAAAAGAAGAAGAGAAAATGTTTGATCCACCTCACCTGCTGGGAGTGTGTCTCTGCTCTGACCCCACCGCTTGGCTCGACTCACAGTCAAAACTTCACAGAGTTAAAGGTCAGGCTGCAGACACACTGGTGATATATTAACATCCACTGGGAGGCCCGAATACATGGGAACTCTTGTTTAAGACTGAAAAGGCTCTAATAGGAAGGATAGTCGGTACATGGTGCTTTCCCTCTCAGGGGATGAGTGAGAGGTCATGTGTTTCCCTCAACGACAGTCTTTGGGTGGTATTTTCTTAAAATAACAGCTTAACTACATGTGTCTGGCTGCCAAATATATTTGAGTTTGCTGAAAACCTCTGCAGAAAGTGTGGTTGAGAGGAAACAGAAAAGCAAATGCTAACAAAGTGGTGTTTAGACAAGAAAAAGAGAAACAACTATTAAATCTTTAGGTAGCATTTCAAAGGATTTTGATGATTAACAGTTAGAGAACATGAAACCATCACAGAGAGAGAACATCTTGCTCCAGAAATAAATGCACTTGATGATGATGATGACGATGTTATGTAATGCCTCACTTTAAATACGATTGTTAGTTGCTTTGTGGCAAAATGTAGTATTTTGCACTTTATTATTCATCTATCATTAAATTTTTAAGGGGTACTCCAGCGATTTAGTATTGCATTTCCACAAAGTTGGGGGACAGCTAGAATCTAACCATGCTAACACACACAGTACAGCTGAGGCTGATGGGAATATCATTAGTTAAACCATAGTATTGGACAAAATACAGGACAAAATAATAATAATTTTGACCTCATGGTGGTGCTAGATGAAAAGTCAGAGAATCACCAAAGTTATTACAATTCATCCTGAGGGGGACATGAATGTATGTACCGAATTTCATGGTAATCCATCAAGTAGTTGTTGCCAAAGTGGCGGACCAACAGACCGACACTGCAATCACAAACTGCAAGCTTTGCTAAAAAGAAGCAGCAGAGATATCCTGACTTTTAGTTCCTAGTATGGATAAAGCTCCAAAAATGCTGCATCCTACACTTCCCATAATGCAACTCAATAATGTATTTCATTAGACCCCACCCCTGCCCACTAAATGCCCTCGTCCGTCAAACTGCACCTCCAGTTTGTAATGCAGGCTTTCTGTTGAAAAAGGTCTCACACGACAGAAGTGGCTGCTCTGTGGAGACAACCTGAGAAGTCTCAGTCATGATGCCGTCTCTCTCCCGTCACCAGGCCTTCCACTTGAGACGGATCAAAATGTGAGTGATGCACTTTCTCAAATAAATATTTATGAGCCAGATCACTTCTGACATGATATTTAGGTTAGCAAAAGGCTTCTCTGCACACAGAAACATTTTCTCAGGAAGCTTAGCTGATTTGTTGAAAACCCCCCGAAACAGGAAGAGTTTGATGTCAGATTAGACACGGCTTTCCCCGAAATCTCCTCTAAATGAGAGGGAGTCTTTTAAAGTCAAAATAATACGAAAAACCAATCCATTTAGGTCAGTTGGCAGAATGGTGGAGGCTTTAGTAACTTGAGGACATGAAATACCAGATTCCATCCACTTTACAAGTCAATCTGCAGAAAACGCCAGAGACAGGAAAAGGTCATGTAGATTACTGTCATCACAGCACCGAGGAGGTTTCAAGTTTCCTTTTTAAAAAGAACAACAAGTGTGGGATAATAGTTACGGCCACATTTCCCAACAGTGACAGTGAAGAAGTCAAAAGACATGTCTCACACAGGCTGAGCTGGGATGATCCACAGTTCATTAAAACTTGTGTGTTGGTCGCTTTGTCATCAAGTTGTCATGCAAGTTATTAATTAACCGCCTTGCTTAAACCCACAAATTCATAAGAGAAAAAAAAAAAAAATATATATATATATATATACAGAAGACATGATCTCAGTATCCTCATTAATAAACTCATGCCAGGTTTGTGATGAATGACTCTCCAGAAAAATGACCCCAAAATTAGCTTGAATGCCGCTAACTGGAGCTGATTCTCAGTCTAAATCAATGTCCACAAACTAAAGAAACTAGCCGAGTCTAGCAGCCACATATCCAGACTTTTTAGACATGATTCCTGTGTCATGTTGGCAATTTAGACTTATTTTATTCATTAAAAGCCATCCTGGAGCATCAGCAAATACCTGCAATGTGCCCTGTAATAGATAGATAGATAGATAGATACTTTGTTGATTCCAAAGGAAATTTAGGCATCCAGTAGCTTAAATACAAAAACACCAACACACACAAGAATATAAGAACACAACAACACAGCAGTGAAGTGAAAGTCTAACCACCAGAACTACTACAGTGAGCTGTCACTGTGATATAGTATAATATTATGTGATGATCATCGTATTTACAGTTAATGCAGGACTAATGGGCTTCGATCGAAACATGACTGCATACACGCATTCATGGCTGAATGGTAAAATCAAATACATCAGCAGCTCTCCGACATGTTGATTTGAAAGAGTCTTAGTGCGGTTGAGTGTTTCCCACGTCCGACATCACATGATGAAAGACAGCAAATCTGCTGCTGTTGCGTGAAAACCTCCGAACTGAAGGATTACATGTTCTCCTGTGAGTTGTGGAAACTCTGTGACCTCTTGAGTGGATGAATAAGATTTAAAACCTCACCGGATGAAATGTTCTGTAATAAAGCTAAACAACATGCTGGTTCTGTCAGTTTATACACATATCACATTTTTGGTGATTTAGAGGTTTTTCTCAGAAAAAAAGACGAGATTTAAAAAACAATTTGCACGGGGGCCAATCAAAATTATGTTACGCTGCTGTATCACAGTTTCATCTCATTTTAAAGTAATTACTTCTTTCATGGTTCTGACGGTTTCACTTGTAATTAACTCTCTTAACTCTCTTTCACATGAACGCGCTCATTGCTGGACAATAAAACCCAGAGGTAACAGAGCCAGCTTTGTGATATTGGTTATCCAGGATGGCTCAGTGAAACCCCAAGAGAGACTAACTTAAAGTCGCTTTGTGATACAGCTGCTGACAATTACAACCAGCATAACTTTGAACTTGCTACGATATTCTGTGAACAATAGACTGGTGCAGGAATGAGTCCTAAAACCTGGGAATGAGTTAGCATTTTTGTTCCTTCGTCTCAAAGTCAATGAGGTTCTGCATGGGTTTCTGGTTAGGTGCCTGAAATAAGGTCTGTGGTTAACACAAGCTTAAGAAATTTTCACGTTTTGTTCTACGACATAAAATATGTCAGTAAATACCCCACGTATGAATTTTGAAGATTTTACATGTCTTAAAAGAGGCGGTTGCTAACAAGTGGCTAAATGAGACTACAGAGGTTGTCGGGGACGTTAAACGTCATCACGCTGAACACGGACACTCATCTGCTCACTCGTCCACCTTTACAGCCTCGTTGTGTTTATACTCACGCTCTTGCAAACCTGCATCCCTGCAGCACTTTATTAAAGAAAAGTTTAGTGTTTAGTAAGATTCAGGGTACAGCTCTGACAGACATCACATAGTTTTTCTCTAGCCTTGATTAAATTCTGGCCGTCCATAACAGTATTTGGACTCCTGCAAGGTCACAGTTTAAGTGCCAGTATCAGTATATACTATCACTGAACTCCAGCCTGCTTACTGTGAATCAAAGCATTGTCTAAATCCCTGAAAAATAAACTGCTGCTGGGTACAGTTTACACACACACAGTAGAAGTGTTTATTTAACTTTATGAACAGTCTACATTCACTCTGCAGTAGCAAACTTAAACAGAGCAAATAGGACACTGTGTTATTTCCCTAACACTTGGTCTTCTCAAATGTTATCACGTAATAAACTTATTATCGAATCCAAAACAATGACTGGCAAACTTGCAAACACATTCACAAGTCAGATGTTCCACTGTCACATGTTCCAGCATCTGTTGTCCAGATAGATTTGCGGTAAGATATGTATGTGGAGTATGTGTATTGCTCAAACAGAGCAACGGGATGCTGGTGCAATTCAAAGAAATTGAAGGTTTACATCAAAATGATTCCATGTGAGCAAGATTTACCAGAGCAAACGCAAATTTTGACAAGTATGTATAATCTTTGTTTGCTACGCGTCGGTCCGTCAGTCGGTCCACCCCTTTGGTCCAGACTGAAATATGTCAACAACTATCAGATGGATTGTCATGAAATTTTGGTTCATGGTCCCCGGAGGATAAATCCTACTGATTTTGGTAACTTTTGCTCTAGCGCCACCATGAGACTCACATTTGTGGTTCTGAGTGAAATGTCTCAACAACTGTTGGATGGATTGCCATGACATTTTGTACAGACATTTATGCTCCCCTGTGGACGAATAACTTTTCATCTAGCGCCATCAACAGGTCAAAATAATTTGTCCAATACTTTGGTTTATAACCAAACACCAGCAAAAACTAATGACATTCCCATCAGCCTCAGCTGTACTTTCTGTTTCCTGCTAATTAGCAAATGTTAGCATGCTAACACGCTAAACTAAGATGGTGAACATGGTAAACCTTATACCTACACTGCACCATCAGCACGTTAGCATTGTCACTGTGAGCATGTCTGTGGCAAGCAGTGTCAAGACTACAGTTTAATCAACAGCATGTAAAATACCACTAATATATCAAGACAAGCTCACTACAGTTTATAACAGATCTTTTGACAGCAGCCATGTGGGAAATTGGACAATGGAACTGCTCAAACTCAAAATTTCTTACATGCCAAAAATCCAACTGATCATCCCAGAGCCAGATCGCTGATCATTCAGGCAATTATTCTGGCGTCGTGACCCCCCTCTAAGTGCACGTCAAATGACAACTAAATTTTAAAAAGACTAATTTGGGGCTAAAATCGGTCCAAATCCATACAGAGTCTGCACGACTCAACACAGCAATGTAACGGACAATGTCTGATTTTCAGTAACTACTGGTATGTTACAATTACTATGGCGTCACTTGAGTTACACATAAAATGTCATCAGAATTATGACATTGAAGATCGTATATGATGGGGCAGAGTGCTTTGCTGAATTTATAGCAACTCAAACCGCATCAACCCAAATGCATTTTAAAATAAATCCTAGTACTGCACACGCAGTGTTTGACAAGAGGTTACATTTGGGGGAAGTGCAGACGGATGACGAGTGATTACACAAAAACAGAAACAAGACACCTTTCTGTTGTTCACATACAAATCCCACCAGCTAAATATGTTTAAGGTCTAAAGGAGGTAGATAGAAAGATGACGGTGCTTGAATATCTTCGCCATGAACTGCGTCACTTCTCTTCCTGTAAGTGCAGAATACACAGTATGTTTGTAACACATAGAAACAGCTTGACCAGGATTAAGTTTACAGTTTGGGGATCTTATCTTATCCTCAAGAATATGGTCATGTAGTCATGCTCTGGTCATGACCTACACTGTAGAGGTGAAAGAAGACGTTATTGTACAGAAATGCTTTCAGCAAACACAATAAAATATCTGTTATACCCTACAATGACTGAGAAGCTGAAAGAGATATGAGCTGCGTTTCAGTTAGAAAGGAGTTGTCTTTTTGCGGTGGATTAGAAAACAGAGGAGGATGATCTCGGAAAAGGCGGACAACATTTCTCGCAAGTGTGATGTTTGAGGCTATGGTGAAAGATAATTGGGTCTTCAGCTGAAATGGATCACTGGCTTCCCGCATTTAAAAAAAAAAAGCTCCAAGAACCAAAGCGCTGCAGGGATCTAACATTTTTTGTTTGTTTGGTTTGGCGCCCCGTACGCGAGTCCCCCAGAGTGACTTCAACTTCAAATTCCTTGGAAAATCATTTAAATTTGGCAAATCAACTTAACCTTTTTATTACTTTAGATACTCATGTGAGTTTGGAACAACTATGAGGTTCACAGTGGAGGTACACACAATATAAACAGAACAGAAAACATGACTGAATTAATGGTTTTAAACTGGTCTTTTTGATTTTGTTTTATGTCACAGATTCACAGCTACAGACTTTCATATGACAAGAGTCTGTCACAGAGCCTCATATGAAGAGATTTGTTGTTTCTAATGATGATTACTCAGTGACTACTCTATTTCATTCAGAGTCGTAAAACTGTCAAGTGGTGAGAGTGAAACACGATACAAATATTCGTTTAACTGGGAATCCTTTCCTAGGAACTAATGAAACAATTCCACATTTCACTGTGGCCCACTGGGCAGAGTCAAGCATTCAGTTACTCCCCTACATGATCGTACATTGACGGCTCTAATAATAAAAAAGTATCTGTATCAATATTAGTGATTCTGGCCCTGCAGCCATGTCTCCTCGAAATTACGTTTATATACAAGTAACTTGCAAAAGCAAATACGTTTTGCGGGAAACTTAATTCAGGAAATGTTACTGAATACTGAATGTATCAGTAAAATGGTCATTGATAAAGTATTCCATCTTGCAATACAATAATATCCGCTCGTAGTGACCACAGCATTATTAAAGATTTTTATGTTTAGGCGCTCACAGCACTTGGTTAAGGTTCGGGATAGATAGTGGTTGTGGTTTAATACAGAGAAGTCCAACACAACATGTTTATTAACATTTAACCAAAACCACAATGTATCCCTAACCTTGACTAAAGTGCTTCTGTTGCCTAAACATAAACACAGACAGGACTCAGAGGGTGTACGCCCTCCATCCACCCCGACCACCTCCTGGCAACTCTGGAGCTATATGTAGAGCTTCATTCACTAAAGAAAATGTTGTCTGTGATGCTCCAGGCATTGATTATGTTTGTCGGCACAACGCAGTCGGGAAAAGAGTTTAGTAATACATACATGTAATATCTAGGAGACAGGCTCTGGTATTACTTAGTACCAGATTGAAACCACATTGTGTGTTATCGCTTCATTCACTCACGTCATTTAAGAGTAACTTTAGAGTCTTAGCATCACTTAAGGCTGAAAAACAGTTCAGTTGGTGCGCTCCCGATGCCTGGTTTGTGTTAGTTGGATGTGGTTTTCACTCCATTTCAATTTTGCATAGAAAACAGAAATATGCTGCTTGTGCCAACCTGAGGCCTGTACTACGAAGCGGGATTTGCGGTTAGCAAGATAACTTCAGGTTCAACTCTGGGTTTTCAGTACTACGACGGTGGTTCACTTCTTACCGGGGTAAATCGCCATGGTAACTTATGCTGCACAGCTAACCTGCTCCGGAGCAGGTTATGTTTGAGATAACAGATCAGCGCGTACAAAAGCACCGTCTGCTGACCAATCATTTCTCTTGGAAAATGGCATCACCAATAGAAAAGAAGTGGAGCTCGGTACGTGGATCGTGAGAGGAACTCTTTTTACATGAGAGATAGTTTCTCGTCGGATTGACCGACTTATCTGTGTCATCCTACAACAGAGACTGACTGAAGCACTAAAGCGTTGTACTTGAGGCAAAATCTTTACTTGAAGTCAGGCAGTCATACATGGGTGATCAGTCCAAACAAGCAAACAAATCCAGGCAGGGAGTAGGCAAAATCCAAAAACCAGGGAACAAGGCAAAGTCCAAAAACACCAAGGAAACTAACACAAGAAACGCTGGAAAATAAAGGTTACCTGGTGTAACCCCAGTTCTATGAGTACGTGCGAGGCCCTCTAACGGGCTTCGCTATTGGTTCATCCCCTCGAGGCTCCGCCTCGGCACCTGAGTCAAAGTTCATGCACTCACCGTCCAATCAGGAGGTAGTCCCCCTTCCCTACAAAACCCCAGTAGGCGCATTGCTCGTTTCCCTTGAAGACTCAGCAACCGTCACCAGGGCCAGCTGGGTTGGTAGTTAGAGGGCCTCGCACGTACTCATAGAACTGGGGTTACACCAGGTAACCTTTATTTCTATGTCGTACGTGCTCCACCCTCTAACGGGCTTCGCCATTGGTTAAAACCGAGGCGAAGGCCGTAGGGATGAGATGTACTCCCAGCTGGGCCGAACCCACTAAGAGCCATTATCCCTGTACACAGTCGAGTGCCACCCACCGGGGAGACTTGTGTCAGGCTGCGATGACAGCCGCTGATCAGCCATGTTACGCTGAACCTCCATCTAGAGTAGCTGAAGGTTCCGTCACCTGTGCATCCAACACAGCATGTGACACAGAGCCAGCAGTCACATCCCTTAGATAGGACTGCACAAAAGTAGAAGCCGAAGACCAGGAGGCGGCCAAGCAGATGTCAGCCACCGACACACCCCTGAAAAGGGCCACTGAAGCAGCGATGCTCCTCGTAGAATGTGCCCTTAGCCCCACCGGGGGGACGCGCCTCATCGCCTCATAGGCCCCCCGGATAGCCGCGCAAATCCAATGGGCTAGTCGCTGCGAAGACAGTGGAGCCCCCTGAGCCCGACTACCATAGCAGACAAACAACTGATCAGATCGCCGAAAACCCGCAGTGCGCTCAACATAGATGCAGACTGCGCGCACCGGGCACAACGTATGAAGCCGTTTCTCGTCTGCCGACGCATGCGGCGGGGGAAAGAAAGCTCTCAAGCGAACAACCCTAGACCTGAAAGAGGCGGTAATGACCTTCGGCCAAAAAGACGGGTTCGGACGCAGCTCTAGCGTCTCCCCGTCATCACTGACTGACATGCAATCAGCATGCACAGACAAGGCCCCCAGGTCTCCTGCTCTCTTTGCCGAGGTCAAGGCTAGCAGGAGCGCCGTCTTGATTGACAGGGCCTCCAAATCTGCCTGTTCCAATGGCTCGAACGGTGGGCCTGCCAGGCCGTCCAAAACCATCTGAAGGTCCCACTGGGGAACCAGGCGTCGAACAGGGGGCCACAACCGACGAGCCCCCCGTAAGAAGCGTTTAACTAAAGGGTGACTCCGGGCTGTGAAGCGACCGAACCCCTCGTGGCCCGCTGTAATAGCTGCCGCAAAGACAGCTACAGTAGCCGCCGCACGACCTCTGTCAAACAACCCCTGCAGGAAACCCAAAACGTCCTGCAGGGAACAAGAGCTGGGCCTGAGGTCCCTGGCCTCGCACCAACCTGTGAACAGCCGCCATCGTGATGCGTAGAGCTTGGTAGTGGACGGAGCACGAGCATGTTGAATCGTAGAGACAACGGCGGCCGGAAGGCCCAAGCCTTCCAATCTCACCCTCTCAATCTCCAGACCAAGAGCCGGTGACCCAGAACCGGGCGCGAGAGGATGGAACCCCCTGCCTGCCAGAGAGCCGTGGGTCGATCTGGCACCGGCCACGGGCCTGCCTCCACTAGCTGGACCAGAGCCGGAAACCACCGGGCCTGGGACTGTCCGGCGCCACTACTATCACGACCAAGTGCTGCATCCGGATCCTGTGGAGCAACTGCATCATCAGCCTCAATGGCGGGAAAGCATACAGCAGACCGTGAGGCCAATGTGGATGAGCCAAAGCATCCACCCCCAGTGGGGGAGCGTCCGTCGGCCTCAGAGAGAACCATAACGGACACAGAGCGTTCTCTCTGGCCGCAAAAAGGTCGGCCACCGGTAGTCCGAACCGGTGCCAGACCAGAGCTGCCATCTCCGAGGAGAGGCTCCACTCCTCCCCCAACGGACCCCCCCGGGACATCCTGTCTGCCCCCGTGTTGAGGGAAGCCGGAACGTAGCGAGCCCTCAGGGACGATAAGTGGCGATCCGCCCAGATCAAAATCGACACCGCAAGTCTGTGTAGTGCTGGTGATCAAACCCCCCCTTGCCTGTTCAGGTAGGCCACAGCCATGGTATTGTCTGACCGTATCATGACATTCTTCCCCCCGAGCTGAGGGGCGAAGTGGTGCAGCACCTTCTGTACTGCCGCTAGCTCCAGCAAGTTGATGTGCCGGGAGGAGTCCTGCCACATGCCCCCCACACTGGCCTGGTTGAAGGTCCCACCCCAACCTGCCAGAGAGGCGTCTGTAAACACCTGCACGTAATGAGAGACGCACCCCAGTCGAACCCCCTGGCGAAGACGAGCGGGCGAGTCCCAGAATATGACATCCCGCCGTGCCACCCCCGGGACATGAAGCTTGCGGCACTTGTCGCGACGTGGGTGCAACCGAAGCCGAAGAAACCAGCACTGCAGGTTCCTCATGTGCAACAGGCCCAGACGCATTACCGGATGGGCTGCCGACATCATACCGAGGAGCGACATGACACTGCCCGCTGGGACTAGCGCCAAGCCCCTCACTCGGCGGGCCAGTTGCAAAATTGCTGTCACACGCGCTTCCGACAGCCGTGCCGTCATGGCGCGGGAGTCGAGTATAAGCCCCAGATACGCTGCCTGCTGACTCAGCCGCAGCAGACTCTTGCTGGGGTTGACAGCGAAGCCCAACTGCGTGATGTGCTGAATGACCAGCGCTGTGTGGGCCTCGGCCTCCTGTCTGGAGGCGGCGAGAATCAGCCAATCGTCTATGTAATTCAGGATTCTCACCCCCTTTTTCCTGAGCGGTACCAACGCCGTCTCCACACACTTGGAGAACGTGCGCGGGGAGAGGGAGTATCCGAACGGAAGACGACCGAACTGATAAGACTGACCCTCCATCGCGAAGCGCAGGTACTTCCTGTGACGCTGTAGGATGGGGACATGGAAGTATGCGTCGGTCAGATCTATGGATGTCATCCAGTCGCCTGGCCGAATGCATTCCATAAGCTGCCTGACCGTCAACATGCGAAAAGGCCTGCGCGCAATGAACCTGTTCAACTCGCGCAGATCCAAAATCGGCCGCAGCCCCCCCGACTTCTTGGGTACCAGAAAATACGGGGAGAAAAACCCGCTCCGTGCTTCTGCATCGGGAACCATGGTAACTGCCCCTTTCCGAAGAAGCGCGGCTACTGCGTCCCTTAATACCGCCGTCTCTGCTGGGTCGGCAAGCGATGTTCGCAAGATGCCGCCGAACGCCGGGGGTGTGCGGCAAAACTGCAACGCGTAACCCCTCCGCAGTGTTCTGTCCGTCCATGCAGAGAGAGGGCTGCACAGCCGCACCCACATAGAGTAACGGTCCGTGAGCGGGAGCGCAACGGGCTCGGCGGGAAGCAGTAGAACAGGCCCACCCGCACCGACCCTCCCGCCTTGGGGAAGGACGGACGGGGGGCCCTGCCAGAAAGGGCCGTGACGCAGCTAAAGCTAACAACGAAATAGCTGCCTCTCGTGCACCCTCCACTGGCGAACCGACCGCCGAGAGCGACGGCGAACCATCCACATCAAGACCGGACGAAGCCACCGCACTTCGTCGTGGGTCATGATGTTCACTGGTTCCTTCTAACAAAGAGACAGTACTCACGTGAGGAACGTCAGCCTCGTACTCTGCTGCCGCAACGTTACGACCGCCATCCTGCGTCTGGTTCCTACCTGACTGCACACGGTGCTCACCTCTGACGTCACTAGCACCGCTAGCCGCGCTAACCATGCTCGCGGAGTTACGCGGCTCTACTTGAGACCGCATATGAACCCGCGGGACCCCCGACGTGTGAATACCCTGCACCGCTGATGACGCAGTTTCACCACCGTGGGTTGAAACTCCATCACCCGCCGGCGCTACCACATGCGTGGCGTCGATCTCTGGCCTACGCCCTGCCCGGGTAGTCTGCCGAAGAGATCGACGGCGACTAGCAAACCAGTGACCCATAAACAACTTATTAGCCTGCTTACTAATGGTTGTGAGCTCACGGCTAGCCGCGCTAACCTCTGACCCGGGCAGTGCCACAGGCAGGGAAGAACTGGAAGAAGTTCTCTCAGAGACCACATACCATTTACGCCCTTTATTTTTAAAATACACCGGCTGCTGACGCTGTCTCTGCCCAGAGACGGGCTCCCGCGACGGTCCCGCGGCGTCCCCACCCCGGCCACGACCGCCAAACCTAGGCGGGAAAGCCGAGGCTTGACCGGGTTGGCTCGTGCTGGCCGATGCCGCCCTGCCGGACCCCACCCTGGACCGTTCTCGCCGAAGATCCTGCTGGCGGTGTTGCTGCGACTGAGACTGAGACTGCCGCCGCCGCTGCCGAGGGAGAGGTTGCTGAGGGCGGAGATGCGCACCTAGGTGCTCCGACGCCCTCTGTGTACTCTCCAACCGTCCCACCATCGCCTGGATATCCGGCCCAAAGAGGGAGGTGGAGGAGAGAGGGGTGTTGAGGAGCAAACGTTGCTCTCTCTCCTTCAGGGCAGACAGGCCCAGCCAGAGGTGCCTGTGCCCCACCTGAGCCGCACACATCGTACGGCCCCCGTTGATGGCGAAAGCCTGGGACATACGGAGGAAGGCGGCCGCCGTAGTTTGCACCTCCGTCACTTCTGACGCGGACAACTCCGTCCGCTGGTGAGTGAGACGATCCAGTGAGCCAGCCAAAAACGCCATGTTGTTTGCCAATGCCACCACCTGGGCAGCACTGGCATAACAACGGTCAAAAAAGCCCGCCGTTGTCCGGTCTCTCTCGGACGGAAGCAACGGCCGCCCTTGGCCGGGCCAGAACGAGGCAGAGGGAACAAGACAAACACGGACCTCGTCTTCGATGGGGGGCACCCCTCGGTCCCAGCCCCACCCCTCAACCGTGGCATACGGAGCGTATGCCATGGCCGGGCGTTTAGCACCAAGGGGGGCATGCCATTCCCGCTGAGCGTGTGAAAACACCGGCCCCATCTGAGGAACCACGACACAGGGACGCGCCCTGCCCCGCGGCTGGCCAAGGAGGTCCGAGGTAAAATCCGGGACCTTGGCAGGTGGCTGTGGGGGCAGAGGAATGGCCATCCTGGCTGCCGCCGATTCAAACAAACCCGGCAGATCATCCATCGGGTAACGATGGTCCGCCGGTGTCTCATCCCTCTCACCGCTGTCGTCCTCCATGAAGAGAGCCGCCGGGTCCTCTTCCTCAAACACCCGCCGGTCGTCCTCCTCGTCATAGTCAGCCCAGGACTTACGCGTCATCCTCCCCCCCCTCCCGCCAGCGCCGGGCTAGCACGGAGGGAGCAGGCGGCCTCGGTGAAACGTGCCCGACGCTCACGCTCCTCCCTGGGGAGCGCGAGACAGTCAAGGCAGGTGTCGACCTCACCCTGATGCTCTCGGCCCAAACACAAAAAACACGATGCGTGCGGGTCCGACATCAGCATCGGGGCGGCACACGAAAAACAAGGCTTACTAGCCATACTCCTCTTCCTCTTTCTCCAGACAACTTTGAGAACGCGACACCGGATGGTGACAAGATTCGCAGAACTAGACCACAGGTTGCTGAGGTGAGTAATGGGGAGCAGGTGTGGACAATCAAGCAGTGAGAGACACGAGGGCAGGAACTGAAATGACAAGACAGGTTAGAATTTCAAAATAAAACAGGAAACACTGACAAACAATGATTAACGAGATGTTGTAACAGCACAATACAGACTAATAAACACATATTTCACATGGCTGGTTGCGGCTGAATCCAAATGGAAACTGTACTGTCTCCTGCCAACACTTAAAAGTTGTAAAAAGATGAATCCACCACCTGCTGCTGTTTGGCCGTTGACGTATGTAGCAAGTGGCACACCTGCACGGCCTGTTGTACCTGTAACATCAACCAACAGTGATGTCACAGCATACTGACACACCCTGGAGTACACTTCTACATCACTGCAGCAAGGTTAGCAAAATCAACATTTTCAGCTGATGTGAAGTTGCTCTTTAATGTTGCAGCTCAGCTAATTGATAACTTACTTTGGTTTCCAGTATAGACTTCACAATAGCAGCTCCCTCCTCCCTCACTTAACTTTATCAGTCTAACTTGTTTTCTTTGGTTCTGCCCAGTGACTTTATTGACTTTCTTGTGATGTCTAATTTGTTTCTTTTAGTAATCCAGTCACTGCAATCTCGTTCGGACTCTTTTGTAGTTGTGACTAACTTCTGGCTAACCTCTGCTTATGTAACTCCTGACCGACAGACCCACTTGACTTTGGATTCCCCCAGGAGATCATCTTGACTCACTTCCAGGAAAGAGAGGAAGAGGCCACCCAGTTTTCCTCCTTTCTCACATCCCTGAACTCCTTTTACACCAAACGTCTTTACATCTGTGCGTGGCCGACCTCAAATATCATGTGAAAGGTATTTGTTGTCATTTGAACGTCATGCAGGCAGTTTTCAGACTTTTCTCCTGCCTGTACACATCAAGACTGCTGCTGTTCACAAAAGGCATTATATTTCGGTTTCAGATGCGTCTCCAATGACCTCGTTGTGATTGGATTTCACTTCCATTCTCACGCTTGATTTTATCAGTGAGAAACCTGCGACCAGGACAAAAACACACAAGAGGATTGCAATGCTGACCTGTATATAGTCGTATAACAAGGGCATATGCTCACTACGGTGTTTATTAGTCGGCCCTTCATTTTGGTCAAGGAAGAATTTGTGCTCACCTTGTGGTCACATGTAGTGCTTTCTTTGCATGTTTTGAAACATTATTATTATAAACATTAATACCTTATTTTTATTTGTTTATTTATTCTTTTCTGCCGCCATGGGTTTATGCGCATAGTGTATTAGGGGCAGCTGGGTACTGGCATTGAGTCAGTATTTGTCTTGCTAATCTGCTGCAATTGAAGGTTTTTGATTTCTGTATTGTAAAGACATACAGAGATGTTGGCACACCTTTTTGATGAGATTGTATGCAGGTGTTTAATTATGGAGTGTGCATTCCTTGTACCAGTGCATTCAGTCGTCTGTATGTTATGTCCTTGTTCCCTCGGTGGATGTTGGATGGCACTGGAAAACTTTAAAGAGGATGTTGAAGACGCAGGAGGCCGTGCAAAAAAGGTGGTGCAATTAACAGAAATAATACTGAAACTATGGGAAATCGTGATGTACATTCTTCACTATCTTCTGACATTTTTAGGCAATAAAAGTCTGATAGATAATGAAAATAATCATTGGTTGTCCTGAGCAATAGATCGCAGTCCATCCAAAGTGCATATTTGGTTACATTAGATTAGATTCAACTTTATTGTCATTGCAGTACAAATACTGAGACAACGAGATGCAGTTTAGCATTTAACCAGAAGTGCAAAAAGCAGTGTAATGTAATGTGCATATGTATTGTGGTAATATATAAATAAATAGTAAGGGGCAGATATGAATACACTATAGATCAGATATATGAGTATAGACAGTAGTATAAATATACAATATACACTATAGTATACCTTAACACGTGGATTTAGAGCTGCACTTTACATCACCAGAGTGGGAACAGGGCTTAAGTGACAACTAAAGATTCAATATTTAACAGGAAGTAAATGTAATACGATTGTTACAGCATATATAAAATCTGATAAAATAAAAATGTTGTCAAGCATTTATTGTTTTGAGAATAGCAGGCAAAAGGGTCCTTTCCATTTGCTTGTGAGTTTAAGTGCTGATTCGTGTGTTAAGATGGGTTTATAGACAAAAGAAAATCCTTTATAATGACCTTTTAGGGCTATATTGTGACATGTTCTGTTTTCCAGCTTAGTCATGCACAAAAATCTACGTACACTTTTATAGCTCCAGCCCACTGCAGAGACCACAGACACAGATAATACATTTTAAGTGCCTTTGCAATAAATGGATTACCTTTACGATATTCAAGAGCACTATAAACGGTGCAGGGACGGCTTGGACATCCCATGATTCACTGCAAACTGAAGCACATTCCAGGCGTTGGAGTTTCCAAGCCTTGGCATCACGTAAGTGGTTTGCTGTTTTTAGAGTCTGCCAGCTCCCTTTTGTCTGCAGCAGAGATGAGCAGCGGTGGTTTACCTCTCAGAGAGGTGTTGTGTTTTATCTTTTAAGGTCGGCTGCAGACAGAGACCCCATCGCTGCTGCTCCTCACTGTAAACACAAGTCACGCTGTAATGAATGGGCGACTGCTGGAGAGTCGGAGCAGACTAAGTGCACTGACGTCCCATGTGTTCAGCGCTGTCCATCAGCCGTCTGTTGTTCCTCGCAACCATTTACAGTAATCTCTGTTTGAGACAAAGCTGTGTGCTGCACTGTGGACACAGAGGTTTGTCAATGGGAAAGTATCAACCACAACAACACACTGGAACACATTTTCCAACCATATATTTATGTGTTTAATTAAATAGTCTGCAGCTTTTTTCACTGATACTAAACCTTTGGTGAGTTCATAAAACTTTTCCACTTGTAAACATTCTTTGGCAGATAGTTTCTGCCACTGTTGAAGAGCAACAAACATAAACTCAAACTTGATCACTGACATTTCACAAAAAAGGTGAAGAAAAGTCTCAGAATCAGAACTAGAAGTAGACTGAAATGATGAGGAGTGATTCATGTGAAACTCATTTGTTTTGGATTTGAATGTTCTGATGTTTATTAGCTGCAGTCATCACTGGTTTTATTACAGTATCTGTGTGTGTGTGTGTGTGTGTGTGTGTGTGTGTGTGTGTGTCAACAACATTGTTTACATGATCCCAACTTCAGCCCTCATAGATACTGGAATTAATTAAACTACATATGGGCCTCACTTTCCTGGTAAGAGAAATCCCTTTGGCTCAGATGATGTAATTTCAAAAGAAGCAGGACTAATCTGCACAAGAAAAGGAAAATTCATTAGAGTTCAAGACTTCTGTTCTTGATTTGATGTACTTCTTTCAGTTCAAATGCACATGCTCAATCTGATGGATGTGTTTCTTACAATTAGGCAGTTAGATTGTCACAGGTCTATTTTAAATATATACATCAACATGATAATGCTGTTGAGGCAGTGCTTTACAGTTATTGATGACATAAATAATGCAGTTATTTATTGGAGGATTTTGCAGCTTTAATTGAGTTTTGTTGTATTTTAAGCTGTTTTTCAAGTAATTTTGCAACGCTGTAATGAAGCTCTGTTCGTTCACCACCACTTTATTGGAGCAGCGGCAGAAATCTGGAGAGATATCTCAAATCCTGAGCAAATAGAGCCAAAACTATCTGTGGCTATAGATACATGTTTTTTTTAAATATCTATTTGTAATTTGGGTGAACTGACCCTTTACAAAGAGTTGGGACTGTTCACATATAACAGTGTTAGTGGATGAAAAAAAACATAGTTAACAACTGTAAACTTTTTAGCATGGTGGAAGTGTTATTTTGCGTACATTTCACTTATTCTTTATAATTTGATTATTTGTGTTAAGTTACATTTGCTACAAACAGATGCGTTTGTGCATCCAAATATGACTCGTGTAACTGGGTGAGAAAAGACTGCCCAAGCCTCTTCTGTCTCTATACATCATCGTGTTTGTGCGCGGGCATCTTTACTCACCAGCCGTACACTTGACCTCCTGACTGCCACAGATATTACGCAGCGCTGTGATGACGCCAACATCGCCAGATGAGACATGGAGCGGAAATGGAAAGAAACAAAAACGTGGGTTTTTTTGTATTTTTTATTTTTTTTTATCGCTCTGAGCATCCCATCGCATCCATCCTGTCAAGCTGGCGCGTGGTTCAGTATAAAACAGCCCGCCTCTCAGCTCACAGCTGTGCGCAACGACCTCTGATAACTACATCTGGTTTGCTGGAAAGCAGAGGGGATGGGACTACCAGAGAAAATACCCCTGCTGACTCCTTATCTTCTGTTACAGGGGGTTAAAGAGGAAATGCATTCCCACATCCACAACAGACCGAAGGAAATATCGCTAACAAACACCAGCCTATGGGTGTATTTGGCGATGGAAAGCCCGAACTTTACGCACGGATCTGTTTCCATAAACGAGACGTTGGTTCAGCATTCACATGTGACCAGGGTCGAGACAGCAATGGCTTTACCGATTTTTATGTTTGCTGGAGGCGCCATTGGAAATTTAATTGCAATAATCGTCCTTTCAGTATCAAGGCAGGAGAGAAAATCTTCAGCTTTCTACACGCTGGTTTGCGGTCTGGCGGTGACGGACCTGCTGGGCACCTGCCTGGCCAGTCCGCTCACTATAGCCAACTATCTGGACCAGCGTGTGCTGGAGGACCAACATTTCTGCGAGTTTCAATCTTTTTTGTTGCTGTTTTTCGGTTTAACAGGACTGAGCATCATATTCGCCATGGCAGCAGAGCGGTACCTGGCTATATGCTGCCCGTACACCTACCAGCGGTGGGGGGTGGACCGACGCTTCGCGCAAAAGTTCCTTTTATTCATTTACATCAGTCATATTTTCTTCTGCTGCCTCCCGATGATGGGCATGGCGGGGAGCGAGCTGCAGCCGTCCAGCACCTGGTGCTTCATCGATTGGAGGACACACGAGCCGGTGGCCGCCGCTTACTCCGTCCTGTACGGCGTGGTCAGCCTGCTGCTCATCCTGGGCACCATCGTGCTGAACCTGGCGGTGTGCGGAGCGCTGCTGCTTATGCGGCAGAGGACTGTGCAGCGGCCCGTCACCAGAGCCAGCGTCCGGGATAGGTGGCGGGCTCTGTCCTCGGCCGCAGAGACGCAGATGATCGCGGTGCTGGTGATGACCTCCGTGGTGGTTCTGGCCTGTTCAGCCCCGCTAGTGGTGAGTGAGTGTGGGATTGTAATTAAGCAGTAATTGGTTTAAACTGATTATTGATGTTACAACCATTTGCATAGACATGTATGAAGCAGCAAAACCTGAGAAGAAACAAGTTTTTCCTTCTAGAAGCTGTCTAGTGAAGTGTAGCTAATGTTATATCTTAATGTTTAACAGGTCTCTTAACATCAATTAATGTTAAATTAATAGATGTTAAGATAAATTAATTAGTGGTGGAAGACGTATTCAGATCCTTTACTACTAGTATAAGTAGTATAACTCTTGCATTCAAAACAAGTGGAAGTACAGCAAAATGTACTTATATATAAAAGTATGACTATTGGATTATTATTACATTACATGCATTATAGTGTAAGCAGCATTTTAATGTTTTTGCTTCATTAATAAATGTTACCTTTGTATCCTGGGTAGTTTAATCTGATGCGTCATACTGTGTAAGATGATGTTTTGTGAGTAAAATCTTAATCTGCAGAGTAACTGTACTTAATAGAAATAAAGATTGCGATTATTTGCTTCATTACACCAATTTTTCCTTCAGTCCATCAGAAAAGTAGCCCAGGGATTGATCCCAAAAAGAAAAAAAGTGAACAGAAAGATCAGATGGAACAAGACTAAAGTAAAACTTATAACTATAACTGCTGAAGTACCAATGTTTATGGACACAGTTTAGTTTTGACCTAGTTGTATCTTTTGACATTTTCATCTAATATGCTCTCGCCATTGTTATGATACAAGGATTTATAGTAAGACATTTTATGGAGTCTATTGGCTCTCAACCTTTGGGATCCCCCAAAGGGGCAATGAGATGAATCTGAGGAGTCAGAAGATAATAAAGGGACAGGAGAGAATTAAAACATATTTCTTCTACAGAAAATAGTTTATCTTCTGGCTTTTCTCTCTCTAATAATTTCTTTTTTCCTGTTAAATACTTGATAGTTTTGCTCTTTCAAACCTCCAAAAACTATTCAAATGAGACAATTTGAGAAGGGAAAATTAACTATTTCAACTTTTCACAGACATATTAAACCTCTGACATAAAGAAATTGCATATAGTCTTAAGGGCATCTAAGCCAAAAAGGTTGGGAACCAGTGATGTGGTCTACATTTGATCATAGAGTTAATCTAGTTCTGATTTTTCATAAGAAATTTAGGAATGATAACCTTGAGTTGAGTTGGGAAACCTCAGAAATAACGAAAAAGAGGACATATTCAGGGATATATCTGATGACATTACAGCATTTTTAACTCTTATTTACAGTGTGAAGATCTGAGCAACATAGTAACTCGTTTTCCTCTTTAAGGTCCGTGTGTTTGCCAACCGCTTCATGAAAAATGACCCCAAAGCTGACCTGGCCGCCATCCGGATAGCCTCGGTTAACCCCATCCTCGACCCCTGGATCTACATCCTCCTCAGGAGGTCTCTGTTCCGTCGGTTACTCAGTTTATCCAGGCGAGGCAGCAGCACTCGCAGTAGTTCACCTCCTACACTAGAAAGGAATCCGTTTTATCCCGAACTCATGACGGACAGCCACGTGTTCACCCAGCTGATGTGCAACGCAAACGTCATCACTCAGCTGCCTGCCACCGTCAAATTCACGCCGTACGACACAGAGAGTCTCTGCCAGACTTAAAACAGACCGAAGACATGTTCGACGCCTGTGAATGTTTGCTGCTTTCTCATGCTGCAGGCAGCTGGATGCAGGGCCAGAGACATTGTTTCAGAGCTGTTGTCAATGGGATGCAAAGACTGTGACGACCTTGTGGGCTCACAGCTGGACAGGACCCTCTGAGCTCCTGGAGGATTATTTATTAAAGAAAAGCGGAGGGCTGCTCTGATTGCATGTAGACGTCTCCTGCAGTGACACAGGACAGACAGGAAGAAACTATTTGACTCGGATGTTATTACCAGTGTCTACCGAGCCTTTTTTTGTTTTGTGCCTTTCACTGTCATCCAGCCTCTCATCATCCAGTCGGTGCTCTGGCTTCCTCATTACCATCACGCCCCATTTAAACTTGCACTTTTCCTCATCCTTTCTCTTGCTCATCTCTCCTCATGTCACCCTCAGCTCCTCCTTCCACCATAGTGCTCACTCCTCCAGTTCATGTCACTTAATGAGTTGGATGCTGCAGGATTAGTATCCGGCTCCTGCAGATAGATCTATAGCTCATTTCAATCTGGAGACTGTTCAAGTGACCAGTGACTCCTGGAAGATCCAGTGTTAAATTTCATGTTTTCATTTAAGAGAAATAACAGTGCATGGACATCATAAGAGTCTGTTTGTACTAGAAACTGGGTGTTAGATTTGGGCCCCCAACCCTCCCTCAGCTACACACATGTCTATAGGAAACTCTTCAGGAGTTACGTTTGCATCAGGAGAGACATTTGAAACACTGATATGAGATCAACGACGCACTGACTAAATGCTGCTGATGCATGTTTGTATTAAAGGTCCTAGCTTGAGCCTTGGCGCCTTTGTCTCTACTGTTTGACTGCTTTAGCCTTGAATGGAAGTGCATTTACTGTACTTAAGTACCATTTTGAGGTGCTTGTACTTCACTCGAGTACGTCTATTTTAAGCTACTTTATACTTCCACTTGACTTCATTTAAGAGGGACATATTGTGCTTTTTACTCCACTACATTTATATGACAGCTGTAGTTATGGGTTACTTTTCAAATTAAGATTTTATATAAAAAAAAACGCATATGGATGCATTTCCGCTCAAAACTTCTCACATGGTTTCATTTGAATAACTGTTCAAAGCCAGCATTTCATAAAAAACAACGATTAGAGAACAAGTCCCCCAAAAAATGAAAACAGATGTGTATCAGAACTTTTTCTTCTTTCCTCTCCCATTAACCATCTCTGGTCCCCTCTAATTTACCTTGTGACCCTTTGGAGGGGCCCAACCCATAGTTTGGGAACCACTAGACTAAACTACCAAACTGTAAATAAAGTAGTTAAAACTGCTCTACAGTTTTCTGTTTGTGGTCAGAAATCTGAATGAAGAATCTGTTTCAAATTCATAAATGCTGCAAACTAAAAAGGCCTATGAGATGAAAAGATCCAACTCTATACCTTTTTTTTCCAGCCTTCAGTTTTTCAGGTCTGGTTCTGTTTTATGGAACCAGGACAGTGACAATAATATTTGCGGTGATGCCAGAGGCTTTGGAGCGGACGAGAGGACGGCTGGTTCAGTGATGTTTTATCCTTAGTCTGCAGATTATATGTAAATCACGCTCTCCTTGCCTCTCCCCTCAAACCCCTCCTCTCCACGCCAAAACAGTGACAGAAAGTTGAAACTGAAAACTACTGACACTGAAAAAAAACTGACATCGTAAAAAAAACCCTGAGCGTAAAAAAGAAACTGTCACTGACAAAAGAGTGACATGAAGAAAAAATCTGAACATTGTCACTGAAAAACACATCAGAATGCAAAAAATATCAAAATAAAATGATTTTTTTTTTAAATTCCTATCTTTTATTTTTCAATGAAACTTGTTTCAGTGCCAATACAAATGTTTCAATGGCAATGTTTCCCTTTTCACTTCAGGTTTTGTTTTCAAAGCCAAATTTTCTTTTCGATGCCAAATATTATTGTCACTGTCCTGGCTCCATATTTGTTTCTGTTGAAAAACAAAAAAAACAGCATGTAAGCAGTCAGTAGCACACTCCCAGTCGGCCATTGACTAGTATTTCAGTCTGTTATCATTAGACTTCGACCGTATCATTGCTGAGCTTACCTGCGCATGTCATGAAAGAGTGCCACTGTGGTTCAGGAAGTTCACTGAAAACATCTGTTGATTTAAGACTAGAGTGAGAAGGTGATACACGGTGAAGGTGATATACATAAAACATGATCAAGTATGCACAAAGTCCTTTACAACTATTGAAAAAGTGCTCACAGTCTTTTTGAAACGCATGGCTACTCTGATCTCAAGGAAGCTGAAACTGATGCTGCATTCAATGACATTTGGCCACTAGGGGGCAGAAAAACAAGCTGATAATTATTTACACACCAAGCAGTCACAAAGTAACATTTCACAATCCAGTTGTAGTCTGCTTTCTAAGAATGATGATTCACAGGGCTTTTAGCTCTGGGTTTGCCTCCTTCAGCTCCTGAGAAAAACATCTGGTCTTATACTCTGTTTTAAGTTGACGTGAACCAGTTTAAACTGGAACAAACTGGGCTTGATGACACCAGGCAGAAGAGAGCAAACTTTTTCGTGTTTGTTGAACCTTGAAGCCTAGAGGTATCACATTTAACACCTTAAATTACACACAAAAACTGACACTAGTCCAATATGTAAAATTATTACTTTCTATTAGAAAACATTACCATAAAGGTGTGACTGAAAATACTCAAATCTCCATCTTGTCTGCATATATATATATATATATATATATATATATATATATATATATAATCTGCCTGGCGTTTCACTTAAACATTAATGAAAGTAAACACATTCAATATGTTCAGTATTCCGTAATGCATTTATTTTTTCCCCCAACATTTAAAAATAGCATTTACTAAACATAAGCAGACAAGACTGTGCATAGCTGCACCTCTGTACAACATGTTTGTACCTTGACACCATAAATAAAAATCTATAAACATCAGTTAAGTAAAAATTCTGTCTCAAGATCCGATAAAGATGCACAAAAATAATAATTATACAAGTTTTACAAAGTAACCTCCCCTTCCCCCTCCATTCATTGACATTTACATCCCAGCTAAAAGCTTTACAGGATAGAGCCCACATCCAAATGAACAGATCTCCCAGTTAGCTCGCTGTACAGAAGCAAACAGACAGCAGGACACTGAAAAACTAAAATCATAAGGAAATTCATAAACGACAACATGTGTCCCACATGTTTATGAATTTCTACATCTTGTCCACCTGCAAACAAGGCCTCCATCCTGTGGTGCATCAGCATCAGAAAGGTTATATACACTCAGGTTTTGGCAACATGAGGAAGGACATGAACAAAAATGTGAAGAAATCCAAGAGTCTAAAAACATCAGCTGCAGCAGCGGACAGAGTGATTAACCACAAAAGTTTAAAATGTGACGTGTGATGTCTCCCAATGCATTCTGGCCAAAAATGCATCCACATTGATTGTTACTGTCCAGAGTTCTTTACATAATTGCAGAATTTCTGGGAAATGAGCACAAACTCTGAAATGCAGATTGCACGTTAATATTACATTCCTTAAGTATGAAAGGATTGTGTCCTCTCTTTGTTAAATAGTTTTTGGTTTGTTTGGATGTTGTCTGTCGATGCCACACTGAAGTTTTGCACGTAATCACGATTTCTCAGCAGCTGATAAGTTTAGATTTTATTTACTCGCCCCTCACAGCGATGGATGATAGATTTTCCTCTGATCTTCACATAAAACGTTCATCTAATCATGTCACATTTCACCTGATTTATTGCACCAATCTGATATGCAGATGAAGTGTGCATTTTATTTGAGCTATAAAAGGCTATTTGTATTGAAATGTCAGTTACAAGCTAATTTGAGCTCTATCTTGTTTCTAAAAGCATTTGTGATGATTGTGATGAAAAATGTTCTGTAAATATTTTTAGGATTTAGAGTTGAAGTCGTGTGTGTCTCATTGACTGGTTAGCGGTGCTTAGTGTTTAGTAAAATGTCTGGACAAGTACTCATAAAGCAGTAGTTTCAGGCATGCTTCTTATTGAAGTGGTAGAAATTCAGAAGATGTTACAGTTAAATATTGTACATGTTTCTGACCACCTCACGAATGATATCCACTCTTCTTTAAGCTCTGGGTTTTCACCAACTCCTAATAAATATCTGGTGTTTTTAGCTATCAAATGCTCCACTTTGTTCTCCAGCCACTCAGTAAATCTGTTGATGTTGGGAGGATAGCACACGTGGGGTTTATCACAGGTGCTTTAAATGGCTGAGAGCGGTTACATTGAACTATACGGGATATGTGCGGCTGTAAAACCAAACAATCATGGAGCTGCAGAGTTGGTCATTCATTCTCTGCTGTTATGAGCAACACTTTCACATTACAGTGATTCAATTCAATGTTAATATGGAGCATTTTGGTAATGACGTTTTGAGGTTTTCACAACATCTAAAAAACATTCCAGTAGATAAACATTACCTTTATGAAATGTATGTAATTTGAATCGATGCAGACATCGTCTCAGAGGTTTTGATTCAACTCCTTTGTCATTTCTGAGTCTGCTCAAAGTGTAGAATAGTCAACATACAAGCAAAGACAGCAGCAGTCCTAACAAAAAACAAACAAAAAAAAAGAATTTGAAATTTACTACATTACAACACATAGGTGTTTCTACTTTTCTGGTCAATCAGTGTAAAACAGCCAACTTTATATTTTTGTTAAAAACAGGACCTGGTGATTTCTCTCCCTGCTGGAGAAAAACAGAGCAGCTGTGGGTTCCCAAGATCCTACAAATTACGTCTGCTACAAACCATCTCAGCAATTTAAGAGCTAGTTTGCTCTATAAATAATAATAATAATAATAATAATAATAATAATAATAATAATATTAATAAAAGGAGTAAACTGAGAATTATTGATACTAGTTTGTCTCTGGGAAGCAGAGCAGACCCACCCTGTAGAGCTCTTTTGGGTTTTTTCTCCAGACTAAATATTGTGACGGTGTTTTAAATTTGTCAAAGAAGGAAAACATAGTAGTACACTAAAAAAAGCAATATTAGAACAGAACCGCACCCCCTTCCCCATATCTAGCAGGGACTGCAGCTGAAAAAACAAGCTCACAGGCTACAACTGGCACTTTTACAAAAAAAATGAAATTAACGTGCATTGTCCCTACAAAATAAATGAGCAGAAATATGTTGATTTTAGAAAAAAAGAAGATAAAAACTTTATATTGCTGCAGAGAGATGCTCAGTGTGCTTTAGAGATAGCACAAACTATCCAGCAAGGAGAAAAGCAAGTGTCTGATGCTTCCTAAATTAAATAGTTCAAGCAGTAAAAAAAGACTTTTCATTATTAAAATGATTATTTGCCAATTTTGCAGACACTGTAATAAATAATGATAAGCAAAGCTCTTGTCTACCTGAAATTAAAGTTACAGTCTTTAATTGCACAAACCAAACCTCTGATTTCATACATGTCTCATTATAAATCATGTCTGTCCAGTGACCGCCCAACAACAATGTCACAAAAAGGCTTTAAATTAAAACACCAGAACAATAAAGTCACTTGACAGAAAGTCACAATCTGCAAAACACATTTAGTTGTTTCATGATGTGCAAACTCGAACCGGGCCTCTGTTTAAAAAAAAACAACAACAAAAAACATAAACATGACAGAGCAGCTTTGGTTCAGGCTGAAAAATCACCCGACAGGAGAGAAAATCTCACTCTGCCTGAGAAGCTTTGCAGATCAATAAATACCAATAATCAATTTAAAAAAAAAAAGGATGCATTGTATTAAATTGATTCTTCAACTCCAAACTATGACAGCAAAATAATGAATTTTAACATCTCTATTACATTTTACATGGTTAGACTCCCTAAGGAAGATGAAACATGAGCGTCCGTACAGCATGAAGCTGTTGTAGTTCACACTGAAAGGACGCTTTGTTTTGGTAAATCTAATTTTAAGCTAACTTTTTACATTAATGCTCCATGATATCGAAAGAAATAATGAAAAAGGACAGATCTGTGGGAGGTCACTGACTGTTCTGTGTAACAGAACTGGTCTCACTCTTGGTTTTCATGAAAGTTTATCTTAGTTCAAAGACAGGGAGGCTTTCTATGTGCGATTCAGAATAGCAAGTTCTTTGACGGTGGCAGTTAAAACACTTGATGACAACAAGCGGGACTGAAATCTTACCGATCTGCGTACGCAACAAGTTTATGTGCATCAGTTTCTGGCAGACACAATTAATGTTTTTTATTTTATTTTGACATTTGGGCATTTTTCTTCATCTGGCACTTGTCATTTTGAACCACCTTGGAAAGTGAGTGCAGTTTACAGCCATGCTAACACTGCCATCAATAGAAAAACATGCCTGGTGAGAGTCTGATCAAGTTATCATACTATCAGACCAAATCTACAAAACCACAAATTTCCCAATTCTTTTTAGGTGACATTTGCCTAAAATCCTGTGCTGTCCACAAACAACTCTCATCTGCCTCAAGCTTGAGCCGTGGAACATGTTTTATACACTGAGGACAAGAAACGGATTGTTTCTCCTCGCAACACTAGGTGCCTAATGAAGAAAAATGACAATCCTAAACATGAAATTCCTAAAACCAAAATGTTAAAGGCCTTCCACTGAGCTTTGTTTGTTAAAAAATGTAACATGATAGACTCTTGTTTCGGTGCAAGGTAGCGTTCAGAGTGAATAATTAGAGCTGACATCCTTTCCTCTGAAAGTGAACAAAATAACCCAAAACAAATGATGGCTGGTTGTGAAAACAAAACTCAGACATTTCCAGACAGTAAGGTGCAAATCATTTATCAACTACCTTTTACGTGTCCACCTGCTGTGTGTGTCTGGATAACATGGCTGAATACGCCACCAAAATGTCTGAAAACAGGTGGTTAAAGTTTTGTTTTCTCTCAGACCATCCCGTACAGTTGGTACCAAAGTAATAAATAAACAATGACATACAGCGAAGCTGTCAGAAAGTGAAGTTTAGACAGGGAGGAGCGTGGGAGAGGTCGCATCACTGGCCCATCATGACCGACGCTTCTCATTCTTCCTATCCAGAACAAACAGCACTTGCCTTCAGTCTCGTGTGCGGGGCTGTGAAGACCCGCAGCTGGGAGGGCGGCTACACACAGTAAAGTCTATGACAGCGAACCCAGAGCGAGGACAGACTCCTCCTTTACACCACATATTGGTGGTTGCTGCTGTAGTTTGTCGTGTAGGCCTGCCGGCTGTACTGGAAGTGGTCGGTCAGCACGTTGTTCCAGCTGTGCTGCTGCTCTGAGCCGTGGGAGAAAGGCACTGACCCGTTGGCCTGGATCTTCTCCAGTGCCGGGTTGTCAAAGGACATCAGGTCCTGCTTGGCGCTGGGCAGCAGCTTCTTCTGCTTGTTAGCGTCATACTTGGCCTGTTGGCAGAGGAGAAGGGCAAATGCATTTTAAATGACTGGGTGTCTTAGGAGTTGGTCCCCTGGCACTGCACTGTGGCTGCCCACTGATCCTAAATAGTCTGGGTGGGTCGAACATTTCCCCAAGAGGATAAATAAAGTGTAACTTAACTTAATTATTTACATTTAAGCCAATAGCAAACAGCCACAAGTTGGATGGTGAGTGACAGATATGGAAAACTGCTTTTAGACAGAGGGCCAAGCAGTTCATAGTTTAGGAAAGAACGACTGTAAATGGACCTAAGGGCTGGCAAGCTACATATAGACTATATATAGAAATATAGAGCACACAGTGGCAGCTGGTTGCTATGGAGAATAATGCATTATTATGCAAACCTGTTTTATAAATTCATTACCATAAAATAAGGCCAAGGTGGCACTTTTTCTAAAGAACAACCGTAAACTGCAGGATGACTTAATGTTTAAAAACGTCCATGAATTGAATTGATATCATCTGCTGATATTAGCTTGTCACATGTATTATGGGCATAGGTGTAGAGTATGTGCAGGCTGATGAAGAGTTTTCAATTAAAAAGGAACAGCAGAAGATTATTTCTTCTTTTCTTACTTAACTTTTGCCCCCAACATTTCCCCATGACTCCCTCCCTCAATCTAAATTCATGCTCTTTGTGCCTTCATTTGCTTCTCCTCTTTTCTCCTCTTGCTCCCTTCCTCCATCCCAGTGGCCGGGGTGACTCACCTTGTTGTAGAGGAAGACCCCGACTATGGCCGTCATCATACCCAGGACGTTTGTGAGGGTGACCGGGTTGCGCAGCATTAGCAGTGAGATGCTAATGACCATGATCCTCTTGGTGGCGTTGGCGACGGCGTAGCTGAGCGGGCTGACGATGTTGAGCACGCTGAAGGCGATGACGTTCTGAGCGAAGTTGCAGAAGCCGCTGATGAGCAGGAGGACAAATGTACCCGTCCATCCTGACATGTCCGACTGTAAGGAAGGCAGTATGGTGAGGTTACGTTCAGGGTTAAAAAACAAGCCAGATGCTGCTGAACTCTACCAGCAAATATCAAATGTCTCTATTAAATCAAGTATTAAAAGTTGTTACTGCTACTCACCAGGTCTCCATTAACAAGAAACACAGAGAGATCTACCAAAACCCATGTGGGCAGCATGAAGATGACAGCATTGAAGCCCAGGATGTTGAGCAGCCTCAAGTGGTGGATACTTGTGTCACGCAACACCTTTAAAAGGGGAGGAGAGAAAGATCAATACAAATTTTAAAAAAGGTAGTGACAAGATAAATAAGAGTCGCAACTGCACTAGCCAAGGAGAGGGTGAACTCTTGGGTCTTTCCCTGTTGAGATACTTTCTGTTGTCCACTACACAGTTACTGAACATGATCCAATCAAAGAAAGAGCAAGTTTTAAATAATACCATAGAAGTCCACTCCACCTGCCCCTTTAAAACTGAAACAATCCATCCCTGTAATCCTAAAAAAAGTCAGTTTAGTGTGAGGAGAGTTATTTTAAAACTGGGCCTTATTTTCCTAATGTTTCCGGCCTTGATGAATGTGCTCAAACCCTGAGCACTTTGTTGTGGAGTAGCAATGGGCACTGACCATCTAAATTCAGCATTTAGAGGTTAGATCCTCCCTTCAGCCCCCCTTAAATTAATGTATTAGTAGTAACAATAAAAATGGTTGATTTATCTGGGGCTGTACGATCTCACTCTCCATCACAAACAGTGTCAACACAAGCAGAAAATATAGCAGGTGGAGCTAATAAATTCAATCTAAACCAACATAAACATGGTTACAAAAAATGCACATACAAGTACATTTGTACACATACACAATAATTAGTCATTATAGCAAAAACCAGGTACACAAGGTCAAAGTTGAAAGTTAAATTATCCTTTGAAGCCCACTTTTATTAAAATAAGTGGACACTTGTGAAATCCAGTTGCCCCTCCTGAATTTTTCACCACAGAAACACTTTCAGACATTTCACACCACATCACCACCCTCCTCAGTGCTGCGATCATGTGGCACATACCAGCGTGAGAATGAGTTACCTTTTTGGAGAAGATGTTCTGCAGAGAGAAGCAGAGCGTGGCAGCCAGAGCGCTGATTAGTCCTGAGACATCAAAGGACAGCTCAGTCGCTGTGGCCAGCAGCACTCCACCAATGATGGGGATGAGCGATATGTACACCTACGACAAGGACCACACAGGGACAGAAGGCGGAGTCAGCAGAAGCCAATACAAAACAACACCTTAGTAGTTTATATCCAGTACAGTAAAATATCAAAATATCATTAGCTGCTTCAGGGAGTGTTTCCAAATCAGTTCCAGTCTTCAGATTTTGAACTTTTGGTCAGAGGAATATGAAGATGAACATTTTATAGACCAAACAATTATAAAGAAAATAATCTGCACATTAATCGATAATGAAAGTAATTGTTAGTTGGATCCCTACTAAAATGAGTAAGAACATGTTGTCATCTAATTTGTTTGGCAATATCTCAACACCAATATTTAAATAAAAAAATAGTCACGCATTGCTGTAACATCAACAAATCATTATCACAGTAACTTTTAACAGGCTGATAGAGTAGTAAAGTGGGTGGTGTTATTTCAGGCTGGCATTCACTTTCTGCATAGAAAATGTAAGGTGACATTTCCAACATTCCTCTGAGCCTGAAATCCAAAGCGCAGCCACATTTTAACCTCCTAAAGAAAAGTGGAAACCCAGAAGAAAGAGCTTTGCAAAACATCTGCAGTAAACTTTGTAAAACGGCACAAACTACTGCAGGAATGCTATTAATCTCTCCAAACACATGTTAAGATGATGAGACAGCATTTTCACCTGCAAGCACAACTTTAGAGGCTGCAGCTGGACGTACTAACCCTCCTATCTTGGGGACAACACCTCATGGAGCTGAAACTATCATTTCTCATGATCCAATATTTTCAACATGCAAATAAATCTTGCTGCAGATGTAATGATTGAGACCTGCAGTTGTTATGAAACCCACTTGTGCACCCACTCACTCACCCACTCCTCCTCTCAACCAACCGCTCCGAGTGAAACTGAGAAAACACTGCACTGAGTACTTGTTGGCCAATTCTGCCAGTTTATTGCCATCAAACCATCCAACTGCCCACAGTTTTAAATGTTCAAATAAGTTCTCATACATGCAAAAAATACAGAAAGGTGAGCAATGCTGATCAGCAAGAAACAGGAACTCAGTAGTTAGAACAGGCTGGGAAAGAAAAAAGTAAAAAAACAGGTTGGGAACTTGTTTCAGCCAGAAATTGGTGCACAGGTACACAGTGTGGACTCTACTGGCTCTACACCAAACCTGTAGACTGTGCCTTTAAACCAGCTCTCTTAATGTATTGGTTAATCATTAAACACTGTTAACAGGATGTACTAAGAGGAGGCAGAGCAGCTCTGGGCAACAACTTGTTCAACACAATCAGGTTGAAAAGCCTTCTGCTAACACACCGAACATGCTGATATATCCAGTAAGTGCAGATCTGCGAAAAGTACACTTCTGCAAAGAGGCTGGTTCTTTTTCGTAACTTAGGGTTAAAATAGATAGATAGATTCTTTATTGATCCCCCAGAGGGGAAATTGTTGAAATCAAGAGAGGCTTCGTCTATTTTGGCAGAGGCCTACATTTCTGTCCCATTTCAGGTGTCCTGACTTGTTTCGAGAATTCATCCTGAAGGCTTTCTGCACTCAGAAGGAAAAGTTGGAGACCATAAGAATGCACACCGTTCAATATAATGCAGTCCAGTACAACACCACCTATAACTATGACCTAATAAATAATAATAATAAATAATAATAAAAGTAATAAACTAAGTTAAATTTAGACATTTCTGACAATGTTAACAAAAAATATTATCTATAGGTTATGGCAGGGCTGTTGTATTGGACGGCATTAGACTGTACGGGTGTACTTAATAAAGTGGCCACTTAGTATATTTTGTACAGTCTACGATGTTTGAAATCATTTTTGAACAAAGCTGAGTGAAGTATAAAGATTAAACTGAGTTATATACAGGGTTCTTGCAGCCTTTTAAGAGTAAAATTCAGGCACTTTTCAAGCACTTTCAAGGTACCTAAACCAAACATTTCCAGACTCTCAAAGCCTTTATCGTCACATCTAAATTGTTACTATAAATGCCAGGAGACGACAAACAAATATGACAACGGGATTGTTTCATTTCATATATTAAAAGATTTTTTGTTTACATGAGTGATTACGTAGATGATGAAACGCCAGATTATGTTGAAAATCAAGCATTTTTCAAGGAGTATATTTGAATTCAAGCATATTCCTAACCTTGAAAACATGACGGTTAAAATTAAGCATTTTCCAAACTTTCAAGACTTTGTACAAACCCTGTATACATTATTTTGACAAAGTGCTCATTCAGTCTATCATCTGTTCTCATGCGTTTCATACAACTTGGGGTTTCTCAGTACAGTGTATCCTGCTGCTCCTCAAACAGGATCTCTACACACACAGTAACACGTCATCAGCACCTACGCTCCCTGTCTGTGAATCCAGCCTGTCTGAACACTGAACTGCAGACTGTAAGGTAAACATGACAAGCTGATGTTAGACTCGGAGGGCTCCTTATTCACGTTCAGCAAACCGTGACTGTAAAATGTTCCAACCATCAGGATGGAAAATTAAGATTTATTCCAGAGGTGTCAAAAGGTGTGAACTTTGCCACAATCAAACTTTTTGGCCTCCAATCCTGATTCTTTAATACTAAGTAGAGGCAGATATTGAAAGTATTTTTTTTTCATTGAGAATTACATAATACAGCTGCACAGCACACACTACTAAGGTAGACCGTAAAGTTAGTAAAGCTAGAAAAACAGTTTGAAAGCTGGATACAGTAGCTGTGCATTAAGAAAAATACAGACTTCATAGTAGTCTCCCTTTAATGTTTCCTATAATACAGTATTTTGTAAGGTGCTTTGTATAATACCTACAGAAGGAGGAGTGTCAAGGCTAATTTAGACTTTGACATGTTGAATTTTGTATTTTAGTTCAGCTACAGTGCACACTGTTACCACAACTACCAGAGGCCATGATGAGCCGATGTGTTATGGCTGGGTACTATTTCTAGAGCTGTAATGATTAGTTGATTAAACAAATTAGTCAACTGACAAAAAATGAATTGGCAAATATTTTGATAATTGATTATTCATGAGGCTTTTTATGCATAAAATTGGTTATTTAATAGTAACAAAAGTACTAGTACGATAGTAAACTGAATGTTTTAGTATTTTAGAGTTACTATTTTCTCACATTTTATAGACCAAAGAATCGATTAATAGAGAAAATAATTAGCAGATTAATCTATAATGACAATAATATTTAGTTGCAGTGCTAGATAATTCAATGATAAAATTTAAATATTATAAACTGAGTGAATTTGTATGCAGTGATATGATCATGTTACCATCTGACAAACTTCTGTTGTCCAAATTGTGATTTAAAACTAACAGAATGACTTATTGAAGGCTTTGTTTTATGTGGGAAGAAGTTCTGTCGAATATAATGCTGACATAACACTTGCAGTGAGATACACTCCAGGATATATTTCTTAATTACATTGACTCAAGTTGATCTACCAGTTCAGTTCCTCCCACAGTGTTTCCCTAGTGGATTATATCAAACAAATAGTTTGTGCACATAAAAGGTGAATTCTCCTCCAAAACCTCCAGAAAATGGGAGGTGATGCTTCCTCTAGTTCTCATATAACGCTGCTTCCTGGTCTGGAAATGTTGAATCACCTGTCTGAAGCCTGCATACCAAGAATGCTATGCATGAAAGAAAACACACATAAACACAACCCCAGTTGGCTCCTAAACGTAGTGAGTGAATTTGGGGATATAACGGGTGAATGTGGCCGGCTGGCGGAAATAAAAAGTTTAGTTTCTCCTCCCTGACCTCCACAGAGCATCTGATCAGCTTCGGGGACAAAAGCCCCTGCAGATGGCCGTAATATGAGATGCAGTACAGGCACAGTACGGTGCCACATCACCACTGCTGAGTCTGAAACACTGAGAGAAACAGGCTGAAACAGAGCGGGCCTTGTGCCTTGTTTGCTGTGTCGAACCTACTCACCTTTGTGGTTTGCTTCTCCTTCATGATAATTCTTGATAACAGCACCACCCATATTGGCATTGTGGCTTTGACTGTGAAAATAAAAACAGAAAAAAGGGACACAGTCAGCTTGGAAAGTATAACAATCAGTTGGTTTCCTTGACAAACCTGCAGTGCCATTTAACAGCAGCAGGTGAAGACGACAAGACTGATTACATTTGGAGGATAAAATGAGGCCCAAATCTTATTTGTAATGCTCCTACGTCAGATCCCACGCCTCTGTCAAACACTAAACTTGTGTCACTCTATTGCATTGCGTCACTGACTGACGTGCTATTAGGTTTATTCCAGTATGTGTCACTAACAATGAGAGTTTTACTCAAGAGTGGTGGCACACTGATCTTTTAAACGGTACTAAAATTATCAACACATATTTTCAGACTTTAAAACCATCAAAACTAGATTCAGCACCGTTGAAAACTCCCACCCACAAGGACAGAAGCTCATTCTTAAAGAAAGGACTTTTAAACTTTAAAGATCTTATTGACATGGCAGCTGCGACTCTCAAATTGGCTCCAAGGACCACCAAGGTTCTTTGAAATAGATTGGAGGAGGTCAAAACAGGTGAAGAATAGTTTCATTTAAAGTCTACTTACTTCTAGTTTAAGTTAGGACAAACCATTAGAGACTACTAGGGGCCTTTAAGGTGGTGCAGAGGATGTCCAAACATGAGAAGAATAGTTTCATTTCAAGTTTACTTACTTGATTTCAGGTTAAGACAGACTACTGGAAGTTAACTATACATTTTCACAGGTTTCACTTAACACTCAGTTGCCAGTTTACTTACATACACCTAGCCCTGCAATAAATCGAACCGGTTCCTCAATCCGGTTCAAACAACACCAGGGATCTGGTTTAGGGGAGGTCTAAACCTGCAAAATGTTTCATGTCAAGTTTACCTACTTCTATTTCAAGGTGAGAGATATTATTAGAATTTAGGAGGGCTGTTTAATTCACAGGTTTTACTTTAGATGTCAGATGGGCCTTTATAACAGCAGCCCGGCAACAAACCCTACTGTCATGAAGGTTATGTTCAATTGTTCTTGAAACTGTTTAAAGAGATGCGTTGATTCAACCTTATGGTAAGGCTGTACGTTGTGGTGTTGTTGAACTGTGTAGCATTATACTGACAGGTGTTTCTTTTATTAAGCCTACGCTTACTGACATAAATAGGGTGGACAAAATGTTAGAAACACTTCTCCACGAACTGCAGCCTTCAAAAAAGACCATAAAGATGAATGAACACCTCTCTAAACAAAAGTCGAACATTTTAACCTTCACAAAGGAATGATTTATTAAAGGACTGTCGTATCAGAGTGAATAGGTTTTAGCCATGGACTGCACGGTTTTGGCTGTGTACCTAATAAAGTGGCAACTGACTGTAACTTATATAGGCTGCTGCTCCCATAAGACAGGCAGCCGGTCAGCCTTATTGAACTCCACAGCAGGTAACCTAACAATATTTCACATTGGGTTTAAAAGGAGACATAAAAATCAACTACAGGAGGAGCTGCGGTCTGATTTTTGCCCGGCAGCCTGAGACCAAAGTTAAAGCAGCTCACTGCAGACGGACCCTCCCCCTGACGTAGCAACCGTATCGGCGTTAATTAAGCTGGCTAGCTGGCTGACGGCAGCCAGTTGGTTATTCTTAAACCGACCAATTTGGTTAGAGGACCCGCGGTAAATTAATTAATCCCGTGAGAGCCCGCCTGTTCACGACCAACGGGGCGCCTCGTGAAACCGGGGCCCACACGGTGGTTAAATGCCCCGCGTTAGCCACGGAGCTAACGTCAGCTGACGGTCCGGACACATCACCCCGGGCTCACCCGCTCCAGGCGGCTTCGCGTCAGGGCACAAACCCGCTGTACTTACCGGTGTGCGCGTATGAAACGGGCACTTTCCATATGCTGAAGTGAGCCGACACCGATGCGAAGTACTTCCCGAAGGCTAAAGGCAGGATGTACCACCGGTAGTACCTGCTCGGCAGTTCTGTTTTGGGGACTCCCCACGCCCGCAACAGCGGCGGGAGGAAGACGACGATAGAAATGATGTGGAACAGAGAGACCGTGACCGGGTACGGGAATCCATTGAGGATGATTTTGTTGACGATGTTGCCCCCCGAGCTGACCGTGTACCAGCACACACACAGCACGAATATCCGGATCCCTTCCCTGACCGGGGGCCGGTCCGCCGCAGCCATCTTCCAGCGCGGAGTGACGAGTCAGCGGCTGCGCGCGTCTGGAAGGCAGCGCCGCTCAACCGCCGGGCGACACGCGCCGCTTCCGGTCACACGTTTCAAAATAAGAGCCCACTCGTTTATAAAATGGAACTGCTGCGAGCTGCATTTAAAATGGTGCATTCTGGAGTTTGACACTGAAACTCTAAAATCTACCGTTTTAAATAGTAACTGAAATAAATAAATCAATAAAAACAACAACAAAAAACAAATACACTTCAAACTTTGGAATAAACTACTTGGCTCACCACAGCAAGAAGTGCATTAAATGATATGTTCTGTTTAAAGTGTCCCATTCCCTGAACATAAAAATCCCCTAATATAGGCTATATGGAGACCCAAAGTGTTCAAAATTAAATAAAAAACACATTGTGAAATAACTAACCATATGAATAAATAGACAAAATATGTAACCATGTGAAATAATACATTTTTAAAACTCAACTCAATAAAGTTTATTGCATTTTTATTTAATTCCAGCATTTTCTTTCAGATTGTCCTTTTTCCAAAGTCTGTTTTATTTTCACACCATTTGACCATAATGATTGTTATATTTCACGCCACTAGAGCCAGTTATGTGAATGGCTGAAGCCTCAGTGTGAATGAGCTAAAATGGTCATTGAACACTTTTGAGTCTCCATACTCATATGCCCTTATGTAATTCTCATACTTTAGGAAGGAAACCCCTTAAAGATTGCATTTAGGCTGCAACTATCATTTTTATTGTAAATTAATTGTGTGGTCTATAAAATGTCAGAAAATAGTAAAAAAACACACACATAAGACAAAGAAAATCAGCTCATAATTGAGAAAATCAGTTATTAAAAGGAGGAGGAGACAGTCACAATTCCTTAAGTTTTTTTATTAACACATATCAACATGTCCACTTAAAGGACTAAGTAGCAAATATGTTCTCTTCTGCATTCGACTGAACACAAAAGGCTAATTTCTGTACATTCACTAAGGCTCTGTCTTTAGGGAAAACACAGGTTTCCATAAGGCAAACAATATCTAAAGGAATGATATTAAGTACTTTATCCAGCATGTCAATTTATATTCTTCCAGACAGTACAAAGATACAAGCTAGTAGCATAATCTGCTCTGCCATTTCCATTCATATTTTACAATCTAAATACACAGTAAAGGGAAAAGGCAAGTATAAATAAAATTAGTTCACATTATCAAAATGTGTCATTTTGGAGTTTTCCTGTGTAAGGTAGGTTTGGTGTATCAGCAGGAAAATATTGGAAAGTCGCTGCTGCATCACTGAACCAATTTTGAATAAAGAAATCTAACAAACAATTATTTAGTGTAGTCTGAACATGTATATAAATCCCAAAATTAATATGTAAATGTAAATAAATATCGTACATGACAGCCACATTTCTTTATCAGTGTGTGTTGTTCTAGCCCAATACAAGCCTTTCTCTCACCTCAAACTGCACAGTCACATCTGGCAGTTTCATGTCACTTTATTTAACAGCATTCAAACCTCAAAACAAGAAAAATATTCAAACGTTTTAAAACTGATTTGTCAGTTCTTTTTTCTGCTAAAAAGTGCTGCATGAAGCAGTGTGCAGTGGGGGAACAGCGGTTCTAAAAGCGCAATGATCTTTTTTTTCTTCACATTGCAAACAGTTGATAGTTGTTAAAACCAATGTTAATGAGGATAGCTACTTGAACATTAATTTCAGCTTCAACGGATTAACAGGCTTGTTCAAGATGCATGAACAAATGCCATCAAAAACCTCATTGGAAGATTTATCTGTTGCATGTCTGCTCCAATTATGTAACTTGCTACTCTTTATTGAAAGGTGATAAAGTTGATAGTCACAAGTTTTTTATAAACATAAAATTTGACTAAACTTTAAATGAAAAAATACGGCACTGTTAACTAAATGTGAGTGGATGCAGGAAATTCAGTAAAGTCACATTCCACGAGGCATGTGGATAACACCAGATGAATAAAATGTAGCTGTGCAATTTAATGTGACGTCCTCTCCCATACAAAGAATGGCAGGTATTGGAAAATCAATCTGTACAGTTACTGAACACAAACAACTAAATGGTCAGATAATGCATAGCCTTTTTCCTTTGCGCTGTCCTCACACAATGTTCAAAAACTCATAAAAACACTGATTACACCCCCTGTGCTCCACACACACACCCAAGCAGGCAGCACGTTGACTCCACTTTCACCGACGGTGCAAAACAGCAGCTTACACCTAAATGAAGCGCCTCCACACATGACGAGTTGCTCCGCTGTACGATGAAGGCAGCTTACAACTTCCAATTCAGAAACTCAACCCGTTTCAATCCAGACAGACGTATGGCAGTATGTTCAACCTGCTCTCATCTCCATGCGGGTCTAAGGAGATGCACTCCGTCCAGTCATACCAAGTGCCCTTTGTGTCATAGCAACCATTAACACCGGACCAGTGTTGTGTGTGTAATCTGTTCAGGTCTTCATTGATGACCTCTCTGCTAACCCCCGGTAACACCCTGGCTTGCTGTTCTGTTGCCAACGTGTGTGTTTTCTTGGCATCTTTACTTTGGTGTTCCTCTTTTTTCAAGAACTCTGTCATGAAAAAGTGTGCACCAGGGGTGTGGGCGCCTGACGATGTCAGCACGTTGCTTTGCTGGCTAAGGTACGACTGGATGATTTCGCTCCTTGACAGCTCTTTCCAGTCTGTCTGCTGGAAGGGACTGGGAGAAACCGGTGGATTCTGCTTCAGCTGTTCGGACCACTGAGATTCAGGTTTGTGGCCCAGTCTGACCTCCCCCTCCTGGCAAGACTCCTTATGGAAGGAGGATTTGATCTGTCCCGTTACAGGGTCAAATGTCAGTCTCCTGTCTTTTAACCTGACTGGTTTAGTGCCGTCTCCTACAGTCTGACCATCTAACTTTAACACATAGTCTTTAGGCTTGTATTTCTGTCCTTTCCTTTTCCCTGTATTGCTGACAGCACCATCATTTTCCAAACTGACCCCATCACTGCAGGAGGAGGCATATGTGTTGTGAAGAGATGTATTGGGAGGCCTGCTTTTAGAGTCCAAGTCTGCAGACCATGAACCGTCAGTGTGCAAACCCTGAACACAAACGTTGAAAGGCTGAGGGGAAGGCCCCAGCCCAGAGGTGTCCACAGATCCAGGCCTCACAGTGGGGCTTGAAAGACTCTGTGCTTGTGATGCAGTTTGTTTAACACCAGCTTCCAGCTTTGGATTTTGAGGACTGTGCAAGGAACCGCGTGGGCTTCTGGGTCGATTCTGGCCCCCAGAGGCAGCTTGCTCCTGTCTGGCTTGCTGCTGCAGAACTGATGCTTTTAGCAAAGAAGAAGTGCTCGGAGGCTTGCTGTATCCCGGGGCACTTGGATGAGGTTTTACAGCATTGACAGGGATTTTATTTAGCCTGTCATTGTCCAAAGGCTCAGAAATCTCCCTGTCTAAAGGCTGATGTGCGAGAGTATCTGTAAAAATTTCAGAGCTACCGCCAATTCCATTGGTTGGCAGCTGTTTGGAGTTTTGTATTTTATCACTAAGAGTTGTTTTGGATATCTTGGCTGGTAAGAGCTGTCCTTCCTTCTGGTCACCCTTACACTTTCTGTTGCTCAGTTTTTCAACCCTAGGGGAGTAGCAGTTGTTGAAGTCATTTCTGTTCTTCAACTCTGACCCTGTTTTACCTGATGGTGTTGTGGCAGCTGGATTGGAGATGCAAGGATGAGCACCACCATTGGAAGACCATGATGCACCGGTGTGTCCTTTGGACAACACCTCAGCCTTCTCTGGCTCAATTAGCTTCTGCCAGTTTCGCAGGAGCTTCTTGGCCCTTTTTGCAAGATCGTCATTCTTGGTTTTCTTCCGGACATCGTTGATGAGCTTGCCAAGACGCGTTTCCTTTAAGGAGATAAGATCTGTGTTAAACAGCCGCTATGACATGGCTGGATTCAACTACATTTTATCTTAAATGCACATACTGTAGGTCTGAATGTTACCTACCTCCAGAACCTCTTTGGTGATAGGATATTTCTCCAAAAAGGAGATCACCTCCATAACTACCACCATGTTGCATATCTGTGGAAAAGACACACGGGTTTATATATCACAATCCTGAGACACCATGATGTTGTCAGCATCACAACAGCAGCATCCAAGTACAGTTGTTTGTTTGTATGTAGATGTTTCAATTTGTGATTCAGAACCTTAGAAGCCCGATATGCATAAATTCCACAGAGAGAGAAAGAGAGGCCGTTAGAAGGTCGAGGCATAATTTGACTAGACTTTCAAATGTGCACCTGTATGTCAAGACAAGATGTACTCATACTGGTTTCAGGCTCAATATGACAAACTGAAATTGCATGCAAATGTGCCATTTTTATCCCACAAGAAGACCAAGTCAGATCTGCAAGTAAGATAGAACAAAAAGTGCTGACCATAGCGGCCCGTTCACTTTAATCTGGGCCTGCCCTGTGCCGACTAAGGTTGGGCGATATGACGAAATATACCACGAGATGACAGATTTGTCCACCATCCGAGATGTTACCATACCGTTTATACTGTGGTAGCAACCCCTTTAATATCTGTGCTAGTGATGGACCATTATAGGCAATGTTGCAAATCAATGAGGACTGCTTTATGGCAATACTGGATGTTCTTTAGGATTTCAGCATCAGTGTAATGAAGTGCCTAGGTTTGTCGTCAGGTGTTTAATTTGCTGGATCAGCCCCAAAAAAAGACATTCCTGTGTGGTTATTAATAGATATATCATGATATAGGAGTTCATATCGGCCATCCATTCCTCCAGAGAGTTGTTAGTCTGTATGATCAAATTATACAGAAGATATAGAAGTGAACATACATGCTTAAACCTGCTGAACACAGCAGTACAGTATACAGAATACTGCAAAGGTCATACTTGCATTTCTCCAAGGCTGTCCAAAATCATTCACTCCTCCCTACTCAATATCTAGGGAGTTCAGCGTAGAGGACTATATAGTGAGCTCACCGGAAAAATGAAAAAAACATTTTTGCGCTGCTTTTTCTCCTCTCGTCCGTCTGATATTTTTCTTTCAGCGCATTGCATGATGGTATATAGTGCTTGGTTAGTGACCATCAGTTGCACACTACCTTTCACGATGCATTGTGGGATACTTTGAGTCCACTACATAGGGCATAATAATTCTCACTGTACATTTGGACAGCACTACAAAACGGCGAACTCACTATATAGTGGACTATGTAGTGTGTGGTGACTGATTTCGGACGCAGCCAAAGTAAGCAAATAACATCTCTAGCTTCAATTAATCAAGCTTATGAGATTGGGGAGTGGAGAGGAGGTTGTGTGGCTCAGGTCCCATCCGTTTGGCGACACCTGAAGTTGCCCAGATCCATTCTTCATATACGTTTGCAATCCATCTATAATTTTGTCATCCTGATTGTCCATACTGTAATTTTTACTACGTTTGCCTATTCTGTGCACGCGACATCTATTGCAAGTCAGTCAGTCCGTCCGTCCCTCGCTCTCCTCTGTTGCTTCTCCTGGAGTTTCGTCCATTTTTTTCCTTGTTTACGCATTTTCTTGGGGGAATCAAGGGTCTAAGGACAGAAGGTGTCGTATGATGTACAGACTGTAAAGCCCCTTGAGGCAAATTTGTGCCTTATATTTGTGATATTGGGCTATGTAAATAGAAACCGACTTGAGATTGCCATGATATTTTTTACAATACTTTTCAATGACTAGCAATACCATTGGTACAGAAGAAGTGGACAGCATCCTGAGAGGATACAACGCCATGGTGTTAAATCTTCACTTTTTGGGCTGTACCATGGACCTTGCCAGTCTTTGAAGAGCGCTGTGACATACCATGGCAAAGTCATCAGCTGCATGAGGCCAGGGCAGAGGTGTCATTTTAATCTGTGTGAAGCCTGGAGCTCACTGAAACTTCAACTAGCCAACGTTTCTGCCATTAAAAAGGACACTTACCTACAGATCTACCCTTCCTACCTGGCTTCCCAGGTTCAGCAGGTCCCGAGGCGCTGTGCGTTGTGGTGGCCATTAGCAGTCAGTTAGCCCGGCTCTGGACTACCTGGCAGTGCTTTGGCTAACTAGTCATGTTAGCCAGCTAATTAGCGAGCAAATAATAACTCGCCATACACCGACTGCCCCCACTTTGTCAACCCTCTGTGGCGAGCCGGACTCGGCTCGGCCTCGTCGTCCGCCCCTCTGCGCCCAGTTGGTGCTTTCGAAACTAGCGGGTCTACTCACGTTGCTCTGGCCGTCGATGGCCTGCAGCAGCCGGTCTCTCATCACCTGCGGAGTGGCTGTCGCCGCTGTCATCGCCTGGCGGTGCGGCGGGTCGGGACGGACTCGAGACGGCAGAATCCCCCCGAAGAGACGCTCACAGGCCCGACGGAAGACCCTCTCCGGGAGGGAGCATCATGGTTTATGATGCCTTTATTCGCGTTTTCACTCGCCGCCGTCACGACCTGATCATTCGGAGGACGAGAACAGAAAATCCTCTCCGGGAACCGGCTACCCCCCTCGGCTGGTAGCCTCCTCCTCCTCCTCCTCCTCCTCCTCCTCCTGCTCCTGCTGCTCCTCCTCCTCCTCCTCCTCGTCGGGCTTTTTGTGAAGCGCTCGCGCAAAGCACGATGGGAGGACTTTACGTAACCGACGTCGTTGCTGTTAACAAAGGTTTGTCGTGTTTTCATTTGAACCGGTTTATACGTTTTTATTCCGTGACATTTTCCCTCATAAGTACAAAAATGATACGCGATGTCCTTGAATTGCAACCTGAAACTGTTTTTTTTTTAATTCATTTCATTGTTACCTTTCCTTAGAAGATAATATATTTGGTTATTATTTATGTAACTATACAGATAATTCCCCCTTATCAATTTAATTCTTATTATGGCAAATTTTTACATTTACAAATGTAAATTGACAATGAAATAACATTCTTTGAAGGAAATTGAACATTATGTTGCCACTATTTCACCCTCGTTAAATAAGAAATGCTTTCAAAATAATGTTTGTAATATATATCTATATATATATATAAAATATCTTTACCTAAGTTGAACCTGCTCCCCACGTTTTTAAATGTATTACTAAATTAGTTTTGTCTGTTTCTTTGTTTCTTCTCATGCTCGTGTATGTATTGCTCTTTTCCTACATCGTCACTGTTGCCGTGTTGCAATAAAGTTGGAAGAAAAAAACAGATTGTGTAATTGTATGGATGCTACACAACAGTACAAGGCTAAGATACCTTTTTATTAATCCTTATTTATATATTATAAATAGTTTAATAGATGATTGTTTCAAATTGCTACTGGATATATTAAGGATGTTACACAAACAAATTTAACTTTTTGATTTAAATCACATACAGTAGACATATACCAGACAGTCATGCCATCATCTCATCATGGATAATGGCACTGACAAAAGAACTGTATTTAATGTGCATCAGTCACGTCGTAGCCAATACCCGATCCACTTAATTATCAAAATTGGAACGGTGCTTCCCTCGTGCACAGACAGTCACAACCATTCAAGTCAAATAACAGCGATTGGATAAGAAAACTGTGTATTTTTATTGTTAAGAATAAGGACACATTTACATCATAGTGCATATACATTTACTTACAGCACATGTGCCCCAGAATAAAGGAAAATGGCATATATCTTTTTAATCCGAGAGGCTGAATTAAAATATTCTGTATTGACACACAAGAGCATAACAGCTGATGAGTAAATCTGGAGATGTTTGTGCCATTTATCACCAACAGAGGAGAGTTCATGATGTGACAGTGATCATTTTCACTTGTCTTGTTGAATCCAGCTGAGCAAGTAAAGGAGATAAAAGGTTGTTTAAGCAAGATGATCCAAGGTTCACCCCCAGCTTTCATTACTGTAGACGTATGTGAGGTTTTAGGGCCCTTAAATGATGACGCACGCGTAGCGAGGTCTGTCCATTTTCAACCCTGGTGTTTCTTTAATAAGCAAACTGACATGCTGGAAAAACAGCTCATGTTCTATAATGAAGCATGTGGGAACAAGACAACACATAAACAGCAAAGACAGGGGTGATGGTGCAGTTACAGCTTAAACAAAATGGTAAAAATGTAACAACGTCTGTAAGACAAAATAAATACAGCGATTCATAAATTCCTGTACAGCCGGAAGTAGATTTACGGTTTGGGGTCGTAAAGAAAATGGAGCAGAATTACAGTTAAAAAGGGCCAAAAGAACAGCAAAATCCTATTAAGGAAAGGTTTATAACATCCATCTAGGAAAATCAGCATCCCGGAAGTCCAGTTGCCCCGCAAATGTTGATCATGATCCAAACAATCTGTGAGGATTGAAGACATTTAGCCAGTTAGGAAAGCAACAAGTTCACAGCCCATTTCTAGGACTTTTTAAAAAGGTATTCTGGGAAATGTAGGAAATCACAAACTGAAGCAGAGTTAAAGAACAAGAGGCCGGATGAAAGAAGGAAAGTGGGCTTGTAAAACATAAATATACAGTAAATAACAAAATGGCTAATTGGTACCAGATATCACATTCCTACTTGAAACGTTTGACTAAAAATGTTATTTTTATATTAACAGATTATAATTGTAAATAGAGGCCTGTTTACTTCCTCTGACAGAAAAAATATTTCACGAGTAAAATGTTACTTGTAATACAAACAACTGTCAAACATTTTAACAGCATCAGAAAACAATAACCTGTACTAGAAGACACGTCAATCAATCTGAGACATTTCTGTACGACCACAGAGCATGTTTCGACTAAATAGTATCAGAGAGATTATTCTTTAATGGATAAGGCTGGCGTTTTCGTAACAAATCCCATAAGACGACCAACAGAGGATCAGTCCGTCTCTTAGTACTTTTGACTTCCCTACCTTATCTGTGGCACTCAACCCAAAGCCCACTGGTTCCAAATGAAGGCACAAGCCTTCAAAAACGGCTCCGTAATTTCCTAAAACAGTTGGGCACTGTGGTTTTTAGCAAATGTTACTCAAACAGGAGTAAATCGTGTTTTTGTTTGGGACCATTTTCAGATGCAGGTTAATAAACACTTGGTGCTCTAGTGAGTATTCACAGCAGCAAAACGGTGTATGAGGGAAATGACACAAAATAAAATACAGTGTTTATTGTAATGAAGAAACATGTCAGCCATGTTTTTAATAGTTTATGCACAACAACGGAGCTGTACGGCACAAAGGGAAAAGACGTATCAGAGTTCAGCTACAGAAACAATACTTTTTATTATGATGACTTTATCGTTGCGTGTGATCTTTTCATGGGATTTGTTGACAGTGAGAGATATTGTCAGACTTATCCTTTAAAAGTAACATTTTGGGGACAGAGACTTTCAAAGTCCCATCAGCACAACAGCTGAAGGGTTTCTCAAGACACTGCAGCCTGCAGGACCTGCATCAGCTAAAAGACTCTTTACTCACACGATCATGCAGAACATGATGAAGATGTTCCACAAAGCGATGAAGACCCGAAAGTATCGCAGGCTAAGCAGAAACTCTCTGATGTTGTCACCTGAAAGACAGACTTGTCAGCTTGTGGCAGAGCTTTGAGACCTGCGACACACCTTTTCTCCTGATTTTTACCCCCGTCTCTCTCCGTCTAACACACATACACACACCCACCTGTCGTCGGTGCCCTGGACTCATCCCCAAATCCTTGGGACTCCTTCCTTTTGCTGCAAAACATCCACAGTTGTTCAGCCTGCTTTGTTGCTCTGACGTGAGGTTTTAAAGCTCACAGCCACTTTAATGTTTAATACTTACAGCTTGAAATTCAGCACAGCCCCCGCATTCACCAGCAAGGTCCTAGAGAGCACACGGAGACACAGTGTTTGTTGACAGGCGAGCAGGTTATCTACCTGAGCTAACGTTAGCTGCTGAGCTGGCATTAGCACGGAGCTAGCTCGTCATTTAGCTCGACAGGCCGCTACCTAACTAACAAGAAAAACACGGCAAACAGCAACACACAGGGACGACACATTAAGACACGCTTTGAATAAAAGTGTATCCGTACACGAAACGTGGCGGATGCCGAACAAATTACCCGAATATCAACAGATTTCCGATCATTTTGTTCACATCGCATCACAGGGACGCCTCACTTCCGTGTTCGGCCACGCAATCAGGAATGTGACCAATGGCGTGTCAGCGCCCGGGAGGTTTGACACCCTGAGGTTGGACTGTCAGGTTGTTCCTGCCAGGCAGCGCGCCCTCGACGGCTTCTTCTCAGCCGATCAAAGTGTTACATTTGGTTTCTGTCAACGCAACAATAGATGGTAAAGGTCACTGCCGGATGCATAGTTGGGGTGAATGAGATGGAAGTTGTGCAGCAGCTAGAAAATTGTGCCTGATAGACTAAGATTAGGAAATAGCCACGCAATAACTTTATGCCATACCTGAGCAACGCGCGCCACCTGTAGACAAGACAAGTAATAGCAGCGGCGATTTCAGACCTGCAGAGGAAGATTTGCTACAATTTGAACAAAATATTAAGAAACAACAGACATAGATACAGTTATAAAAAAAAACAATTAAACTAACTAAACTTAATTGCATTTGGCAGAAGCTTCTTGCTGTACACACTCTTCTATAACACCTCACTGAACGTAAAAGCTCAAAATAAGGGTGTGAAGGTCATTCAGATGGATGACAAATACATTTTCACCCATCTGAGGACGGTTTTTCGTCTCAATTGTGTGGCTTTGGGGCCCCCTGGTGGCTCTGATCATTATTCTCCTCAAGAATATAAAGCAAAAATAGAAAAATAAATAAATCCATTTAAAAATCCATAAAAATCGGTCTGCTGTTCATCTATGTGGGTTTGGTATCACTGCGCTTTTAATCACAACATTTCTGCATCGTCTGTAAGAATGTGAACAGCCGGTGATACCACCATGTCGAGCATTTGGCTGTGAGTCAGCCTCGGTGCAGGATCTGATCCGGATTTTATTTCTTTGAGAGGGTGAATGAATCGATGTCCGTATTGAGCGCGGACGTCTCGTCTCGGGCTTTGCTGTGTTTCCAGGATACAACCAAACCTCTACTAGCGTCTTGTGGCCCAGTTAAATAATGATTATGCTGATGGTGGACGCAGGAGGACAAGCCTTTTGTTTTTCGTTTTAAATTTCAAGCAGCTGCCTTGTAAAAGCCTCCTGAGCAGCTGGCACGGGGCGCAGATGATGATGATGTTGAGGCTGTGGAGATGAGAGGTATTAATAGGCGGGCTTGAGTGTCACAGGCTTTCACTGTCGAGACCGGGGGGCTTGGTGGAGAGTCGGTGGACCGGGTTGGGGGGGCTTTCTGATCCAGACTGCGCAGTTGGAATAATAAAAAAAAACGACAACACAGGGACTCACTCTTTATTAGACAGGCAACATGGAAGTGCTGGCTGCTCTTAATTTGGGCGATTTTGCCCAAGTTTTCTCCAAACTGGGAATGTTTCCTGTGTTTGACCTCGCTTATTACATCGTGTCCATCCTCTACCTCAAGTATGAGCCAGGTGAGTGTGTTTTACACTTTTCTGTTCGCTTGAAGTGACCGTTGCTTTTTTTCCACATTATTATTTGATAAATATGATTATCTATAAGCTACTCTGCTTGTTTTTTATTGGCAGGTCCACACTCACTACACCTGTGCCCAAACATACATTTATTTTCAAAACAAAGTAAAAATATATCCAGAATAACACATTTCTAACATGAGAATTCAATATTTAAACCCTTAAAAACTTATAAGTAATTTCTGAGATGATGTGTGTGTAAGAAATTGAATGTGCATGTAATAATAAGTAACGTATCCTAAAGTTGTTTTTCTGTGTTATAACTACACATTGCTGTAATGTCCCTATAGGGACTTTCTGTTACTGTTATCATGTTTAGCACCACATCCTTATAAAGCGTGACCTGTTACATAAACTCTAGCAGCAGCACTTGCAGCTCTGCTGTCTGTTGCAGCAGCAGTCTCACTCATTCACACTGAGGAAATCACTGGAGTAGATTAAACCCCTCTGCTTTGGGTAAAGCCTGACATTTTCCAAGATTTAACTGCTTTGAGCAACAGAGCCTGAGGAGGATGAAACCCGAGAGAAGGCCTGTGCATACCAGCGACTTAGGCAATAAATAGAAGATCCTGAAATAGACAGTATCAGTGGGCCTCCGAAGCTCCTCTGCGGCACACTTTCAGGCTGCAGTTGGGTGTGTTATTTACGCTGAATGTTAAATATGAAATAACCTGTTGAGCTAGCTGCCTGCTGTGACCTCAGGGTTCCTGGAAGTCCTTTCTCTCACCCTGAGGAAAAACTTTGCTCAGACATGAGAGTTCAGTCATTGTTTGCTCATTCTGAGCAGAGGAGATGGTAGGGACACCAAACACTTTTTATTTCACTATCTCCCACATTTTCCTCAACAATGATGCTCAGTAAATCCAGGAAAATACAGGAGCTACTTGTCAGACGAATGCACTTTTGGGCCCCCACAATTTAATCAGTTGACTTTCAGAAACTTTTTTCATATTGCATGAGCTACCTGGAGAAAGTTAATGGACAGTATATGTTTTTCTTTCCCCATAAAATTAATACGATTCTATTAATATTAGTTTGTTAGTTAGGGTTAGTTGTAGCAGTGAGGGTGAGCTCACAGTGTTGAGCAGAAAATGAATGAATTTTCTCTTTGAAATGAACCATTTCATTAATCTTGTCTAGTTTACAGTGTCCTTAAAGGGGAACTCCAGCTCGAGGCTACATTAGCTGCTACTAACATAACACACCCGAATCTCTGGCCGAAATTTTGTTGGTCGAGTTGCATTGTGGGTAATGTAGGCAGCAGGTTTTGACAAGGAAGAAGATTGTGTGGGAATAAAAGAGACGATATCTGTGGTTTTGCTTCATTGATTTTGATCCTTTTTTTTAAACTGTCCATCGTGAGTCCGACAATGTTAAAGGAGTGCAATGCTAAATCTGTGGAGAACTATTTCTACTACACAACTGCGGTAATTTGCTAATTTGAGGGAACACATGCATAACGTTATGCATACACATAGTTATTACTGTCCCTAAAGTTTTAAGGGTGTCGAAAAGGAGATGTAATACTATACTGGCACTCACGTCTCTCACAGTAGTTGAGGGAGCGCTTGTTTTTAATCTAAACAATTAGCGTTTATGTGTGCTTTAGAGTGAAAATCCATTATTTCATCAGACCTCAGGCGAACTGTAACATGTGGCTACCAAAAGCTGACTTTATGACTGTAACTGTTTATCTTTATCTTACTTCATATCTCAGAAAATTTTACAGTCAAATATCTCATGCTGCCCACATTTGCAAGATCATCTTCCATTCACCATTCCCTACATGTGCCTGAGTGGAGAGTCCTAGTTCGCAGGACATGTTAGAAGAGCACATGAATGAGTTTCGGGGGTACACGTGGGTGGGGGAGGAAAGACAAGTGTGGGGGTCATAGGTTAAGACAGGCCTGACAGTTGCAAGGCAGGAGAAGCAGTTGAGCAGAGTGTATTTATAGGGCGGCATTTCTCAGGATCAGATTGCTTTCAGACGGAGCGCCATGTCGCACCACGACACCCTCACCCACCTGTTGTTGAAGATTTGTGCGGTGAAGCAGCCGCGCTCTATTCGCATCTCAATTTACTGAATGTGTCTAACAGTGCTTTAACACCGGCACTTTGACTTCTGATAGATTAAGTACATTTTGTTGCCAATACTTCTGTACTTTTAGTAACAAAGGTACAGTTTTGAACGCAGTAATGGACTTGTTGTAGAGTGGTATTCCTACTTTTACTTGCTATAGTTAGCTGCAGTTTTTCATACCTTACACATTACACACTGATTTAGAATTGTGGTCAGACTGGAGTTATAATTGAAGCGTTATGATGTAATGGATACCTGCCAGCCAATCAGACACAAGCATTTTTCATGCACATGGTCAAGTCAAGTCAAGTCAAGTCAATTTTAATTATATAGTCCAATATCACAAATCACAAGGGGCTTTACACTCTGGATAGCGTACGGCCCTCGATTCAGATGAGGGAAAACCCCCAAAAAACCATTTGACAGGGGAAAAAAATGGAAGAAACCTCAGGAAGAGCAACAGAGGAGGGATCCCTCTCCAAGGACGGACAGAGATGCAATAGATGTCATGTGTACAGACAGTATGGACAATCTGGATGACGAAATAATAGATAGATTGTAACATATATGAAGAATATGGATCCAGGAGGACGTTGAGCAACTTCAGGTGTCGCCAAACAGACCTGGACGAGGAGAGACTACACAAACACACAAGAGGCAGAACTCACACATGTAGGAGAAAGAAAGAAACACACAGAGGGAGAGGGAGAGAGATACAAGAGGAGAGGCTGTATCTCCTGGAGGACGAAGATCGAAAACTTCTGGACCGACAGCCAGAGGGGAGAAAGAGGTCCCAGGACGGCCGATGGTCCAGGTCAGAGAAGCCTGAGTGAAAAGAGAGGACAAGGAGGAGAAAATAGGGAGAAAGAGAGAGACAGTGTGGACAGAGGGTTAAAGAGAGGCAGTGGTTTTCAGAAAGGTTATTCTCGTCAGCAGCACAGACATGAACAATAAGTACAAGGCTTAACAGATTCATTGAGACTGAGACCAACCAGCCGGAAGGATAATGGTAACAGGTACAAGGCCCGAAGTAATAAAAGGATAGGTTAAGGTGAAAAGATGAGTTTTAAATTTGGATACGAAGGCCTCAACAGAGTCAGACTGTCTAGTGTCAGCAGCGAGGTTATTCAAGAGGAAGGGAGCACGATAGAGAAGATAAAAGGTGAGCAGCTAACAGACGGCTGCTATTGAGTAAATTTGGCCTAAGTGTTAAAAATAAATCAAGGTCTAGGTCTAGATTGTGTTTATTGTTACTGATTAAGCGAGAGAAATATGCTACTTTAGCAGCGGACAGAGCACGCTTGTAATTCAGTACACACGTGTGCCACAAGAGGTAGAAAACTTCCAGTTTTGATTTACGCCATTTCCAGTCTCTTAAGAGCACGTGTTTCTACAGTTTAATCAGGGTGTAGACCTCTGACTGGTATAAATGTCATGGTGTGATATATATTGACATGGTATAAATGTTTGCCACGTAATAAGTCAGTGCCACATAGGTATTTTAAATGTTTTCTTTATAACATGTCACATATATTCAAAAAAGAATAAAAAACAATCACATAGCATGCACTCCGTCTGTTCTGCTCAAGTCTGTGTATTTTAAGAGTCATGTGTTGAGTTGGTAAACTGTCAACTCATACATGACTGTAGGAGTCGTGTGTCAATATTAGGTTATGCTAAAAAGGCGGATTATCAGGGTGTGAACTGAAATGGTCAACTGGGCGTGGACAAAGATACAGCACATAGACACACAAGGGATCCACTGATAATGGCTTTTGAAGGTCATCGCTAACAGTTTTGCTTTGCAGGAACTCACAGAAAGTAAAAAAAAAAAGGTTTATTGATCGCCAAAAAAAGAACAAAGATTACCACAGAAGTTTCTTTTGGTCCGAGTGGAAAAGCTTCTGAAACAGGATTTAGACCATTATGATTTAGTAGGTCATTAATAAGGAAGCTGTAATAATTATATAGTTCTTTCATTGGTTAATCACAATTGATTTTTTTAATTGATGCATTTAGAAAACACACGATGAACACATGACGAGTGTTTTGACAAAATACTTTTAAAAATAAGACATCAAATCATTAAATTGTCTAATTAATAATTATTTCATTATTTTTTAAATGCAAATTAAGGATAAATACATTATTTTGAAAGTAATTTGTGGCATGCATTGATATACGTCTTTTTTGATACGACCTCTAGGAGTCAGCAAAGCCAGAAATGTTAAAATCAGCATCTTTAAAACATTTGACCCAATAGTTTTTCTTCTTCTTTGTTTGAATTATTTACCTGAAACTAATCATGTTCATACGTTGTTTTGTAAATAAATGAATTGAGTAATTATGATTAAAGACTGAAAAAGCCTCTAATTATTCCAGTGACTTCTCAAGGCTGGGAAAAAAATGTGTAATGAAAGTGGGATTTTCAGTTTTTCATGGTATTTCAGCAGCTTCAGTCATGGAGGAACCTCCAAACAGGCAGTGCATAATGCTGACCGGGTGACATCTGATATTTAATAAAAGCCAAACACGTCTTAAGCTCCACACACAGACTCCATCCAACTTCATCCAACACCTCTATCTAAACTCACACTGAAAATCCCAATCGTCCACATGCCCTGATATATTCACTTTCACACCCTTCACCTCCACTGTGCTGTAGGAACAGTCCCTCACAGCTCCTCCTCTGTGCCGCAGGCTCGGTGGAGGTTTCTCGCAGGAGTCCCGTGGCCTCCTGGGTCTGTGCCATGCTCTACTGCTTTGGTAGTTACATCCTGGCAGACATCATGCTTGGAAGCAGCCCCATCGACTATTTCCAACACAACAGTCACATCCTGCTGGCCTCAGCTGTCTGGTGAGAAAATCCTCGGAACGACGTTTCTGTTTTAAGGTCACATGTGACTCATGGATGGGACCGTCAAATCTATTTTTTAATTGATGCTTTTCATCAAAGTTTTAAGACTGTATGTGATAAAATTACCCCCCGCTAGCCACTGCCAATGATTTGGCTTGTAATTTAGATATATGTCCAATATATGTCCAGTGAACAAAATGGTTATTTTCTTTTCCTGCTTTTCACAGGGACGAAAACAAGTCTCTAAAGGATCAGTTCAGCCAAATAAAAAAAATAAAAAAAGTTCCCCCACGTCTCACCAGCTGTATCTGCAGTTAATTTAATGTCCTAGTCTTTCAGGATAATCTACAGATATCAGTTTTCATTGGGAACTTCTCTACCAGAAGTTTAAAAAAAAGATCACTGCAAGGCCTGTGGTGGATTTCTAATAATTATTATTTGGTGCCATTCACCTCAATTGTAGGGCAAAGCAAGGCAAGATTATTTGTATAGCACCCTTTAAATACTGAGGCAATTCTGAGTGCTTTGCAACTACATTTAAAAACACAGTAAACAGAAAAATAAAATCTAATAGAACAGAATAAAATGAGATCTTTAAAACCCTGGCAAACAAAACTTATCTTTATGGTCAGACACCACGGAGGCCAAGTTTTTTTTGATGGGTTTGATTCAAATCAAAGCTGAATATTAGATTTTTTTTCTTCCCTCTCTCTAACATCTGATTCTGCACCGTCTTTCTCTGTTTGTGTCAAATACAAACTCAGGTACCTCATCTTTTACTGCCCACTGAACCTCTTCTATAAATGTGTGGCTTTCCTGCCCGTCAAGCTGGTGTTGGTCGCCCTGAAGGAAGTCGTCCGCACTCGTAAGATCGCCGCCGGTGTTCACCACGCCCACCACACCTACCACCACGGCTTCTTCATCATGGTCATCGTTGGATATGTCAAAGGTCAGTGTCCTGTGATTTCACAGCGACTTGCTTCCATTCACTGTTGTAAACGTGTTTATATGGTATATTATGCAGTGTTGTAGTGTATATTACGAGACAGTTGTGGCACAAAATTTTGTCATGTTTAAACAGAATTTTTTAATTCTCAACCAAAATGTGTTGTTTTACTCAAATAAAGAGATTTATTATGACTACAACACTTTATTCTAACAAAGAGCCTAGTTCCAAATCTAGCATCTTTTAGTGCAAACACTGGCTGCTTTAACGTGAATCAAATAGTCCTGCAACTAATTATTATCTGCAGATTATTTCCTCAGTTAGTTGATTAATCAGTTGGTCTAAAAAATGTCAAAGAAATTGTGAAAAATGCCCACCACAATTCCCTAAAGCCCCAGGTGATGATATCATAGATATATCTTGTTTCCAAAACCTAAAGTTATTCAGTTTACTATCACATAAGACAAAAAAAAGCAGCAAATCTTCACAATTTAGAAGCTGGATGTAGGGAATATTTGGCATTTTTGCTTGAAAAATGACTGAAACGATTAATAGATTATCAAAATTGTTGCCTTTGATTATTTTTCCTCTAATTGATTAATAACCGTTTCAGTTTTAATAGAAAGTCTTTAACGCTGTTCAGTGAGCCTGCAGTATTTCCTGCAGCTGCTCTCTGTGTTGACAGCTGCATTTAGTCAGTGACAGAGAGCAACACCTTCAGGAAACTACACAGCTGCCACATTGAAACCTGAATGAACGGCACATGTGCATGCCAGCGTGCACATGTGCCGTTCATTCAGACAGTGCCAGTGTTCACAGTATCCAGGCTACACAGGGAAACCAGGTTACACAGGTAATCGGAGAATGACCGACCACTAAGTTATATTAGATCCATTTTAAAATAATATAAACGTTATGTTAAAAGTCAGAGTCAGTTCAGCTTAGTTTGACCTCATTTTGTGGAAATTAAGAAAAAAATCTCAATGTTTACGTTTGAACCCAGACATGCTCTTAAATGATGAAGGAGCAAACTGGTGAAAAGTCATGTGGTCATGCTTGATCTGTATGTAGCACACTGCAAAGTGTATAATTTAACTCGTCGAACAACTAAACAACATATTTCCTGCACTTTTTCACTGCAATACAACAGTAGAGCAATGTCCACAGAAATATATATAAAGAGTTGTTGTTGTATGAGAGTGGCCCCCTACTACTTCTGCTACAAGAGTGAGCCCCTGCAGGCGTCTGTGTTGAAAATGGTGGAGAAAAGCTGAAGCCAGATAAGAGCAGCCACACGAGACGCAGACTTTTTTGTCCTCATTTTTTCCACTTCCTATTTTTATCTTCGTAGGTTCTGGAGTGGCTCTCATTTCCAACTTTGAGCAGCTGCTGCGCGGCGTGTGGAGGCCCGACACCAACGAGATCCTCAACATGTCATTGTAAGTCTGTTTCCTGCTGCTGCTGATGGGAACATACTGTATATACTGTATATACATTATATCATCACTGCCTCCTCAAGCATGTAGGTGTTTCCAACCAAACCTCAGAGACAAAACTAGGATTTAAAAGTTATTGTGACTTAAATTGGACACAATAACTTATACATTTTTGAGAAACACTGCAGGTTTGTTGAACTCACTCCTGCATGTGTAGAATTTGAAATCTGACTTTGGCGTCCCCTAGTGGTTGTATCAAAAAAGGCACTTTGGCAGACTGCAATGCACCCGACTTGCACATTGTCACTGTCGGATGAAAATCTCTTATCATCTAAAAGAAAAGCTGGATTGTATCCTCACATCAAGGCATTTTAAACCTTATAAAATGCCTACCATCGTCATAAAGATGTATGTTAGTCAAAGAAGTGGTAAACTTTACTCCATAAATAATAAAAATGAGTGAATGCTTTTATCTTGTGCTCTGTCTCTGATTTTAATCAAATCTTTCATCTCATTGTTATGTTGATCTCTGCTGCTGTCACATGTTTTACTGACAGTTTGTCTTTGGTCTCTGCAGCCCGACCAAAGCCAGTCTGTACGGAGCCATCCTCTTCACCCTGCAGGAGGCGCACTGGCTGCCAGTAGCCAAGAGCACCCTCATCCTCATCTTCACCCTCTTCATGGCCACAACCAAGGTAAGATCAGTGCAGCTGTGTGAAAGGTAGCTGACAGTGTTTCAGGCTAGAGGATGGCACTATTCCAGTGGTAAAGGGTTATGTGACTAAAGCAGACATGAAACACACCGCTCTCACTTGTTTGTCACATGTAAAGTGTAGCTAGTGGCTACGTTTAGGAGAAAAAAAACATGATCAGAAAGAAAAAGAGAGGACATTTTCCCTCTCAGTAAAGGATTTACTGTCATATGAGTTGGTAATTGAACTCAGGACATTGGAGCAGGAGGTAAATATTTCAGACAATTATCTTCTGCAAACCCCTGTAGCCTGCTGTGTGTTGTTTCAATGTTGCCACACTTTATGAAATTCAGTGCACAGTTATGTGGCATGTTATGTGTATTTTTGTGCTTCTTTCATGTGTACTTATTAACCATTGTTGGCTCTGTGCTGGAGCAGTGTTTTGATGAGCAGCTCCTTGTTTCGTTTGTATCTTGTGCTCTACTATAACCTGATTCCAGACTCTGAAACGCTGCCCACATCTCTGATGTGTTCAGTGATTCATATAGGCTTTTGTTTTTTTGTTCAGTTGGAGAAACACTCGACCAGTCAGAGCTTTGTAGGTGGGATTAAGAATGCCAGTGTCATTTTTCTACCTTCAGCAAAACAGCCACAAAAATGCTAAGAAGCGTGGGTGAGATTACAGAATAACAACAACCCTAAAACTCTTTGACTGTCGTTAAAAACTTTTAAGTTAATTGCTTCTACCAACCGCTACCGCAGCTTCTGTGATGACTACAAATGACGTAGGCTAGGTGGGGTGGATACATTATTCGCTACTGATTTGTTAGGGCGAGACAAAAGCGTGACATAAATGCAGCCAGTTATTTATTTATTTGATCTATTTAAAAGAAATACATTCAAGACTTTTGTTAGGCCTCAAGGATGCACAAAATGCATTTTAGTGAGAAACCGTACATATAAACATACCTGTGTTTGTTCACAAGATAACACCACAGGACACCTTTAAAGGGGTACTCCAGCAATTTATTATTTCACTTCCATACAGTTGGAGGACTTACGAGAAACAAACAGAAAGTTCAAAACCGATCAGCAGAGGCAGAAATATCTAATCAAGCTCTAAAAATGCTGAATCCTACAATTCCCATAATGCCTCTCAATATCACCTCTCTTTAGACCCTCTCTGCCAGGTAAACGTCTACACTTTACAAACTCCATGTGTCCGGTTTGTAACACAGGCTCTCATGGTACTCCCCATGATCAGCGAGGTGCCCCTTCAGTTATCACAGAGTAATCTCCTCTAACTGACATCATCTTCCTTTAGGTGGCGATGACCGCCCGACACTCTCACGGCTCCCCCTTCACCCTCATTGAGTCCTGGGTTTGCCACCTGCTGTTCCGCTCCCCTCTGGCTGGATCTGAGGAAGACCACCATCACCCCCCCGCCGCTGCCATCCCATCTTCACCTCTCAAAACCAAGGAGGAGCTGAGCGAAGGCGCTCGCAAGAGGAAGGCCAAGAAAGCCGAGTAGGACGCCGCGCTGCTCCAGTGAAACTGCATCTGACTCCTCCTCCATCACGGCCTCCGCATGATGGTGGCTTCCCATTCCTTTCTAGGGAAAGGGGCAGTTTGATGTTTTACCAAATGAGACCCTTTCTATTAGAGCAAAATGGTGCTTTCTGCATTTTACACAGCACAAGAACTCTGTAAATACCACGGCAAATGTTTCACACTTCAACCCATCCTGGACATTTTAAACCTATTTATTTATGTGTTTGTGAACATCTGCATCTGTGCTCAACACTGTGTGGTGATCCACGTTTAGGAGCTGCATGGGCGTTTTAGGATGGCCTCTGTTCCACATCAGTAGCTGTGTGACCGGGTGTCAGTGGTTTTTCTTCAAGTCCACCAAGCAAACCTTATTTCAGTTCAGAAAGAAATGGAAAATACAAATTCATCTGACTCTCAATCAGCAATTCAAATGTGAATGAAGCATTATGTGAAAGAACATCGCTGCTTTTCACATTGAGATGAGGACAACTTCATGTCTTCAAATAAAATCAAGAGAAACATTGTGTCTTGGTGGTTTTTCATTTCCTTTTCTTATTGACATTTATTTCTTTGTTAACTATTCAGTAGAAATAAATGGTCATAACTGAGTTTATCTCCTGTTATGACTTGAAGCAGTATGTATTAGAATATTACATATTACAATTTGTTTAAGGTTTTCAGTGGCTTTTAGTTTTCTACAAAAGATGCTTCAACGTATCTCTGTCTTTAAGTAACTTCAGTGAAAATGTTCAGGGCTGGTATGAAAAAAATGTCAAATAAAATGTAGATACGTGTTTTATTGTTTCACACAGGGGTCACCTAAAACTGAAATATTTATTTTGAAAGTTTTCAGGACCTTTACTTCACTACAAGTACTGTAGCAAGTTTCATAGTGTTAAATAAAATATATTACAGGATTATCATTACCGAAGTATTAATGTGTGAGCAGCATTTCTGTTGTAATTGGTCAAGGTGGAGCTAATTTGGGCTGTTTAATGTGCAAAAGCCTCACTCTTATAAAGACATATCTGTCAATAATTGAGTCCTATAAACCTTATTTTGCAGTGCAGTAAGAGTATTTCAACCTGATTTTAATTTAAACTAACTTGTTTTAAAAATGTACCTAGGAATGGTACTGAAACAGGAGAGAATAAGTCACCGTCGCTGCACTAGAATTATGAAAAAAGATTTTAGAAACCTTTTTTTGAGAAAATGTTCTGACTTAATACCAGACTAAAATGACTCGGTGAGAGGGAGATTTTTTCACCGAACAATGCATCATGTTTTAGAGGTTTATCGTGTTTTATGAAAAATAATCTGCAAAATAACTACAGCTGTCAGATAAATATAGTGGAGTAAAAGTATAAAGTAGCATAAAATGGAATAAAATGGTACATTCAAGTACCTCAGTTTTGGGGTACTTGAATGTACCTCAAAACTAAATCCATGACGTTAACTCTTTCATGTTGTGTGGGTGGTGTGGACAGACCTTTTATCTTGTTACTGACTTGTCAATTTCCTTGCCAAAATTTCGTTTTCCAAAATATCTCTTTGTTAGAAACAGTGTCCACCTCTTTCTCTGTCTTAATGCAGCCATCTGCCGGTGACTCCTAACTGGGTTATAAACTCTCACTCCGGAGCTTTCTTAAATTGATGGAGATGAAACCAGATTCTAACACTTAGGACTGTTTATGTATTGTACTTATTCTCAACTGTAAAAATAAGTGCTACAATTCCAGCATTTAAGACGTGTTTAAGACCAACGCAGGCCCAGGAATCAGTTGGAAGTCAGGAGTACGTATGTCTTCATAAACCCTCTGTTATGTAACTCTGAGGCTGTTGGGAGGTGACAGGAAAGGTCTGAGGTCAACCTGAGGTCACGTCCTGAGAAACCTGGAAGCCCCCTGTCGTGTTGACAAACTCTTGTAGCGCAGGCAATAAAGCATCACTAATGAACTTTGCAGGAGGTTGTTACACTCGACCTTTAACCTTAACATTCCTCACAGCAGCAGAGAAGATCAGGGAGGTAAAAGATCTGTTGGTCACGTTTGCAGCACTGTTGGAGCTCACATACAGAAACCATCTCTGAAGCTTCAGTTCGGCAGTATACAGGACGCAGTCCAAAGGTTCATTTTATTCCTCTTTGGTGACTGTGTTTTCAGTTTTAAGAAAACACTGGGTCATTTCTGCAGAAGATGCAGATAAGAGACAACTAGAACTGAAATAGCTCAAGATAATAAATCACAACAGAAAGATTACCACTACACTAGCTAAAATAATACAGTACTGACACATTTACATGTTGATGCTCTTGAAAAAGGCAGGATTTAACTGCTTGCAATTTAAAAGAGCACAGGGAGAGTTGTTCTTAAAACTAAGTTTGCATCTCACATTAAAATGATGCAGTTACAAAAACTAGTTTCTCACTTTAAGTGTAGTAGTGTGGCAACACAGCAACCATGTGTTGTTGATTGTTTTAAACTGTTGCTCAACACTTAAAAGAGTTCTCCACAGATTTAGCATTGCACTGCTGTAACATTGTCGGACTTGAAAAAGGATCAAAACTGATGAAGCAGAATTTTTTTTTAGTCCCAAACATTCTTCTTCCTTGTCACAATCTGGCGCCTACATTACCCACAATGCAACTCGACCACCGAAAGTTTGGTCAGAGATTCGGGTGTGTTATGCTAGTAGTGGCTAATGTAACCTGGAGCTGCTAGCCTTAAGCAGAGATGAGGAGCGGGCTACAGAGGTCTGCTAAGCTCACTTTTTTCTAACTACGCACCCGTAAATTTTGTTCATTTTCAAACTTTTAGTCTTCAGAACCAACCGACGCTGACTCAAGTGACATCACTTGAGGCAATTTGTCAGACTTCACGCAGCTCCCTTTGGAGCCACAAAAGGTTTTATACAACTTTTTTTCACATTATGCAGTTAAACCTGTTAGTGAGACCTGCTAAGATTTTGCACATCAGAGTCTGAACTTTGATGTGCAGAATCGGTGTAGTTCCCCTTTAACAAGCAGCAACCTGCCAGGTGGGTCAGTCAGTACAAACTCACTCCTTGCAGCCAAACATTGTTCAAACTTAAAGAACTTTATTTTAAATTCTAGTGGAGACCCCAAAGTTCCCAAAGATACCTAATATGTCAGGCTGAATTTGGGGGAAACGGGTCTCAAATTCTGCAAAAGACAGAGAAAATATATTTCCTTTTGATTCAGCTGTGCATTTGAAAAAAACATGGAGTCTTGAATTTGAATATAAACATCATACAGCTTCGACGACGAGCTATAAGCTGATAGAGAATATATATGATACTGTCAGACAGTGTGGAATAAGATCATTTTAACAACCTTAAAGCTTCTAAAAGGGGAAGGAAGGGGAAAACTGTATGTCAAGGGATTTTAATTCATTAATGGTTCATTCCATCCTTAATAAAACACATTATTGAACCAATTAGGGTTAAATTAATTAACTCACTTCACGTTCTTACAAACATTAATTTCCTGCTGTTTAAAGAGGAGAAGAAAGATCTCAGAGTGTTGATCTCATGGATTTAGTATGTGTAAGTTCTTCCACTACAGAGTAAAAGTGTTCAGGTCTCCAGCGTGACGACAGAAACGAGCTGCCGTGTTTGTTTTTCCAGCGGAGGCCCGGAGTGAGACTTCCCTGCTCCTTCGGGCAAGGCAGCGAGCAGGCGAGAGCTTATCAAGGTGATCATCTGGACCAAAAGCCCCAAAACCTTCACTTCCAGGAATGTAACCAACATCTGCTGATCCCATTACTGACACACACACACACACACACACACACAGTAGAATTTGAATGCATTTGTAATCATGAACCCATAAACATGGGTTTGTTATAAAATCCGGACTGGATCTGAAGCCTGTTTTCTGATTTTATGTAAAAACTGAGTTGTGCTTTTTCTGTGTTACTTCATTCAGATGTTGGAGGCCACTTAAAGGGAAACACTGTACCTTTGTAAACCTTTTGTGAAGCCAGTTTCACTGATAATCAGTCATCAGTGTGACTGTGTTGCTTACTACATAATGCAGCATGTCAAACACAACTGTGTTTAAAAGAACATGGATAAATCACAAATGATTAAAGCAAATAATTAACAATCCCAAATCTGTTGTTCATAAAAGGTCATTGTTTATTGGCTGAGTTGCTGTATTTCTTCTCAAAATGGTCTTTAATAATATTTTAAAAGTTGAACTGTGCTAGTGAGCATTATCTCATCCAGTGTGGGACACAGTGTGTTTGAAGACATATATTCTATATAGATTATAGTTTCCAGTTTAAAAGTACCAACTAACCAACAAGCTGGCAAGCGAATCAACCAGACAGACAACTTCAGATCTTATTGAACTTAGTAAGCCAAAAAACAACCAACCAAAAAAATATATATTGACCATCAAACCCCCCATTTTGTTAAAAATGAAGCTTTCTAACTTGAACACCAACCAACTAACAACAACAAACCATATTGTCTTTTTGGTGTAAAATTAACAAAATGAAGCACTATCATTTAAACAGAAAAGAGAAAAGATTGATGCATGTGTTAGATGTGGGGGTGTGATGTGTTGTGCAATAAAACTCCTATTCCCGTTTCTTGGACTTCCCCGAATATAGTGGTTTGCAGAGGAGATTTAGGGGAAAGGACGGGGATGTAAGCCAGGGAGGTGGAGGTGGGGGTGGGGGGTGGGGTATAAAAACCAGAGCAAGGGAAGGAAAGACTGAAGCAGGTTTGCAGGAGGAGCGCTGAGGAGAGTCCCACAGCAGCTGTTCCTGAACAGCAGCGTCTGTACACGTTAAAGCATGCTGTGGTTTCTGGGGCTGACCTGTGCGCTCTGCATGAGAGGACACGTTGCAGCAGGACAGAGAGGTGACAAAAATGTTTTATATCTTTGGGCTGTGCAGGTGGGAAACAATAAGACAATAAGATGAAACTTGATTGATCTTTCTTGGGAAATTAGATGTTTGCCCGAGAAGCACTGATGAATTAGTTAAAAATTCTACAACTGTATGTATGTAAACTGACTACCATTATTCAATCCAGTAAAGTATAGTTTATATATACTATAGAATTTGTGAAAATGGAGAAACAACAAGAGCAAAATGTCTGAGATGGATGAATTAGTATATGTTATTGTTAATTTTCCTCTATTTTCATCAGTATTTCATAATTTAAATGAGTATTTGACTTGTTTTCTGTGCCAAGCTACACAACTGTACTTGCACACAACGAGGAAAAACAATCACTGCGAGCTTTCTGTCTCACTTACCTTTCTATTAGCAGCGAGAGTGATTTACATCCAGTGTATTTTCTTTCTGCTGTGGAATCCATTCAGTAAACAGAGTTGCTACTAATGGGAAGAGCACTCTTCCTGCGCTTCACGCTCAGGAGATTTCTGCCCTCGTACGGCTCCTGTGGGGGAAGGGGTGGTGGTTGAAGTGGTCGAGGGGTGGGCGGGTGGGGGAGTGATGGGGGTCTTTGGGTCAATTGGTACAAGCAGCTTGTCGCTTCAGTATCTGAGTATCCCATCGTGTTTTGAGAGGAGCTTCATTAATCTGTCATCCAGAGAATGCGTCATTTTTTTTCTTCAGTGCAAATGAAAGTTAAAACGACTAATCGATAAAATAAAAATCGGTAAACACTTACCAATCATCGTGATCTTTTTGTGTCATCCCTCACACCATCACATCTATTAAATGTGACACATTGCATTGTGGGATTGTCAGCAGAAGGTAGTGTCCTTGCCACGTGCGCTATCTTTTTCATTCCATTGTGGGAGTTTTTGAGGCCGCTACATAGTGGACAGATTTACACACTCAGAATGTGGACACAAATAAAATAAAATACAGTAAATACAGAGCACTATGCAAATGTATGTACTATGTAAATAGGGAGTGATTTCAGACACAACTACACTGAATTTTCCTTCATTTTCCAAGATTCTTTCCAATCAGTTGCTTGTTTTACTTTTGGAATAAAACCATCTGTGACATGTTAAAATATAGTGTAGTCACAAAGTCAATACACAACAACTAAGTTAGCTAACATTAGCCACCATAACCTAGTGGTCATACCAGACCAAGTGAGGCTGTAGCAGCAAAACCCCGGACTGCATTGATTTGAGTAACCGTGTGTCTTTTCTAAGAGGAGGATTGTTTCATTTCTTCTTTCAAAAGCTACATAGTTTTGTTTTGTTTTTCTGCGTTGTTGGAAAATTGACAGATGTTCGAAATCTGCATCGAAAATCCAGATCATATTCAAACCTGGGACACTTATTGCGTTACACTGTAGAAACTCAAAGACGCCCGCAGAGTTTAGATCCTGTAGGAACACAAGCTTGAAAAAATCTTGTACCATTCCATATCTGGAAAATCTATTTCACAGCTGCAATCAAACCTCTCTGACTCCAGTGAACGCGTGGGTAGTGGATACAACTGAGGCCTGCGGTGGCTGAGGAACATTATTTTAGACATTATTAGACTTTGACAGGCAGTGGATCATGTTGTACAGAGGGACTTGTGTGTGCTGTCCAGATTTGCTTCTGGTCCCAGATGTTCGGCCAGCAGGAAGACTGATGAGCTGCAGAGACATGGAACAAAACTTTACATCATTTTGATCAAAACTGGTTGACGTGTTAACAGGCGTGTTATCCAAGTTATTCAGATCACATTATTTCACAATTTAGAAATGTTCACTTTTTTTATTGAGTTATTCTAAAATGTGTTATTAGCATTATTAGTTTCCTCCAGACTGGAGTTAATGGCAGTGGTGGAAAGTATCTAAGTACATTTACTCAAGTACTGTACTTAAATTCAATTTTGAGGTACTCGTACTTTACTTGAGTATTTCCATTTTATGCAACTTTACACTTTTACTACACATCTCAGAGACAAATATTGTACTTTTTACTTCACTACATTTATTTGATGCCTTTAGTTACTTTGCAGATTCAAATTAATAATACAAAAGATTATCAACAAATAAATTATGGTGTATTTTTATGGATGAAGACAACACTTTATTGGTCCCTTGGTGGAATTCACAAGCTACCCAGCAGAATATAAAGTAATTAAAATTAGCCCCACCTTTACCAGCTGTAACATTAAGGTGATATTAAAGCATCAATAATTATAATCCCATAATATACATTATTCTGAAGTGGGTTATACCGCAGAATGTGTACTTTTACTTTTTGATTTTTAAGCATATTTTGATCCTAAGTCTTCTGTACTTTTACTTAAAAGTAAACTCTTGTGTCAACAAAACTAAAGTATTAGGTTTTATTAGTAAAGTGCTAAGACAGAAATGTTTCCTAAATGAATGTTGAAGAAAAATAAAACTATGACCTTCAGCACATTATGGATTTGAAAAATTAAAATGGCTTAAACATTGTGTATGTGTGGAGGCTAAATCAGCTGGTTATAATACCTGAGGTTGTGTTATGTCTCTCTTGAAATGGTTATAATGATTCTTTTCTTTTCAGATGGAGAAATTATCAGTCAGATTAAAATGACGAACCTCGCACTGGCTGAGATTAAAGAGCTTCTGAAGCAACAGGTAAAAAACACTTGATGTTAATATGCATCTGTTCATAATGCTGATTATCTACATTTTGTGTAACTGAACACAACTCACACGTCTGCGTGCTTACAGGATCACGTGTATTTGTGATTGCTGATAAAGAAAAGAAGAAGGTTAAAGTCACAACCGATCATTTTCCAATGAAATCAGATGCATTTGAAATATAAAGAGATGAAACTAGATGTTAAGGATTTTAAACTACCTCCTTTATATTTTACACTGGTTTACCAGAATGCTCTATTTCTAAAAGCTAAAAACTCAAAGGTTATTTCAGTCCTCAGAAATCCTGCTTTTTTGTGTAGGTAAATATCTTAATATAAAAGTCTTTCCAAAATTAATTTAACTCATATGTCAGCAGCCATTTCAGTAGTGAGCAGGAATCAATTTAATAAACCTGGATGATTGATTAGATTCAGTTTGATAGGCTGGAGGCATCGAACAAACAAACACAAACAAACTTCATAATTGATTCAAATTGATTGCATTTTCCAGATAAAAGAGATCGTATTCCTGAAGAACACAGTGATGGAGTGTGAAGCCTGCGGTGAGTTGACCAGCCGAACAGAAACCTTTATCACTGCTTTACTTACACCTTTGTGTACGCAACACACACATTTTTCTATTTTAATATTCAATGTTTTCACAACACTTACGTTTTTCAATTGAATTTGAATCTTTGGCTGTTGTCCAGATGATTTTATGCTGACGATGACAACTCTTTTCCCAAAGTTTTTCAGACTTTCAAGACACGCATCGGAACCTGTACACAAGAATAATTAATAACTGAGGAACAATATTTATATATGTTATAAGTTTCATATCATCATATAAAGCTAATATACTACAGAATCTGACACAACAAATTGGATGATATAGATAAATCAGCATGTCACAGACACTTGAAACAGAGTTGACCGTCTCTCTCCTCAGGGATGGGAGGAATGCAGCCTCGTCCCTCCTGTGTGCCCAACCCCTGCCACCCGGGGGTGAAGTGCAAGGAGACGCCTCAGGGTATAAAGTGTGGACCCTGTCCTGACGGCATGGAGGGCAACGGTACACACTGCACTGACGTGGACGAGGTACGCAGATATATGATACGATGGATTACAACGTAATACAATACATCCATATGATATTCTCATAGCCAAGTAGTACTGGTCAGTGGTGGAAGAAGTATTCAGATACTTAAGTAAAAGTACTAATACCACACTGTGGAAATACTCCACTGCAAGTAAAAGTCTGTCATTCAAAACCTCACTTTAGTATTATCAGCAAAATGTACTTCAAGTATCAAAAGTAAAAGTACTCATTATGGAGAAAAATGGTCCCTGCAGTGTTTAACTATTATATATGATGTTTCTGGATTAATCTTATATTTTACTATATATTTTATATATGCTGTAGATGTTTATGGTTGTGCTAATTTTAACTACTTTATATACTGTTGGGTAGTTTAATCTAAAGCAGAGCATTCAATAAGAGAGCAGAAAGCTGCACAGATATGTTGATTCTCAGTGGGTCCAACAGTACAAGTGACTCTTTAACATTACAGGAAGTCAATTAATTAACACACTTCAGCTCCGCCCATGGGTGTGTACAAAACCCTAATATAAGGTTTGTTGCACCTGTTAGGACGGGAGAGTTACGCCTCTTTTTTTCTTATTGGTTCAAGTGAAACACCTGTGTGGTTGTACAGGGTCTTTAAAATCAGAACTAACTAGATTGTCATTAATGAACTTCCACATTGAACGTCTCAGTAAACTGGTGGAACAGAACCAGATCTGGGTTCTTGATGAACGTCTTGAAGTGTGTTTCTGTCTTTGTCGTCGGCAGTGCACTGTGATGCCGTGTCACATGGGCGTGCGCTGCATAAACACCTCACCGGGTTTCCGCTGTGGTTCCTGTCCTGCTGGGTACACCGGCCCCCAAGTCCAGGGCGTCGGCCTCGCCTACGCCACCGCCAACAAGCAGGTCAGCGTCGGTGAACACACACACACATAGAAACACACTCTTCTCTAAATTACTCTCTCTGTTACTACGTCTACTATCACTATTATACAACAGAGCAAGAAAACAAAGTGTGGAGATTCAGAGGAACGCACATCTGTGATAAAATATTTGAAACTCAAGGTTCACTTACTAGCTTTTTCTGATATGTCACCACCTTCTTCAGCTAAAGCTAGTAAGTGAACCTTGAGTTTCGTATATTTGATCACAGATAATAAATTAGTGTTGTTATTTCAGTTGTAGTAGAGATAGTGGCAGTAATAATAATAATAATAATCTTTATTTATAGAGCACTTTTCAAAATCCACGTTACAACGTGCTTCACAACGGCAGTGTTGGAAAAGGCAAGAATAGGAAAAGAAAAACATTTTTAAAGGAAATAAAAGACAGGTAAAGAATATAAAAGATCAATATATAATCAATCAATATATAAAAGAATTGCAAGACTTGTGTTTAGACGTAGATTGAGGTCTTATTGTCATTGAAGATTAAGATTGATTAGTCATCTACATTAATTGCTAAGCAACCTTTAACCAAATTAAAAAGAACTGTGAAAAGTATCAAGATGCTGAATTAATAAAAATATTCAATACTTCTCTCCTCCTCCATCTTCTCCCCTTTATGAGATTGCTGAGTTTTTGATAAAACCTGGCAGAGAAGAAACTCTCCCCTCTGCACCTCCACATGTTTGTCTTTGCTTCTCAACACCTCCTCGCTACATTCATCAGCAACACCTCCTCACTCTCTCCTGTACATAGACAGACAGCGTGCACTGGTCTGTTTCAGCACCACCTTAATCCTCAGTACAGGACTGTCTTCAATCTGCTGCACTTCATTAGTAATAAGTCACTGGATGCTCTTTCTGTCTGTTTGTCCTGTCAAGGTGTGCAAAGATATCAATGAGTGTGAAGGCTCCAACAGTGGAGGCTGTGTGGAGAACTCTGTCTGCATGAACACCCCTGTGAGTATAAACACTGGGAATTTACAATAAATCACTGAGTGCTGCTAATATTCAGGTAGCACCCCATAGCACATAATACAACCCCGCAGAAAAAAACCCAGAAGAATCCTGGAAACACAAACTCACCAGAGGGAAGGTCAGTTCTCAGTGAACTCTCAGGAATAAAGGACGGTGTAAAGCAACAAAAACACGACTTAAAGCGAGACAATGTAACTTTTAAAAGAAAATATAACACAATACTCCTCTTACAAATGAAAAGTTGAATTCATAAGCAAGAAAATGCACCGTTACTTAATTCAGTACAGGTTTTGTAACTACTGGTGTGACCAGCAGCTTATGGTGGATAACGTTAGCAAACTTTAGACAGATATTTCTGTATAACCGAGTCAGTTTGCTTCGTTCGATTTTATGACTCGTGTACTTTTGCTACTGTTATACTACATTTTAGCATTTACCATTATCACTTCTGGCCACAGTGCCCTTTAAGGTCACTTTAAACTGCAGTAACAGCTATCTTGCGGGTTAATTGCATGTCACACAATGGGTAAAATAAAGTCTCAGCCCTGCAACCTCTATGATCCAACAAATGTCTTTTTTTCGTTTGCCTCCATCTTTTTGGTTTATGATTTGTTTATTTTTAACTGAATATTGGAAATGGAGCTTACAGTGTAACACTGGCCACTGTAATCTGTGTCATTTAACATCGTATTCTGATTAGTTGGTTTGTAAATGCAGTCACATTGTTAGTTAATTTGGTCCCAAATGTCTCACACTGTCAGAAATTTTATGCTGTGTTTTGTACCAAAGCTGTCAGTGGACGTGTCTCATAGTGAAATCTAGAATCACAGTTTTGGACTGATGAGGTCAAAGGTCAAACTGTCAGCTTTCGTCTGGGACAGCCCAAAATTGCACAGTGTGTAGGGACCTTTAGTGCGGTGAAATCCGGGTCAGTATAACCCGTGTAAAATCCAAGATGCAGTGCAGTCTTTGGAAGTTCTATCACAACAATACTAATACAGTGATGTGATGTCTCCTCTGTGTGCCATCAGGGTTCGTTCAGGTGTGGTCCCTGTAAGACGGGCTACGTTGGGGATCAGCGACGTGGCTGTAAGCCAGAGAGAGCCTGTGGGAACGGCCAACCAAACCCCTGCCACGCCAGCGCCGAGTGCATCGTCCATCGAGAGGGTACAATCGAGTGTCAGGTGAATAGATTAAACTTTCTGCTTCTTGTTCTGAGTTCATATTTCTCAGGGCAGAAGTGGGCAGCTTCACACTTTTCCAGTAGGATTTAAATGTTTTATTGTAAAGTGTGAGGATCTTCATTATCCACTATCCACAGGAATATTTATCACATCTTTTGTAAGAGAACTCTGTTTTCGACCCTTTACAATTATTTTCTTGTGTAAAATCTAGAAAATTATACTTTTAAGTTCCTCTAAACGAGACAGTCAGGTTCAACTTTAAATACAGAGTTTGTAAAAAGCTGCTAAAAATATCATGTAGCCGTTTAAACTTTTATGAACCAACTCTTTGAAATATGCAACTTTGAGTACTTGATGCCAGATATTGAGAAATCAAAGGTCTGTTTAAGCACTTGAGCTGTACGCAGTACACAACAGGGCCAATGAAAACAGTCTGTACAGTACATTAAACTTCATCCATCCTCACAGTGTGGAGTCGGATGGGCTGGAAACGGCTACCTCTGCGGGCCTGACATTGATATCGATGGTTTCCCTGATGAGAAACTGGACTGTCCTGAGAGGAACTGTAACAAGGTGAGTCTCCTTTATGTCCATGAGAAATCTTTGAAAACTGGTCACACAAAAAACAGAGTCATAAGCATAAATGATCACAATTCAGTCAGTGCAAAGAATAAAATATTCACAGGTCTTATGCTGAGGTGGTAATATACTGTATATATATTGTATGTTGTGATACCTGGTGAGAAATTGTACCTTTTGTAGAGTATATACAGTTAACATTGTGTGACCATCATGGGGCACCAAGATTCAAAACTAAAACTAACTCCTTTTAGTTTTAGCAGTTCTTGAATTGAAGCATGTTCTCCACGGTAGGAGACACTGATCAATAACACTGTATATCAAACACTGTTATAGACTTTAATGGGTCTGATTTTAGTTTTCCCTCTTGCAGTCTACTTTAACAGTGAGTGTTTTTCTTTACAGGATAATTGTCTCACTGTGCCAAACTCTGGTCAAGAAGATGCCGACCGCGATGGAATTGGAGACGCCTGTGACGAGGATGCAGACGGTGACGGGATCCTCAACACACAGGTTTGTGCATAACAGAGAGTCATGGGACATAAAAATGAACAAAAAGCCTGCGCACATGTATGTTTTTTGTACTTGCAGACACTAAAACAGCTTCTTTACAGGATAACTGCGTGTTGGTGCCTAATGTGGACCAGAGGAACGTTGACGAGGATGACTTTGGCGACGCCTGCGACAACTGCCGCGCCATCAAAAACAACGACCAAAAAGACACAGACGTGGACAAATTCGGCGATGAATGTGACGATGACATTGATGGTGATGGTTAGTATTCTGCTTTTTTTTTTTTTTTTTTTACACCGTCACTTCAATATGGATTTGTATATACGTTAAGTATGATGTTTTGAGTTATGAACAGCAGATGACAGTTAATCAATTTCAAAGTGGATTAAAAGTACATTTAAAGCTGCAAATTGTGTACAGTACATACAGCTAAATTAAGGCTTTATACCAAAAACCAGAAAAAACAGAGCTTTAAGATGAGGGCGAGGGGGACTATAAGTTAATTGAACATTCACTGATGCCCACTTTAATCTCAGGAATCCTCAATCACCTGGATAACTGCAAAAGGGTTCCCAACGCTGACCAGAAAGATCGTGATGGCGACAAAGTGGGAGACGCCTGCGACAGCTGTCCTTATGTTCCAAACCCCGACCAGGTCAGAAAGCTCTTTTACAAACTACTCATCGACACGTGTTGTAGGCTGTTTCTGCAGGCAAAGATATGCTGCCTCTAAATCAAGAGTATGTATTTAAGTTCATTTGATTGGTGAGTCTGGTGAGACAAAGTACATACAGGTTTAACTCTTCACACAGAATAAATGAATATGGCACATTGCAAATGAATGTGGTTGCAACTTCAGCGAAAACTTAAGCAAACAAAGTCCCTAAAAACTTCTTTAAATGATCAAATAATGAAATATTCACAGCAATCAAAGTTAAAGTTTGTAACTCACCTAATCTGCTTCATCTGGACTGTGTGTTTGATCAGATTTGACTGACAGTGGCCTAGTAACATACAAACAACTCCCGATTTTAATTTAAGTTCTGCAAAAATTGACATCACCTCTTCCAACTGAGCACCCACCAGAACACAGATACAGAAATCTCTTTTGTAACTTTGGCAAAAAAAGGTTGTGTTCATGAAGGATCCCATCACTCGTAGTAATAAGCAGACTGAGAAAGTAGTTTTTTAGGGCCTTTAAGAGCAAAAAGCAAAGAATTTCCATGTGATGAATAGTTTTTACCACTAAAAACACCGACCCACGACACCTGCACAAAAAGCTTAAAACACAACTTAACAGCAGCAGAAATTTATAATGATTTAACTCCTCACCTCGCTGCAGTGATGTAGACGTGTACTCCAGGGTGTGTCACACAGACTTTGTTCAATTTCATACCAACAATAATTCATTTCATTCTTCTCAGATGGACGTGGACAACGACTTGATCGGAGACCCCTGTGACACCAACAAGGACAGGTATTGTGTGACCTCATCAATCGCATCACATATATTGATGGTTAATGATCTGTGTAACTGGAGACCAAAATCTACATGTGCCAGTAAAAGCCTCTCTCGTCCAGTGACGGCGACGGTCACCAAGACTCTCGGGACAACTGTCCAGCCGTCATCAACAGCTCCCAGCTGGACACCGACAAGGACGGCAAGGGAGACGAGTGTGATGATGACGATGATAATGACGGCATCCCGGACCTGCTGCCACCTGGTCCTGATAACTGCCGTCTGATCCCCAACCCTCTGCAAGAGGACTCTAACGGTGGGTAACGCCCCTGACTTACAGTAGTATTATTTTAATTTCCCTTATGTCTAGTGAAATGAACAAATAAAGAAAAAGTTTTTCTCTCAAGACAGTCTACGACTCTATCTTCTCAGGTGATGGTGTGGGAAATGTGTGCGAGAAGGATTTCGACAACGACACCATCGTCGACACCATCGATGTTTGTCCAGAAAACGCTGAGGTCACCCTCACCGACTTCAGGGAGTACCAGACCGTCGTTTTAGATCCAGAGGGAGACGCACAGATCGACCCCAACTGGGTGGTGCTGAACCAGGTCAAGTGTTTGTTCCTGTTTTATGTATTTTTTGTGTCCCAAAATACTGAACATCTTCTTTAAATTTCTCTTAAATCCACTCTTTTGTTTGTCCAGGGAAGAGAGATCGTCCAGACTATGAACAGCGATCCTGGCTTGGCTGTTGGTAAGAGCGTTATACCTGCTATTTAAAGGAATAGTTCAACATTTTGGGAAATTGCAGAGAGTTAGATTGAGAAGATCGATACCACTAAGTCAGAGTAGTCGTGTGCACATCCACAAAACCTCAGTGGGATAAGTGCTGGATACAAAAAATCAATAATAGTGCAATCCAAAGAGTACATGCACACCGGCTCCAACCCACTGCAGGTCTTCCTCAGGCAAATACCCACGAGAATGAAAGTAGGGATATGTACAGCATATTTTTGTTACATATGTTTGTAACAAAAAAACCACCTACTAGAAGCTGAAAATTACCATGTTTGCTAGCTGTTTCCCCTTGTTTCCAGTCTTTATGCTAAGCTGAGCTAATCAGCTGCTGGACGTAGCCTCATATTTAGCGCACAGACATGAGAGTGGTATCGACCTTCTCATATAACGCTGGGCAAAGCGAATAAGTGTATTCCTCAAAATGTCTGACGATTTAAAGGAAAATCCTAAAGTGCTTTACAGTGCGTCTATTTTAAATGGGCAGCCCCCTTACAGTTTTGGCATTTGTAATATGGAAAATAATGTATGGTAAATGCTATAGCAACGTATGTATCTGAGTTTTGAATGTTGTCAATTACAGGAAGTTGATCTATATTCGTACTAAATTAGAAGCAAAAGTACACATGGTTTTAGTTAAATCACAAAAAAAAGATCATTATGGGTATTTTTTTTCTAGCTTTATAGTTCTAGAAGCAGCAAATGTTTATTTGATGGGGAGACGGGGTGTAACCTCTCTGGTTTTCCATGTAAAGCCATTTTCTAAATTTTTCCTGCTCACTCCAGCCCTCACATCAGAACAAAACACAAAATATAAGTGAGGCAAATTTGTATGCTGTTCAAAGTTTCCATAAAGTCTTCATTGTACTTTAAAACAGCACTTGTCAGTTCCTTTAAGACACCCAGTGACACAACAATGTCTCCACCAGGCTACACTGCTTTCAGCGGCGTGGATTTTGAAGGGACGTTTCATGTAAACACGGTGACGGACGACGACTACGCAGGATTCATCTTCGGGTACCAGGACAGCTCCAGTTTCTACGTGGTGATGTGGAAGCAGGTGGAGCAGATCTACTGGCAGGCAAACCCGTTCAGAGCCGTGGCAGAACCAGGCATCCAGCTGAAGGTAGTCTACCGTTCCACCACGGAGAAAGTACTGGTTTACTCAGGGACACATTTAACTGCAAACATGGCTGTTGCAGAAATTAAACTGTTTAGTTATAAGAAATACCGGTACCACTTTCTGATTAAGGCACCATTTATAAAGGGTTAATAAGCTCTAATTAATGGCTAATAAATCATGTATTAATGCATTATAGATTAGTTGTAAGTCATTAATAAGAACAACTTTTGGGTTGCCAAGTTGTGTCTCTAATTCATTAACGAGTCCCATGAACTGTTCAACCACTTGCCTTCTGGAGAAGTGCTGCAAAAGTTAGTCAGTCACCTGTCGTTACGAATATTAATAAACCATTAAAAAAGGGTTCTCACAATAATCAATCAAGTCTGAAGTTGTAAATGTAAAAAAAAGCTGTTTATAAATGGATTTTGGTCCAAATGTTCTTTTCTAGAAGATACGTGGTCAAAAGTCCAGAGAGGTTTTTTCACAACCTGGTAACCCAAACGTTCTTATTAATGGCTTACAACCGATCTATAAAGCATTAAAAAATGATTTATTAGCCATTAATAAAACCATTAATTACAGCATATAAACTCTTTGTAACTGGTGCTTTATCAGAAAGTGGTACTGAAATACTTCTCAGAGACAAAGTTTGGGTTAAACCTCAGTGGCCAGCTGTTAGCGAATGTCTAAACTACCTCAGTACAAGTGTGTTTAAAGTTGACAATATTCAGTTCTTCCTAAAGCATAACAATAGTTTTAAAGACACACGCAAACATACAAGAGTTGCCGCGACCTGCTAACTAATCGGGTGCAATCAAAGGACAAATCAAAGGTTAGTCCGGAGACTCAGACTGCTTGTCCTTTGTGGTTTTGAACAGGCTGTCAAGTCCAACACGGGTCCAGGTGAAAACTTGAGGAACGCTCTGTGGCACACCGGCGACACGAGCGACCAGGTCAAACTCCTGTGGAAAGATGCTCGCAATGTTGGCTGGAAGGACAAGACCTCGTACCGCTGGTTCCTCCAACACCGACCCGCCGACGGATACATCAGGTACTGACTGAGTTAAAGGAATACTCCGCCTCTTCAGGGACAAAACTTATTTTGGAGGACGTTGGATGAATACTGTTCTTTTATCAATTTCATCTTTAGCAAAACTTAGCACAAAGACCGGAAGGTGGGAGAAACTGCTGCGCCTTCCAGCTGCTTCTACATCGTCTTGTTTACGAACAAACCTACAGATCGTGAATCCATTCGTTGCTGTGTGATGTTGTTACCTTCTCTCTGTTGGTGTGCAGAGTTCGCTTCTACGAGGGTCCTCAGATGGTGGCGGACACAGGCGTCATCATAGACACCACGATGAGAGGAGGTCGACTAGGAGTCTTCTGCTTCTCCCAGGAGAACATCATCTGGGCCAACCTGCGTTATCGCTGCAACGGTGAGTCAAGTGTCCGGTTCTGTGGCCTGAAATGGCTCTAACTTCCTTCAACGACAATTTTGTTTTTCTCACCTTGGTCACGAGCTTTTTTTTTTTTTTTTTTTACATTTACTTACATTACATTGGTTTTGGATATTTCAATCACTCCTGTGTTAAACAAAAAAACAGAACATTCTGATCAGTTTAGGTGTGTTAAAGCATTTTGTACTTGCCTGAAATAGACAAATGTAAATGCAAAATAGAAATATGAATGCAGCCAAAAGTAATTTTCCTGCTCCTTGTTGAGTGTTTTTCCTTTGACTGCTTCCTGTTGTTTCTCTCTCCAGACACTCTTCCTGAGGACTTTGACACCTACAGAGCCCAGCAGGTCCAGCTGGTGGCCTGATGACGACAAACGGGCACCAGGGAATTCTGGGAACACTTTCTGAAGCAGAACTGGGATCAGAAATAAAATCAGCACTTTGCAAACATTTATAAAAAAAAAAGTCAATCACACGTGTTTGAAATCTCCTCAGTTTTAACATGAACACTGGTCAGCTATGCTTTAAAGACCCCTGACAGAAAAGGAAACAGCAGTAAAAACTCTTATATAATAATAATATAACACAAATTGTTTGAATTGTTTAGTTGTTACCGAGCAGAAATTTCTGTCATAATTATAAAATAATAAATAATCATGTATACTTTTGAAAGATTGAACTGTCACTAACGAATAAATGTGGATTTTGGTAAATGATGTGCTGTATCTGGATGGATTATAACTCTGCTATTTACTATGGCTGCATATTAAAAAAAATTCTATTCTAGTCTTTAATCAATAACAGAATATTAACTTATCAGCAACGACGAAATACTTAATTTGAGAGGTATAGTTTTAGATTTCAAACATGTCTGATGCATACAGTGCGGAGAAAATATCTTCTAAACTAAAAAAAATGACTGGGAGTAATATATTTTTCTAGAAAAAGCGTTCTATAAATGAAATGTATTAAAGGTGAAGCCCTGTCATATATTAGCTACTCTGCAAAAAAGCTCCAACATTTGATTTTAAGTAACAGACGTGACTTTTTTCAAACTCAACAGCCTTTAGTGGAAATCAACATTCTGAACATTTCACAAGCATGCACATATCCAAAATAATCTTTTAAATTTTGCATTTGGAAATATAGATTACAAAATAGAAACGATAGCAAAGACAATATACAACAGGATTGAAACACCATGCATGTCCACAGCAACACGCTGTGATGTTGTAAAATGATATCGGACAGTTTCTTGTATTTTTTTTAAATCGGCATATTCTGCAAATCAAGACTATGTGCAGAGAAGAATCTGTCTTCCACATTCAATTTAATTGACATTTTTCTTTCATCTTATAAACAAATGGTCACATAAGGAGAATCACATGGCAACAAATAAATAGCTACAGATCTTTTACTACGACTTACAGGACAACAGTGATATAATGCTATTCTCACTATAAGCTTTAAGTGGAACTTAAACCGTTTTTCCAGAGAGAGCTGTAGAGTCATTTAGAAAACCCCGTGTTATTAAAGGGAGATTTTATTCAGATCTAAAATACTCTGGGAACAAGCAGTAAAGACCGAGCAGCAACTCTTTCCTTTCATCCTGGGACTTAAGAGACGCCTTGAAACACAGGACTGCTGTTTGAGCTTCACTCGTCTGCTTATTCAGTTTGGGACAAGATTTAGCTTCACCGCTGTTTAACACAACACAGGCTGTGCTAACAAGTAATGCATGCGCGTAAGTGGTGTCTCAGACTAAAACAAGCAGATGAGTCAAAACAAAACAGTTTACAAGACGTAGAAAATATACTTTGAGGTGATTTATTCATCTTATCCGTTTGGAAACTGGACTTTCAGCCTTCGTTCATTAGCCTGAAAAGTTTCCATATTTCAGTGTTTAACCTCACTCAAGTCTCAAAATGCTAATTCATGCTCTACACGTGAGAAGTAAATGTTTTCCCACCAAGACAGGATCAGGCAAAGACATGAAACCTCAACTTTTTACCCTAATAACTGCCTTTTTTGTAATTTCCTCACTTTAATCAAAGGTGTATTAGCTGCCTAACTTGAACTCAAATGTTTACCGGTGTTGCTGTTAGCAAACCTGTGACACTTGGAAAAAGGCATCTAATGTCACATCTGTCGTCATATGGTGCAGGTGCAGACCAGTGTGAGCTTCAATGCCAAGTCCATCAATATTAAAACATGTCTTCTCCAGTACAACATGCAACATCTAACAAATGTTTTTTACTATTTCGCCTGCAGGTAGATGATTTCAGCAGCTGGAAATGTTTGGCAGATAAAACATGGCGTACTGGAGAAGAGTTTTAATTTTGATGGAATCACATTCTTCATGTCTAAAACACAAAACCTGCATTTTAGAGGTCCAGCCAATTTCATAAAGTGAGACTGTGTTGCAGCACTGTACAGTACTCTGGTAGTGGCAGCATGTGTAGTCAAAGTCAAGATGCAAGACTGCTTCACTTGAGTATTACTGAGGTTGCAACTAACTGCTAAAGCCAATCTAGAGTCACTGCGAGAACCGTGACTCGCTCAAACTGGATGTGATTTTCATGTGTGTGGGGGGGAAATGACCAACAAAGAAATACATTCGGAGTGCCGTTCTTTTCCAACACGAGAGCACAAGCTGCACTGGAGTAAGCCCTTTCTAGTTTTGCATCCCCAAATCTTCACTGATAAAAAAACAAGACAAGCCAAAATATAGTTTACAAAGGAAAATAGAGAATTCATCTTTTCTTTGACATGAAAATATCTCCGGAGTATACATCTGGAGTGAAACAGTCAGCATTCACATTGGGCAGAACAGTCCCTGCTCAAAAGCCAGGAAGTCACAAATAAAGTGCGAAGCATCTAGTGGACTAGTGGAAACATTGCACAAAAGCAGAAAAAAACCCCAATAAAAACAAAAACACAGAATTACACCAGTCCAAAACCTGACATGATAGGCAACAACAACATAAAACAATCATATCGGATGCCTTAAAACACACTTCAGCATAGCTAGATCAAACTCCTGTACATAACATGGGATAAGAATCAGCTCTATGTGTCTATCATGTCATGCAGTTGACTGCGTAATGCAGAAGCTTCAGAAGATTCAAGTCCACATATGCAAACGATCAGTGCACGTGCCAATCTGCAATCTTTGCAATACAGAACCTGCTTCTATTTTCTCAAGAAAGCCAAAAAAGGTTGCGCTGACGGAGAGGAGGGGCCGGGGCCGACTGCGGGTTCTTTCCGTACGAGAATCGACACTCGTACGCGGTGAGATGCTACAGTAGGAAGAGAGCGAGTGGAACAAGCAACAGTCCGATTCCTCAAGAGAGGAGAAAGGGACGACTGAAGAGCAGAGAGAAGAGTCTGGTCCGACTGTGACGGGACCAAAACCTCCAAAACATCAGGTCATTTTGGCTAAAACAAGGACATTCTCTTATCATTCGTGAAGTAGCATTATACAGAGATGGAGGTAACAGAGTCACTTAACAGGAAACTGAGTAAACTGTTGCACAGGAGAAACCCATACATGCATCCCTTTAGACTTTGTGATAGCGTTATGTTACACAAATCAAACCTGCGGAGATATAGAAGGCCTTCATTTAGAGGTTTTGACTGTCAGTTTAGTCATGCATTTTGTTTCAGCTATAGCGTATATATGTACAAGGTCAGTGTGAAGGACTAGTATTCAGCAGGATGACAGGAAGGAAGTGACAGGAAAGCTCAAAATCACTGGCATTATTGGCAATGCAGCAGTGAAGTTTGGCTCAAACACAATGCTTATTTTTTTAAGGAATAAATATACATTTGTTTCAGTGACTTAAAGGAAAAATCCAACTTAAGATAAATAAAAAACTGATAAAGTGTCGTGCATTTCTGGACCTTTTATAGTGGTTTATTTTCCTTCCTCCTTTGCGTCCGGATATTTCAAGCAACTACGGTAAAATGTTTCACTGATCTAAAACATCAACAGTAAGTCAGGTTTGGCGTCAGTTCCTTCGGGATTAGAGAGAAAAGGTTTCTTTCTAGACAACAGTCACACAGGAAGAGATGTGTTCAGGTGGAGAAGAAGGAGTAGAAGACATGGCAGAGTGACAAGTTCACAAAAAAATATATATATAGAAAAAATGTTACTTCATTTCAAAGTAAAAGCTGGATTTATGCTTCTCCGTTGAGATGTTTGTCTGGCGTGGAAATAAATTTACAGTTGACCGTACGATTTCACTCGTTGATTGTCATAGCACCACTGCAACACTTGACGGATGTCCCGCACTCACTATATACTCAAACTAGTCGAGTTTACATTTTTCTTTTATTTTAAGCTTCATCTTAAATTACAAATGTGTCCGTCGACGGAAAAGGAGGCAATAACTGAGCCAGGAAATATCATTTAGATCAAATAAAAAAGATAAAACATAAAAAAATCTAATATTTTGGGACTTTAAGGGCTCCAAAATCCAGGGCAATAATAACGGCTGTGAGGACCGTGATGTGTACTGTCGATGGCCTTACTAGATCACAATATATATTCGTCTAGTGTTATTCAAAAGGAGAAAAATTAGCCTTTCTTGAAATTACTCAAAGCTGCGTTCTCCGTCAACGATCGTTAAGAGAAAACAGCCTAAGCTGACCATCAACAGTTCTTAAAGGTCTTGTTTTTTTGGAGGTGCAAGTCAGCCTTGGCGCTACAAAGCCTCGGCCTCCATTACAACACCATATCAGAAGAATAAATCCAGCTTAACTTCTTTAATGTGTTAAACAATAAAACTTCAGGAGGTGGATTTTTCCTTTAAGGGTCATTTTTTGTGTGTCTCTCATTTGCATAGGAATCAGAGATCTGTTCAAGGCAAAACAAAACCTTTGATGGAGGATTACAGCAGACAAACACTTCAACTGAAACAAATTGTACAACTGTAGAGGTGTGCAGTAAACCAAACGTGATTCCTTTTCGGGAGGGAGGGTAGGGAGGGGGGGGTTGGAAAACCTTCCCAACAGCGCTTTAGGTGAGTAAATGATTAGCACGTCTGTACATGAACATTACAATATACCAAACATGATCCTACAGACCTACACACACCTCTCAGGGAAACTCTGACAAAAAGCCAACGCAGATTGAAATCTGAAGTGAATTTTAAAATTTGACACAATTTGTTGTACAGGTTTTGGCAAAAGAGATCGTGTCATGGCTGTAGTTGGAGATGATATATCAATATATACATTTTCAGATGAAACTTCTGTAAACATTTACGGTTGAAGAGTTGTCGTAAACGATTTTAGACTCTACTACATCCCTGATTGTTTTTGTCACCATTTTTTTTGTGTGGAACGGGGCCAATCTTGTGGAAAAAATTGCATACAATACTAAATATACTAATATTCTCTCTTAAAACAGAACCTTTTATGTACTTCATCCAATTTACTAAATGGAGTAAACAGACGTTCTACAATAAAAAAATTCTGTATATTCATAAACTCAGAAATCCCATGTTTGCATCTTATGAAAACAACAATTTGGAGGCTTCAATACTTCTCAATATCCTACAATCGAACATAAAATCTATACTTACTATTGTTACTTACTTTGTAAGGTACTTTTGTTATTGATGACCTCTGTGGCAAAGGTCATTAGCGTTTTTGTTAGAGCTTCCCTGTTAAGGAGCAAAAAGCCTCCCCATAATTGCACTTCTTCTCAAAATACTTCAAACCCATCGTTTGATTTTTTTTGTTTCGTTTTAAGCCCCACTTTAAAAAACATCAACAATTTGGCTATAAACTGTACCGATACAAAATACAGTACATTGATTTGTCAAACCTTACACAACATAACCACAAATATCACTGACCAAAAGTTAAGTTCCTCTCAAATACAAGAAAATGTTACAATAAGTTACGAAAATACGCTGTCACATTAGAACAGTAGAATACTCATGTAAGGCAAAATCAGGTGATTTCACAGTGACGACTTAAAAAGATTTTAAGATTTTAGTGTTTAAAAACAGACAGCTTCTGTCACTGAAAAGAAGTTCAGTCTGGATATATTATTGGCTTTTCACTGGCAGAAAATTAATTTGGACGTGTTTTCTCTTGCTTTCTAGTTTAATAGAAATACCTGATGATTTTCTCAGAAAAAGTTAATTCAAGTGGCGTAAAACCAACCCATTTCTGGAGCACGCAGGATTTTCTGGAGCTGTGCTAAACACTAGGATATTTTGATTTGACCATTGGGCTGCAGCATGGCAACGTCTACCACGTCCTATGTCAGAGAATGGCACATCGAACACCAAAGAGCAACTATGGGGAGGTTTTGCACTCCTTCATTAACCAAGTAGCTTAACAAACACATATATAAATATGTTAGTAATTAATAAATAGACACAAATTACATCAGTGCAATTTTACACTATGCCTACAGAGAGCATTTTGGCATCAAATTTAAATTATGAAATGGAATATAAAATCTTTAACCAAATAAATAGAACGTATAAATACATAAAGCATCAAAACATACAGTACATGATGAAAATAACATTTGGTTGTCAAAAATAAAGCTTTGAATGTGAAATAGAAAGCCGTTACGGCATGACGGGAAAACCGATTCATTTGATTGCAGGGTACAAGCAAATTGGCTGTGGTATATTTTCCTTTTTTTTGTTTGTTTTTTTTAACACAGCCGGTATAACGGGTACGGTTAAGCCCAATGTCCTAGCAGCTTCCTGCTACGAGTAAATAACAACAAAACAAATATTAAAGTGGATATGAAAAAAAAACAAAAAAATTGTCAAATGTGCGTTTTTGGAATATATGTGGCATGTAATGGTACACTGTAAACACAGCAGGCTAGCGAAAGCGCTGAGCGACCAATCTCATTCAAAACGACAGCGAGGCCATTCCCCGGCAAGCCACTGGATGTCTTTTTCCCTGTTGTCTTTTGGTGGCGCATCGTTTCAAAGGGCTTCACGGAGTCGAGGGCGAGGTCGGACAGCTAGACGGCCATGCAACGAGGGAGAGGGTTCATCCTGCCCTTTGTTTCTCTCCATTCACAAGTTAGTGTGGTTTTTTTCTTCTTGTTCTTGGCCACAGTCAGCTTCTTATGCTACAGCCTGTCCATCCTAAACGTGTCCTCGGTGGCGGGGTCGGCAAGCACCATGTCGGGGTCATTGAGCATGTGCAGTCCGTCAAGGGTGAGTGGGTCGATCTTCAGCTCGTCCAGAGGAAACTGAGAGTCTGCGTCGAAGCTGACGTCACCGACGCCCGCCAGAGAGTTGGTCAGCTCTTTGGAGAGGCTCGGCGGAGACTCCCCTGTGACTGAGATACGTGACATCAGAGAAAGCAGTGGGTACTGACATCTGAGAAAGACGGAGCAGGTTCGGCAAGTGTCATGTGAACATTTTTACACAGGTTCAAACTAAGTTTAAAGAAGTATTTTGAATTTTGTAACCGCCAACAGTAACTAGCAACTACTTCCTAGCATGGCATACTGGTTGTTTGTAATTTTGATGATATATATAGAGACATCAATATCCATAAATATTTTCATTATTTTAAGTCGAGCTGTTACTTTACATTGTTACTTTGTGACAAGAAAAATAATTATTACATACAATTACACGATAAACCAGAATAAATCTCCTTAAAACAATATTATTTTCAGTTTAAAGAATTATTAAATGCCACCATGTGAAATGTTTGGAAAGTCTGAAGATTTTCTTTTTGTAACATCAGTTATGATAACGTTGCACTTACTAAAAGTACTTGTTGAGACTTCAGAAGACAACAACATTAGCTAAAAATAGGTCCAATGGGGCAACAAGCACAGGTGGACTGACAATCATACAGTTTGTAAACACAGTTTAGCCAGATTATCTAAACCACTTTATTTACAGGTGAAACCATTATGTCACTAATGATCCCTCATTGTACAGGAACCATGAGTGTGCACAACCACAGCAAGCACGGTCAAAGTTGGACCAGAAGTCTTTCTGTAACCTGTGGTGGATATTTTCAACAAAAGGTTTGAGCTGTATTTTTACCGTTTGCCTTTGTTTTCTCTTCCAAATAAATTTGACTGAGCTGGGGATTTGTTTTAAACCCGTGTGATCGTCTGATCGCTCGAGTTTGTCGCCCCATTAGACATATTTTTAGTAATGTTGCTGCATGCAGAGATCTCAACTATCACTATGTACAATGTTATTATTAAATCCTACATTTAACTGTAAATAAATTCCTACACGTCATGTACTTACAGTGCAACTGCTGCAACACTTTAGTATAATTTTGCTTTAAGTCACTGAACAAAAAACCAACAGATGGCTTTGATTGTGCTTGAAGAAGAAGAGAGTTAGGGCTGCATCTAATGATTATTTTTGTTATTGATTAATCTGCTGATGTCTATAAAACATTAGAAAATAGTGAAAAATGCTCATCCCAATATGTGATGACCTGTTTTGGTTTGTCCGACCAACAGCCAAAACCCAAAAGTATTCAATTTATTAAAATGTAAGACCAAGAAAAGTGGCACATTTTCACATTTGAGAAGCTGGAACTTTTTGGAATTTTTGCGTGAAAAATAACTTAGTCTATCAAAATAGTTGCCGATTGATTTTTGTCGATCGACTAATCAATTAATCGTTGCAATGTATACACCCCAACAAAGTGTATGGTGCAGCTAAAGCCAAGACATGTGGAACTTTCAAACCGTAAGGTGGATGTTTTCACTTGATGTGTATCTGCTACAACCATATAACTGAAAACTACTGAGAAACGCACAACTGTGTTTAAATGAGTTCCATGTGATCATAATCAAACACAGCACAAGTATAATATAATAAGGTAAAAGTGTATCTGATGGACTTGTGGTGTCGCTACCTGTTAGGATGATGTTGGGGATGTTGCCGTGGCTACTGTAGCCGAGTTGCTGCGAGTCCTGTAGGCTGCTCCCGGTGAGGCCCATCATGGCTGCCTGTGTGTAGTTGAGGGTGGAGCACTGGTTGTAAAGGCTGGTGGAGCTGATGGGATTCTCGATCATGTTGAACTGCTCCAGCTAAAAAGCACAGGATTGTAACCCAGTGTAAAATCAGTGACTATCTAAAGAAAACGTTTCTGTTATTGCTGCTTATTGTTTGAGCGTTCTGTGTCACCTGGTGAGAAAGGGCGTTGGTCTGCCTCAATGCCAACTGCTGATCGTAGAAGGAGTCACCAAATATACTGCCCACCACAGGAATGTGCTGGAGGAAGAGAAGCAAGCCACAAAATTAGGAACAAATGTCAAAAAAGCAGCTACAATCAAACCACAAAATTAGCCAGAAGCCAAGTTATCCGGGCCCATAAGCAGACATTTCAGCAATGGAATAACATAATACAAGCAAAACACAAAGTCACACAACTGTCAGCCCGCGCAGTGACCAAAGCAAATGGCTTTCATGACGAGGGCTGTTGCGGTTCACAGACAGAAACAGGAGGCTAATGAAACACTAGAAAAAGTTTTTTTTAAAAAGTGATGTTCTTTAATTACTTCAAATTCAACACACACCTAATACATTTTTTTTTTTTTAAACTAAGACATGGAATGGAAGTATGAACACGATGTGGTTGTTTGTCTCGTCCCTGCGGACAGAACACACAACAGTGCAGTGATGTTTTGACCGCGGCAGCCCTGCTCACTATGACACAAACACAAATCAACCTGGTATAAAGGGAAATTCTGGTATTTGTCAGCCAGAGTGTTATTCTGATATTTTTGTCCATTGCTTTTGGTCATGGTAACACTTAACTCACCACCTCTGGTGTGCAGATGAGAGAAATGTGGACTCAACAGCAAGAATGAAGTCCATTGGAGCCCGAGCTTCCAAACAGCTTCGATTGAACAGAAATTATCTTTGTTGTACTGAACTGCAAAGTGTAGCGTATCCACAGTAGTATGCATTGGATCAACTCTGCTATGCAGTTTGCTGCAACAGCAACACCTGTCTGTGTTTACTTTCAGTCAGAATCAAAGACTGTAGTGTTTGAGATGATTTCTCTCATAACGAATTTTTTTTTTTGGAAAGTTGTAGGAGGTCAAATCTGAGTCAGTGTTTCTTAAATCTCTACAGCGGGGGTGGGGAGTAAAAAGTCCTTTTAAAGAAAGTCACAAGTGACAGAAAGTATGACAACACTGCCCAGGTTGACAAATAATGGAATTCCCCTTGAAATTTTTCTTGCGATGAGAAAAGCACCAACACTAACTGGCTTTTTTTTTTTTTTTTAAAGTGGCGGAGTCCCAACTAACTTTTTAACATCAGCCTTTTAGTCACTGATGCACCAGGTTACTTAATCAGTGCATGAAAGCCAGGAATTTAGATGGGTTTATATTCGACCTGTACCTTTAAAAATCAACTTTGTCCTTTCTTGATTTCTCTCTCATATACATGATATGCAGCAATGCGCCAACAAAGACAGTGAGCAGCTATTAAACATGGACGTAAACAATGCTGGATTTAAAATGTTTAAAATCAGCTTTGCACATTTTTTTTTTTTGCGTTTGTTTTAGACCTCAGGGATACACACAATGTGTTTTGGTGAATAACACTGAATATAAACATAACTTTAGTTTGTCTACAAGAAAACTCCACAGGGCACCTTTAACTAAATTATCTGTTAAAATATATTTAATAACTTCAAATATATTTTGATGTTGAAATGTTTCCTTTTTTTAAACACTGCCAATGATAACTTTGTTTTTTTTTTAGCCTTTACAAAGTAATTGCTTTTCTAGATGTGGCCTTTTGACATGATGTGGCCTTGCACCTTAAAAAACACTAAACACAAAGTGTATTATTAAAACACATGTAGCTGACTTTACCTTTCTGCCAAATGTTTTACTGAAGATGGGATAAAGCTCTGATGACTTTTCCCCAGCAGAGAAAGAGACATGTTTTGTTTGTGTGTATGTGAATAGCAGATGTAAACTGAGGCACAGTTTAGCTCTATGCTCCAATGAGCTGCTGGGGAGCTGTTGACTCACAAAAGACAAACTGCTAATGCCACTATAAAGTCGTACTGATCATAAGTAACCCAAAATACACGGGAGAATTATTCTGAAGTTTGAGCTACAGCACATTACCAATTTGTCAAAAAATGTGTTACAGCAAAGTTTAAAATTTAAACCACAAACAGCTTCATAATTTACAGTGCCAAGTCCTGTGGAATGGCATTTAGAAATATTATTATTCAGACCACCTCTTATCATGCTACTGCAGCTCATCCATATCAGAAAAGTATCTTAATCTTGTGCGGAGCGTCCCAAAAAGACTTGAATTTTGCTAGCTGAAAGATTAACATTTCAAGGCTAGCAACTGGTCGGGACCTCCCTCAACAAACTATCGCCATGTTGTCATGCACACAGTGAAGAGTGACAGTGGTGATGAAGAAATGAGTTAAGCAGCTGTTGACACCATGAGTGGTTAACTGTTGATACAGAAAATGAAAAGCAGCCTAACTCATCTACAATAAGCTTTCCCCCAGGCGCAAAGCCCTTCCCCATACAGCATCTAGCTCGGTGGGTGGGCCCTTACTTGAGGCGAGCCGCCGGGGGAGAAGCCTTGATTGGAGACTGGGGAGGTTGGAGACTGAGTGGCTGGTGAGCCAGTCTGATTGCGGTACTGTTGGAGGGAAGAGGGTTAGCTAGCACTAAGCTTCATGCCTGTCACACACAAATCTCAAAGGGATGTGAGAGGGCATCAGCCTTGGATCTGCTCATTATGTATAGAGTGTATATGTGGGAAACATTACCAGTCACCACCAGATAAATCATGGAACAACTCTGAGGCTGGCCAGTTTGTCTACACTTTTGGAAAATGTGATTGTAGAACAGTAACATCTGCTGGTCCTACTCTAGTTAAATTGTAAAGTTAAAGTGGTTATTGCGTTATAGAGAAAGGTCAGAGGTGTATTTCTGTATCTTAAGCTTGTATCAGCCAGTTTCTTGCTTTAACAGTATACACAAATTCAATCAACTACAACCGAAAATACCTAAACACAAAGAAAAGCTGAGAAAATGTTAAATGCCAAATGGTGAGAAGAATTTGTCAACTTCAAAGGACCTGCAAGTAACTTCCTTAGCAAAAATGTGAACATAACAAGAAATGAAATGCTCTTGTTTAAAGGTAACTGGAGTTAAAAGGCATAATTATCTGGTAGTCAAGAGTAAAGATGTGTTTCTCCTAATAAGGCGAGTTATTCTACAAAATTACAAATCGTTGTCAAAGCTGAGTAGCATAAAGAGGATATGAAGATATTTACTGGGATGTTTTCTGGGTAGCTGAAGAACTTTCAGAAAAAAAAATAGAAGCTTAAGAATAAGCAAAATGGTGCCAGTCATCTCATCACATTAATTGTTATCTCTGCTTCCACTCCTGATTAGACTTCCATGTTTCTTACCGAGCTGACACTGATGCTGGCGGTGGTCTGGCTGTCTGGGGAGGGGCTGCTGGCGGTACCAGGGGAGGCCAGAGTTGGTAAGGTGATGAGCTGGATGCCCTGCGACAGAGCCTGCTGCTGCTTCTGGAGGTCACTGAGCAGCTGAGCCTGGGCCTGAGCCGTCAGCTGGTTGAACAGGGGGTACTGGGAGAGCTGCTGCTCCAGGGTCAACGACTCTGTTGGCACGGCCTGAGGAAAGACGCACATGGACTCTGTTAAGGCCAGTCCCATAAAATGAGATATATGCTGAATTTACTGGAGGGTTATTTGAGTGCGATTTCAGCTCTTCTCTTTATAAAAACACCACCCAAACCACGTTTTATGGACCACAGCTAATAGTGTGGAGACATACTTGTGTAAAAATAGGCATATGTTGACTACTCTCTTTAGCCAGCTGTATGGGGATAACAGTCCCTCCACTCATGTTACAGCAGCGTGCAGCACACAAAAACACTGCAAAGCTTTAGGCCACAACTTTAAGTTTGCAGAGCAGAGCCTTACCTGTGTGATGTTAACGGGCGAGGAGAGGGTGGGTGAAAGCTGCTGGGGGGACTGTTGGAGATGGAGGTCAGAGGTGAGGGTGAGCGGCACCACCGGTGGTTGCCGGCGCTGTCCCGTTACAGTCATGGTGGGCTGAGAGGAGGTGGGGATCCCTGGTGAGGAAAAAAAGACAGTACACATGAAGGGTTTCTTTGTATCCCACTGAACTGAAACCAACTAAGTGCTGTAAATTAAAACCACAAGAGAAACAGCAACATCAATAGTTTTCCTATGTATTGTTCAATTAACATAGTCTCCAATGTCCTCACCTGATGTACATCTAGGTGTACTAAAGTTTCACTGTTTTTAAATAGTAGTTCTTACCATGGCTGGCAGCGCTGATGCCCAGGTGGGTGAGGTTGGTGGTCAGGCTGCCTGTGCTGTTGGACGAGCTGAGGGAGGGGAAGGCCACGGTGTCCTCAGGATCCAGCGGGGTGGACAGCGGAGGAGGGAACTGGATGTTGGTCAGATCAGGCAGCGAACCACCGGTGTTGTGTGCAGCTGGGAGCACGGACGGGTTCAACTCCTGGTCTGGTGATGGGAATATACTAAAAAAAAAACACAAGTTCTATCAGACATGAGAAAAGCTACTCTCATACCACCCTACTTCTGAGTTCTTCTATGACATAGTATAAGCACCAGGTTTCAACCCATCAAAACGGATACCAATTGATTGGATGTGTTTCTTATATAAATCCCAATTGAAAATGTAGGCCTTTGTTTACGAATGTTACTGATATAAAGAAACCTTTAACCCCATCAGAAAACATTTAAAAGCTGTCGTTTCTTGTATTAAACTGTAGTTTAATTAATTTGGGAATGACATTTTTAATCCTGTACCTGTATTTTGGCATTAGCGACCAATTGGTGACTTTAACTGAATTACAGATTGCCCAAACATTTATTAAACCCTAATTTTTAGAGGTGCTGAAAATAAACAATATCAGAACTCTTACAAGCAGTAATAACAGCTTTCTAAATTATGTTGTTTGATTATGATTACCTCTAAAAAAAATGGAAATGCAACACACAGGTAAGGAACCCCCAATCTTTTCTGTTTCTGCGGTTGTGGACGGTTCTCCTTCCAATCACTACATTACTACTAACTACATTAATGATCAATACCTGACATCAGCCATTTTACAAAACCCTTTTTAAAAATCATTTTAGTTCCCTCCCAAAGCAGTTTCTGTCATCATGCATATACACAGTATATTTTTGTGTCATCAAGACAACATGAAGGTGTCTGGAGCCTGATTAAGAGTCTCACACTGATCAGCATGCTTTGGGTTTTTACTGGGATGTTTATCAATTGTGGTATTACAACAATAATGACCATTTCCTGTAGGACTAGAGGAACCATGGTTAAGTGCCTTTCCAGCACATTTCCAGTGTACCTAGACCATCTGTCTTGCATCAGTGCACTTATTTATGGCTGTGTGACTGACAGGCCGCTATACTTCAGGGGTGTTTCACTATAAAGAAAAATAAAACAATACACTTAAACCACTCACTTGATTCCCGGGACATCACATGTGTTGGGCTTTGATGAATCATCCTAATGAGAAAACACAATCATGAGCCGCAAATCTGAAGTGGTCTGAATGTATCATAACAAGTGTACAAGTGTAGCCCTTCCCTTTTTTCCCATTAGTACCTTCTTGTCATCCCACAACTGTTTCTGGGCATCCTTGTCTGCATTTGACTCCGAATTCTCCGTCCCAGGCACTGTTAGCAGCAGTACTAATTAGTGAAACAGCAAGACACAGTTGCTTGCTATGACAAAATGCATAACAATTCAAATCAGTGCAAGAAATGAGTCATCAATATCCGAGCCAGTCAAGCAGGATATAGTGCTGTGCGATAGATTTCTGAGTCTAAAAATAGCAAGGTGACCAGCAGACAGACTGATGCCAGCCAATCTTGGCTTCATTATATCAGAGCCTCACACATAAAAGACATAATCCATGGATAATCAGTGAATTATTGATCCTCCTCTGTAGATCAACCTGAGTCAGCTCCATTCAGAGCTGTTACTTCTCTACAGCCGGTGGAGTACTGTACCAGCATGCTGAAGCAGTTCTTTGCTAGAGATCGGTATCCATTTACGCTATAAATATTTCATTAAGAGTCTAGGTCTACTTCTTCGTGACATCAACCCTTTTATGTCATTTAAGGTTTGCCGCCTGCATTAGTGCATTGCACATTAATAAATAAAAGTGTCTGTGTGCCTTTGTGACTGGATAGCCCATTACCTCGTTTAGGCTGCAGCTCCTGTGATCCCCCTGCAAACACCTCCTGGGGCTTCGGATTCATGGCGCTCTGGTGTAAGGCAGAGTCCGAATTTGTCCTGTATGTGTTAGAAAGATGAGATGTCAGCAAAATCACTGCCAAATCCCCAATACTGGCAGAGAGCCACTTCTACAGCATCATATCCATCAAGATTCACATTCTGTTACAGACCTTTATTTGCCATCATACAGCCCAATATGTGGCCTTCTTTGTGTTGGTTGGGTTTGGGAATTTTGTACCAACACGGACGCACAAAGTCATGTAATTAAATTTTTGCAATCGAGCTGTGTCGGGTTGTGTGTCCTTAGTCATCATTTTAGCAAAAGGACAAGGGGAGGTGGCTTACCTTCTCCAGCTAGTGTCTGGCGGTGGGGAGAGGTAAACCGAGCTGTAAGGACAGCTGTCAATGTGAATTTAGTTAAGGCTAATAAAGCAGAGGGGATGAAAAATGGATCTCAGCTAATCCATAGTTTCATGCCTGTAATAGACCTAATATATAATTAATGACCACACACACACACACGTTACTGGGATCCAATTACTTTGAAAAAGGCTTCAGTCAGTGTCTTGTTATCTAATGTGAAATACATTTCTAAGAATAATCTTGTCAAAAGGAGTGGAACAATACCCTGCATTGTATTGTGTCATTCAATATCAGACTCTCAACACAAACAATTCACCTCACCCTTTGTTCAAAATCTGTTCAACTATGCAGAGCTTTCTCCTTTTTCTATCACCACATCTGGTGCTTTTTGTTATGCGTTAGGCCTACATATAATGCTGAGAAACCACTGTATATGAATCAGGCAAATCTACACTGCTTCTCAAATGTTAATTGTAAATACGGTGCAAGTCTTCAGAACAATGTTCAAGCAGCCTCTGAAGCCTCCAAGCAATAATGAACGAAAACATCCTCAACACCACATGCTTCCAAAAAACAAAAAAGGATATCTGGCGTCCATGTTTGTCGACTGACAACGGCCGGCGGTGAGGAGACGTGATGCGGTTCCGGTCACGGTAAACACGCTCCACCAGCCCGTGGTGCCTAGTTGTCCGACTGGTATCCAGCACCGAGTTCTAGAGTGAACACACCAGGTGAATGAGGCCAGCAAAACAGCTCACTACTTACACAACAAAACTGTGTCTTAAGATAATGTCTTTAGGATTAATGGTGCAAATGTGTTCATTTCAAAATGAGTCAAGCCATGGGCCCCCCATACTGATGCTCGAGTTGGCAAATGTATTTAAAGATGGAAAGCCATGACAAGCAATGATATACTTTAAAATTTAGGAACCAAATTACACTGCAGGGTAGAACTGGTATACCTTGTTTTACACACTTCTGGCTTCCTTTTGCTCCTGAACCATGTTAAAACCTGGTTGGACCAGCAGGTCTTAAATTGCTTTAAGTGGAATTCTCTGTTTTGAGCCAATCTTTCACCAACACAACAGATAACTGTTTAACCTTTGTATGTCCAATATTATCGCCAACAGCTAAGAAAGGTACACTGGTCGAGAACAAACCATTGATTTACCAGCCGAGAGAGGCTAAGGGCTCACCTGAAAAGGCAGGTCAATGTTGCCATTTCCAATCTGATTGACATTGGGCAGTGAGCCTCCATAGTACTGTCCACGATTCTGCCCTAGTTGCAAATACTGGGTCTTCTGTAACTGCAACTGTGCAAAGTAAAATTGCATGAAAGCATGAGTGAATGATTGATCCGATTCACAAAAAAAGTGATGCTACAAATGAATGATGCCTGCCAGTCCACAGTGGTGAAATGAAAGATTAAATGAATCCATTAATTGACAGATGAAACGTGGCGAGACAGGCAGGTTGGCTGTTTCACGAACAATCAAGAGGCAGACAACATCTTCCATAGCAAAGAAGAATCACATCGGCTGATGTGAGTGACACCTGACTGACAGCTAGTGTAATTACTTTCCATGTAACACACCTGGTGATTACATTAGCCACGTGTCATGACACAAAACCAGTCACAAAAGGAATGTATGTTATTACAAAAACACTGTGATGGAAGTCCTCTTTTACAAATAATGAACTGACTGATAATGATCTGAACAAATGCAATGGATTGATGTTGGGATGGCAACACAAAGAGATCTGGCAGAGACCACAAAACTGACTAATAAATTTTTGTTTTCCCTGCAGTAAATGACAGTACAGCTCAGGTTTACACTGATGCAGCGAGTGGTAAGTGGGCATCGTTTCCAGCAATAGGACCCAACAACTGGCCCAAACGTTTCCTGGCAACAAGATGTTCCTTCTTTTGTGGGTAACAGAGCTGAAACGATCTGACTAATTGATTAGTTGATCACCAGAAAATGATTTAGCAACTCTTTTGATAATTAAGCGTTTCAGTCATTTTTGCAAACATTCTGTTGTTCCACCCAGCTTCTTAAATGTTAGGATTTGCTGCTTTACTCCGTTTTATATGATCGCTAACTGAATGTCTTGTTATTGGAAGATATTCCAATACGTCAGCTTTTGTTGGAGGAAATAATGGGCATTTTCCCCAATTTTCTGATACTTTATAGAGTAAACTAGGGCTGCAACTATGACATTTTCATTATAATTTAATGTACTGCTTGTTTGTTCAATTAATCAATCAATTGTCTATAAAATTTCAGGAAAGAGAGAAAAATGCTTATCATAATGCCTCACGAGCCCACAGTGACTTGTCTTGACCCAAAGATATTCATTTCACAATTATATAACGTTACAGCAGAGAAAAAGCAGCAAATCCTCTCGTTTGAGAAGCTGGAACCAAAGTGTTTACACATGACTTCAGTGGCACGTCAATCATCAAAATCATCCGTTATTTCCTACCAATGTATACCAATAACGGACTATTTTGGTGATTTGGATAGTAATCAGCAGATTAATCGATAATGGAAAGTCGTCATCAGCTGTAATCCCGGTGTTTAAGGCACCTATTTAACGTCGGTGCGAGAAAGTTGCCACAGTCACGCTGACCTAACGTCAACGTGGGCCGGCTAGTAAAACAAGAGGCATGTGGGTTGGTCAGACCTGCATTTATCTTCCACAAGCCTGATGTTTGCTTAAAATTAAAAAATAAAAACAGCTGCCGCTCAGAAACACGTTATCCACAGCAAAGCCAGTAGGTGGCTGTGTCTGGGGGGGAAAAACCGCCGACACGACCCTGAACAGGCGGAGCGAAAACACACTTTGGTGGCGCCGATGTTAACGTTAACTTTAGCTGCTTAGCAACCCAACGTCCAGGCTCGTCTCGGCGGCTTTCGTTAGCTGCCAAACAGCGATGCAACGAAACGTAAACAGCCCGGGGAGGTGGTGGGTGGTGGTGGTGGTGCAAGTCTTACCCGCGCAGCTCTGGTGATGTTCAAGTCTTTCATCACTTCTTCGAACGCGGCCGTCTCCTCCGCCTGTTTCTGGTTATGCAGAGCGATTTTTTCGCTAAATTTGCGGGGATTGTTAGAGGACGCCATCTTCCCCTCTTCTTTCTCAATGGAATGTCACGTTACACACTACGCTAGGGCCTTCTGGTGTCGTCATTACGCACGGTCAGCCGTGGCGTGTTGGCGATCTCCTGCTCCAGCTGTTGACAGTAACCCAGGGTTTGTGGCAGGGTGACTTCAGATAAGATCATTTTCTTTCACAGCGAAAGAAAATCTTGTTCCCAAGATGCTTGATATGTATTAGTCTGTTGCTGAAGGTGCAGGATACATCCAACACCTATTATTTTTGAGGGTTCTTGTTCTACACACCTGTAAATTAATTTGAGGACGTATAGGTTGTAGTATATTTTAATTATTTTAGTTTCTAAAACAGTAGGTTTTCTTGCTGTTGCAAAATGTAACACCGATCAAGAGAAATGAATGATCTCTAAATGCCACACACCCATAAATACTTAATATTGCAACTAGATGAACTGATTAGGACATGTTTTATTAAACAAGCACAATTGCAGAGCCTGGGGTGTCCTGTGGTTAAGGTACATATCATATAACTGCAAAGTCCCCAGTTCAGTTCTGGCCAGGGACTTTTGTTGCATGTCATACCCCTCTCTCTCTCTGTGTCTCTTACACTGTCACTATCTAATAAAGCCTAATAAAGGCAAAATTGCAGAGCCTACATCCGAATCATATAATCAATATCAATGTAGCTGATGCTGTTTTGTTGTAAAAAGACAAGACAGGACATATAAAATCATTGAACATGTTTCGGTGTTGAAATACAGCCACACTTTACCTAAATAAATAATTGCAAATTCATTCAAGAATCTAGCTGGTGATCTAGTATAGGGCCTATGATACTACTACAGGTAAAGGTAAAGCATTTGTATTATAGACGATGAGAGGCAAATGGGTCAAAAATCTACGTACTGTACATAGATATACATATAATTTCGAAAGGATAATAAATGAAACTTCAACAACTAACAACAGTAAAATAAAAATGCTGTTGGTTGGTTTATTATCTGACAACTAAAACATCAGTCGCACTACCAGAAGTTGCTTGGGTTTGCAACACAACTGTCATGAAAAGTAGAGCTGAAACAATTAGTCGATTAATCGATTAGTCGACAAAAAAAAAAAAAAATATTTTGATAATCGCTTAATGGTTTAAGTCATTTTTTCTAGTAAAAACATTCATTCGTTCCAGCTTCTCAATTGTGAGGGTTTGATGCTTTTCTCTGTTTTATATCACTGTACATTGAATATCTTTTGGTTTTGGACAATCAAGAAAATAACTGGCAGATTAATCTACAATGAATATAACGGTTTGTTGCAGCCCTAATGAAAAGAAATATTAATTTTCTTATTAGGTAAAATTGCACAGTAATTTTACCCTTAAGTGTCCGTGGCAGTGTGTGGATACAAACAGTTCAACCTTTTATAGTGGAAGGCAGTGCTTCAGTTGGCCTTTTGTGGAAATACATCGTCCTATCAAAATAAAAACATAAAAAGCACCTGGAGGTTAGTTTTTAAAACATGATACGCCTTTAATAAATGATGCACATAAAGCTACACAAATGTCTACATTCCCCTTTTTACTACAGCGGTTTATTTTGCACTTCAACGACATCATGTGCTTTTACTGGTACAGGTAAAACAATGTAAATACACACTAAGGCAAACAGGAGACGGTTTTTAAAATGGCCACTTCTCACCATCATGTAGATGATCACATTTCAAAGGAAAAACAAGAACTTTTCTCCTTCCTTATACACATTAAGTACATCGATAACTTCAGCAGCAGAATCGGATGTCTGATGAACACTGCTTTGAAAAGTGCAGCAATGTAGTCAAAATAAAAACACGAGCCAGCATCAAACACGGCAAATGGATAGTTTAAGTACTTTTTTCTGGGGAAATGTGAGCAATAGTTTAGATATTAAATCTGCATTAATAAATAAATATCACCTGTATCCCCTTGGTGTGTTAGCATGTGTGGTACACAAGATGTAGCACTTATTTCACATAAAGAGCAGCACACACTGACATTCAAATGGACACACACATAAATTATTTATGTAGCTGCCTTAAGAGGTCCACACTGATTTGTTATGTTGACTGTGAGAACAACTGGTGTGTCAGGAAACACAAGGGCAGTAGCAATAAAAAAAAACACCCAACATGGAATAACTGATTCCAAGTTGAAACACAACCACTACTCGTGTTCATTTGTGCAATCGTTACTGTGCATTGATATGTGGTTTGTTTATCATGATTAGTACATTTGAAGAGACATACAACAGTAAGATTTTCAGTTATCTTGGTTGTTTGAATAATAAAATTATAACAAACTGTACAATTAGAACTGTACAATCAAAATGTCTAACATTATAAAAATTGAGTCTGTTAATACCTTTGCAAACACAACATTTAACTCAAGATTTTCATTCCAAAATGAGATTTCCAGAGACAATTTGTGCTGTCTGTAACTTAAGCCCTTGATTGGGAAAACTATAACACTTTTACAGACTGAATTATGATTCTTTTTCAAATAAGAAGTGTTATAAATCTAGATAATGCTATTCAGGAAGAGAACGTATATCTTTTCACTTCATTTTGAGATAATATACCAATCAATTAATTACAGAATTCAAACATTAACTTGCTATAGGCTTCTCCCCCACGTCAAAATGTGTTGGTCTAATACTGACAAATTGTCATTCAAAAGCTTGTATCAGCATCATAAAAGTGTCTCAACATTAGGATCCCTAAAGTTTCACATAAAAGAAATTTCAACACAAAATGTGCTGTATTAATTGAAGGTCTGCCTGTTGATTAAGCACACCTTGCCTAAAACAAAACAAGGATAAAAAAATAATAGTGCTTAGTAGCTTTTCAGGTCTTTCCCTCAAATGAAAGAACACCCACCCACACCCACACACACGGTAGCTTACATAATGTTCACACCTTGTGTTGACTCAATGGTCGGCAGAAAGAGCACATGGAATAAAATCTTCACAGTCACAGGTCATATGGTTAGCGTTGTGTGGTGTTTTGTGGAATTATAATTGGTGTACAAGCGATGCCAGCAAAGGATTCTGGGAAGTGCAAATCCCTCTCCCACTCATCTGTCTCTGTGTTGTACACCTGCACGATGCTTGTGACGTTGTTCAGGTGCCAGTTGTAGCCCCCGACGATGTAGATCTTCCTGTCCAGTAAGCAGCAGCCCGCCTCAGACTGCCCTGCTCTCATGGGACTGACGGTGGTCCACTGGTCATTCTCTGGAATGTAATACTCGACCGCAAGCACATCAAAACAACGGTCCACATGGTCCATGCGACCGCCCAGAGCATAAACCCGGTCCCTGGTGCCGATCATGGCATGCAACACTCTGGGTTCATTCATGGGAGCTCTGAAGTCCCACTGGTCCGATACTGGGTCGTAGCAGTGGAGAGTTTTCTTGTCATCCAACGAGACTCCATAACCCCCTGAGATATACAGCTTTTCTCCACAGGGAGTCCCTGCATGACCCCAAATCCTGCGTCTTAATGGTTCCACAAAAGTCCACTCGTTCTTCTTTGGGCAGTAACACTCTACAGATGACAGACTGCCAGATCGATTGCGCCCTCCGGTGGCGTACAGCTGTCCATGCAGCACGTTGAGTTGAAACTGGATACGGGCCTCCTGCAGGGGTTGGATGCGCAGCCACTGGCTCAGATGCGGATCGTAGCGATAACAGCTGTCCACTGCCCCCTCGCCGCTGCGATACTGTAAGTGCTGTCCACCAACGATGTACACAAAGTTATCAAGTACGGCAACACAAGCGTGGCTGCACCCCGTCTCCATCTCTGTCAGCTCTTTGAACTGGCGGGAAGCGATGTCAGGGAGATGGTACACCTTGGTGCTCACTGTGCGGTCGTTGTCAGTGTAGGGCGTCCCTCCAAAGGTGATGAGTGACATGACATCAGAACGTATGAGTGTCCGCGAAGACTGCATCTCATGCTGTCGGAAGGGAAGAATCTGGTAATTGAAGGCCTCGAGGAGATACTGCCGGCACAGCACATCCTCCACCATGATGTCCACCGTCTGAACACTGTCCACCAGCTCAGAGGAGCGCATGAGCGGGAAGCGCACATGGCAGAGAACACTGCTGGCTTGAGCCCGGCGAGACTCGTCATAATGGAGCCATCTGATGGCGGCGTGGAAGAGGTCGATCTCGCTACAGTTCTTCAGTTTGTTGCTCTGCAGGAAGAAGACGAGGCGCTCCATGGGAATGTGCAGAAAGTCTTCCTCCTCTGCAATTTGGAGGAAGTGGCGGAAGGTGAAGGCATCCACCGACTCTTTGAGGGAAGACAGGCTGAAGGTGGTGGCCATCTGGCCGATGTGCAGGCATGTCTCCACGCTCATCGCTGACTTGAGGAACTCCTCGCAGAGCTCCACGACTGGGACCATCTGGAGAAACACAGCTGCCCCAAGGACATCCTGAATACAGTCCAGGTCTAAAGTGACCTCTGCACTGTAGGCAAAGTCAATAATATGTTTCAGCCCACGGGCGGACAAACCCTTCAGCTCAATGGTATTTTGATTTGACTCCCTCATGCCTCCGGTAAACATTGCTCTGTAACACAAGAACAAGTCAGTAAACTACATGACAGTTTTATAATTTCATCTCTTCTAGATGCGAGGCACCGATTTAAAAGTGCATGAAGTTGACTTTCCATAACTAAGTCAGAGCACTTCTTTCTGGATTAGTGTTTTGTTTAAGGTCTGGTGTCCATGGCAGATGAACTAAAAACTACTATATAATGAGAAAAGTATATTTCGCTACATTTTTGTGTCACCCATTTGTACATTTATCTAATATATGTTTAATAATTTATCATTTTAAAACGTTCTCACTTTCCATTTCTGTAATACGTCTTTCTACAACTTCTATAATCATTAGGAACTCTGTAAATATAAATTCAGTGAAGTATAATGCCTCAGATCAAAGACAAAATGAAAGAAAACAAGGCAAGGGCATCATTTTGCATTTTGAGGCGAGTTACACATTTCTCCCTCCTTTAACTTCCTCTCCCAACTGAGCTGATTTTAATATAGTTGATCTGTGATCTGCAGCTCACACTAACAGAGCACTCAGTGTAAATTGCTCTGGATAAGAGCACCGGCTAAGTGCTTCCAATTTAAAATGTAAATGGGGCAGTGAGAAGTCTTGTGATTCAGACTAACCTGAAGTAATCACTACAGGCGGCCAGCACAGCTTTGTGGACCTGGAAGCGCTCCTCATTGATGGCCAGCACGACGTCAAGTAGTTGACCCTGAGCCCGCAAGATCGACAAGCCCTGGAGGAGGGTGGCACTGTGGCTTGGGGCAGAGAATGTACAGCGCAGGGTGCTATTCTTGTTAGCCATACTGGAAAGAAAAAGAAAGGCCTTGTCACAACCTGTGAATCAAGGGATCCTACACTTATTTTTTACGGTGCTTAAAACCTTAAATGAACTTAGAGACTTTGTTCATTTTTTGATATAATATATACTGCTAAAAGCTGTAATATTCTGGCCGATCATGCTGCATAGCGCAAAAAAAAAAGTGATTTGTATGTGGACATCTAATGTGTGCAATACTGCACAGCAATACTGTGATGGAAATTTAATCTAATCTGCCACAGTCGGGGGGGAAATGCAATCTGTAGTGTACAGTGTCTTAGTGACAGCGTATCTGTACACAGGAAAGAAACAACATAGCTATCAGTAGAAATTACATCGCTCTGTTTAGACTATTCATTGCTGCACATAGAAAATAGAAATGGATTTCACAGCAGGTGGAAACATCACTACCACAGGAACATATAAACAAAATTATGTGTACAGAAACAACATGTAGAAATGAGAAAAAACATTACAAAATTAACTTAACTTTATAAAAGTCGAGATGAAACGGCATTTCGAGAGTATCTAGCTTCCGTATCGTGACGTATTTCGGAGTGAAAGAGGAAAGGGAGGCTGGACATAACGTTGGGAGGAATTTGACGTTGAAAAGTGGGCGTGTCATAACAAACATGGAGAATTACAGTGATTTAGAGTCGGATGCTAGCCTCCATTCAATTGTAGGACTACTCGCCTCCTTCAACACCTTCATCACCAATCTCGACTTTAAGACTAAAAAGGTAGAAACTTAACCTGAGAGAGAATTAAGGTCTTCCTGACATCACTTTCCACAACTAAACACAATCCCCCCCAAGTACAAATGACGTCAGACAAGTGGGACAGACGGAGAAGTCCCAGTTGTACTGTGACAGCTGCCATGTTAGTTTTGTTAGCACTTTATCTACTGACCTGCTTTGTTAAAGGAGACCCAAAAATGGCATCCAACCACATAGACGGCAGATTACAGATGACAAAAATGCATCTACACACCACGTGCAAGTGTAAGGGAATCCTCCCATTGTTGAAATCCAACAATTTCATTTTCAGATCACAATTTAATACCATGCAGAAATTAGGTCATGAAATATTAAATTAAAATGGACTAAAGCTCTGAGGCATTTACGCCTGCAAGTACATGGATCAAACAATACAATATCCAACACACATTTCTGCTAAACTCAACAATTGTTTAAGATTGTTATGATATGGCGCTATATAAATATGCTTTTAAACTATGCTTTTCCGTACCTTCCAGACCTGGTGTATGTGCTGATCTTGTGTCTCAAGTCACTATGGAAATCTACATCATGGATGCGTTTCTTTCTCCTCATCTTAATTTTTCATTTTGTTGCAACATCAATAAGAAGTGTTTTACTTGCTAAATCCTAAAAAGGACTCTTTTGTGCTTGTTTTAGCTGATCCGGATAAGTAAAGGACTTTAACTTTCCAAATAAAAATACAGTAGGCTGGTGTTTGAAGAGGCAGACAAAATCTGGACTGAACTTTAATAATAGCCAGCACTGGAGCCTGAATGATAAATTGGCTTATTTTAACACCATTTATTAGCTTATCACAGATACATCGGTATCCGCATATGTCGTCCGATAAGTGCCAAAAAATGTTTGCAGTGACCTAGATACAGTCTTTTCATTACATAAGGTATTGGCCCAAATATAAGATGATATGTTTACTCAACATTACATTTGAAAAAGTGGTATTATAGTGGTTATTATATTCTAGGAGTGTGCATTTGCATGTTGACAACAGCAGATGGAGCAAGTACTGGTTGCGCTACAGAGTGAGTCTGTTACATTAAAGAAGTGTTGCATTATGGGCTGTTTATAGCCTTAATGTTGCTAAGCTTGTGGGTTTCTTACAGTGGATTGTTTAAAATGAAAATGGTTTAGGAAGGCGAGATTAACCTATATGAGTTTTCTCATGGCTCATCTAATGTGTTGTGCTGCCATGGAGAAAATTAACTCCTGACGAGTGAAAACTACAGACTGAGGACTTAATCAGAGTCTGAAAAATTCTCACGGCCAGAGAAAACCAGTCAGTGGTCTTATTTTAGGGTCAATACGGTAGTTTGTCCACCAGAAAGCCAAACAAATTTATTTTTCAACTTTTAAGTGTCCCGCTTCGTACATATCTTCAAATTAGTCCTTTTTCACATCAGAAATGTTGAGTTAACATAGTAGGAAAAGCACAAGTGTTACTAATAACATAAAGGTGGCTCTGTACTATCCAAATGTCCCAGTAAACCAGTCTTAATGGAATCCAGCCATCATTAAGTTTATTATTTACACCTGTAATTCTCCCTCTGTGACATGTCTACTGTGGAAAAACAACCAATTTGAAGTGATCCAAAAATGTTTATGTTCTACATGTATGTTAAAAAATGACTATCGGCTGACATATTGTAGATTTTTAAACTCTCAAATATCGATATCAGTATCAGCCTCAAATATCCAGTATCAGTCAAGGTGTTGTATCTGATACTATTCAAAATCAAAGTGATATAAACAAGTAAACAGACTGCCTGAGCATTTCACTTTACCATTTCTGTTCACAATTTGCAACTTTGTTTAGCAAAATGTTGCCAGTTAGGCCTATTATTGTTATATTGTTGTCTGCACCTAACTTTTAATGTGTTTTGTTGGTTTCCTGATGCAGTTAAGGCAAACTTATCATGACAGTGACATTAACTATACTGCCAAAAAGTATTGAAAGTACTGACTATTAAATTATAAGATAAATGCTTTACCAAATCATCAACAAATGTGTTGAAGTTCACCTCCTGAAGCATACCGAGTTAGGTGTGTCTAATACTCTAAATGGACAATTATTACATCTTTACTTTATTTCTACTGCCGGTCTTCGCTATAAAGCGCGGGCAGTGTGGATGCCTGGAGGCCCGGGCAGCTCCTCGGTTTTTCCTGGAATCAAGCCGCGACGCCGGAACGCTCCAGCGGGCACGAACTGGGCTGCAGTCCCGGAGCCGTGCGGGGCTTCCTACAAGGCAACACCGAGGGACCAGCCCAACACCGCGGACACACCACATCCTCGCCCCGCTTCACTCACCTGTTCTGTGGATGTTTCGAAGCAAAATCCCCGCCATCCGACTCCGCCATCTTCTAGCACAGAGCAACACGCATAGGGCATTTTCAGAAATGTTACCAGAAGGTCAACGGCACGATTGGCCTGTTCATGCTGTTGTAAAAGTATAAAAACAGCCCGTTATTCAGGCACAGACGGAGGACAGCCGTCTGTCTGAAGCCCTGTGGTGGAAACGGGGATGACCTCTCCTACCGGCTGTTTGCTACGCCTCCTTCCTCTGTACTGACAGTTTCTGGCCACTGGGAGGCGCCACCGTGACATGTCTACAGGTGCACTGGTTCCTATGGAGCTTGACCCCAGCCAGTGGTGGAACAGGTAGGCCTCTTCAGATCCTTTTTCTTAAGTTTTCTTGAGTAAAGGTAGTAAATTCTCTACTGTAAGTAAAAGTGCTGCATTCAACCTCTTCCTGAAGTAATAGTACAAAAGCATTTTCAGCAAAATGTACTTAAAGTATCAGAAGTTTAAAACAAAAAAGTATAAAAAGTAAAAGTACTCATTTATTTTAATTTCTTGGTTGATTTTTGATGCATTAATGTGTAAGTAGCATTCTACTGTTATAGTTGCCCACGGTGGAGCTAGATTTTGTTTCTCTATATACTGTTGGGACGTATCTATAACTGTGCATCTTATTTTATAAATTTATCTCATGTTTTAATATGTAAAATCTAAAACTGTAACCGGAACTGTAGCTTTAAAATAAATTTAGCAGAGTAGCTTACAAGTACAACATTTCCCTCTGAAATGTAGTGGAGTAGAATGGACATACAGTACTCAAGTAAAGTACTTCAAACTTGTTCTTAGTCTACACTCTCTGTAGATCAACCTGCTCAGCCATGCAGAGTGCAGCCTCCAGCTCCCACAGTCCAAAGACATGCAGGTTTGGCTAATTGGTGATTTTAAATTGCCAGAGTGTGTGAATGTGCGTGTAAATGGTAGTCTGTCTATATGTGTTAGTTCTGTGATAGACGGGCAACCTGTCCAGGTGGGCTGTATAGATAATACATATTGGATGGGAATTAAAAGTGAAACATCTCTAGTTCCTTTGTCCTCAAAGATTATACATATGCCGGGTATAAGCCAGGTGATAGTACCTGTTATTCATGAGGAACTTTTTGTCTTTTTGTCAACCAAAGACTCTTTGTGAGGATGATGTTGGAATTAAAAAAGACACAGTAATTACCTTATATAGTAACAGATCAAAATATCACAAAACAAGCAGGAGCCTATCATGTTTCTTCAGGAGTCCAAATGAGTATAATAATATCCACCATAGCTTTTAACAGTGCCATATATTCAAAAGTTTAATAAACACGTATTGGACAAAAGAAGAAAGATTGTTCAGGGAAGTTATGTGAGCTGCACTAAATCATCCTCCTCTCCAGTGCTGCTCTTGTACACGTGAACAAAAGTCCCCTTTTCAAAATGAAAGTGCAAGTGATTGTGACAGTATGAAACTGTAAGTTGTATAAATCGGGAATGGGGAAAAAAAAAAGAGGATGTAAGAGGAGGGGGAGTTGTGGGAGAATGATACCACAACATGCTACACGAGCTGGAAGGATGGTTGCCTATTAGATATTACAGTTTTAAATAGTATACAATTTTTAACAGATCATTCACAGAGTTACACAAAATTTTATATTATAGGAGAGATGGGAAACCTCCATCCACTTCCCTCAAAGTGCTTCTCTTTCCAATCATGCAATACTGTATGTCTAAAATCACTTTCAGCATGGAAACCTAGACCATTTGTCATAACCTTCTCCTCCTTAATCCTGTCTGTGTCTTTGTCAGTAGAAGTTAATCTGGAAAATAAGCAAATTAAAACCTTATAACTTGATTGATGTTTATGTGACCAATGTGTGTTGACCATCTCTGCTACACATGGTGGAGGTTGTTGGCCATACAGGTTTACTGCTGAGTATTTCACAGTTTGGGTTTAAGATAAGCCTTTATTGTCCCACAGCGGGGACATTTTTAAATCCCTCTTTGGTTAAAGTTACATTATTATTCATTATTTTATGATTTTCATTGGTTTTGATTTCATTAGGTTAGATTAAGGCTTTAGAAAAGAGGATTTTCCTAAATAAAATAGTAGTTAAATAGAGGTTTGCTGAATAGCAATTAAATAAATAAACCTATTGAACTGAATCAGGAGCAAGTGGTCACTGGTGCAGCTTACAGCATCATCAAGCTATATTTGTGATATTAACATTGCATCAAATGACACCAATTATGTTATATGAAAAGGTTGCTATCCTGCAAAACCCACTGAGAATCAACACTCAACTCTGCTTTACAATAAGCTAAAATCTACCTGTCCAACACAAATATGCAGAGAAAAATTAAAGAAGAGTGGCAATATTATACTTTTTCTTTATTGTCAAATCCCATGAAAGGACCAAAACAAACAATTTGTCCTGTTGACAAATGCTTCCTGTGTTAAGCCTGATAAATCAGCATCAAATGTATATTAATCTGCTGCTGAAAATAGTCCCAAACAAATATACTATTTATTCCCGATTGAGTAACTTTTGCTAAAAACTACAGTGGCCGGCTGTTTTAGGCAATTACTGAGCCTTTAAAAAAAATGAAACTACATAGTTGCGACCTGTTTTTAAAGTTTTACTTCAGTAGGAACCAGTGGCCCTGGGGCTGAGTGCCACCAACAGGGCAGGGAAGTCAGAAAGTCAAACATCAAACAAGCTTAAAAGTTGCTTGACGCAGGTGTAAGTTGATCTGTAAATGAGAATGTGTCACTGTGACCAAACAGAAGTTTAAGTACTTTGCTGTAAATTCTACTTCAAACTCCTTGACTGATATCATGATAGTCTGCATGCAGCTCACTTAATGGTGAACACAGAAACGTCAGACAGACGTAGGTGTCTGTACTCTGTTGCTGTAGTTTCCGCGGTCTCCTCCGGTATTACTTTGACAGACAACCTGAAGAGAACAGACAGTTGTAGGGAAATTAACTTTTAAAAAAAAGAAGAATCAACAAAATGACTTCAAAGAGTTGTCACTTTCAGATTGGCTGTTGTGTCTGCCTGCCAAAACGGTGAACACAACCTCCCCCCACCCCTGACTCTTGTGGTTTTGCTGCAGCTCCTTTAACTTGAGAGACATGAAACTTTACTGACATTTCTGAGAAAGACAACTGAGTTACATGAAGTCAGGTTGAATATATGGACTGTCACATGCTGAACAATAACCCTTCTTCACTTTCCACTATACCTCATGGAAACTTTGAAACGCTGGCGTTCACTACATGGATATATTGTTGTGTTTATGTTCCTGACAACGATCAGCAAAGGTAAATAAATATGAAATCCTTTCTTTTTTCTGGTTTTACTACATTTAAGTAACTTTATGACAGCTTTTGGTTTACTATTAACCTCCATCTGATGGTATCAAGATACAGTGCAGAATACTAATCAGACATATGAAAGTGAGAAGTCTTTAACAGTAAAACATCAGCCACAAAATATTGGTTAGCTTATCAGCATCATGTGGTTTCCACTAACAGACTGCATCCGCACTATGTTGCTCTGTACAGCCTCCCTGAAGTGCCAGCCTTTATTGTTTTGTCTAAGTTGATATTTTAGATGTTGGTAGGTTATTTCTTTTTACAAATAGGATGTCTGTTTTCTCAGTTTTGAGCTTAAGTTTGCTCAGCACAACGGGATGGAGGGGTTCAGTGCTCGGACTGATGGACCAAACCTCTAACCTTGCCTGAATGACAAGTTTGATACGATGTGTAATGTATTACAAAGTGCTTCGCAGTAGAAGTATAGAAGTATAATATATTTTAGTATAACTAAAATAAAATGAGAAAATGAAAAGACAGGTAACTTTAAAAGTTTAACAGCAAAAAAGGTTAAATAAAGTAAGCAAACTTCAGTCATTTTGCTGCGTTGGGTTTGTTGCTGAAGCTGTTTTCTTTAAAGGAAATGTCTTGTTTATTTCTGAAACAACTCAGTAAAAAAATGTTTAAATTAATAAATGAGATCATTTTGAAATGTGTTACTCCTCAGGGTCAGCATGTGAGGCTCCTTCCAGTCCTCAGTGCTTCAGAAGAAACATTGACGAAGACGTATACATTTGTGAATGGAGCATGAATACGACTGAGAGCGAAGTCACATTTGACCTTTACTATAAGTGAGTATTTTATATTATTCTGTGTTTGAGCTGCAGTATTTTAAAATGGTGACATGCTCAACCAACAACCAACAACATGTCCATGCTGATTTTCTGTCTTTAAATCTTTTTTTATTTTTTTTTGTATTTTGTGAATGTGTATTGCAGTAGCAAATAGACACAGTGGAAACAAACTCTCATAGCTCCTCTCAGTGTGAAAATGAAGAGGTTGCCTCCAAAATGAACCCCCGTCTGCCACTGAGGGTTTGTTTGTCCAAACGTTCGAACCCACAGAACTTTATTCTAAACTCTAGAGGAGATTGCAAAGTTTCCAAAAATACTTAATATGTCAGGCTGAATTTTAGGGAGATGTGTCTAAAATGATGCAAAAGATTTTTGGAATATTTGCAGAATCTTGTGTATTGAGGTTGAGTATTTCACTCATAATATAGGTTTAATGAATAGTTGGAACAAGATTATAAAGTAGAATATATATATATATATACTGTATTTAAGATACAGTGTGAGATAATGTGTAGAATAAGATGATTTAAAAAAAAGTTTGACATTTTGGGAATTATGTTTATACGCTTTCTTGCTTAGAGTTAGATGAGAAGATTGATACCTCTCTCGTGTTTGTATGGTAAATATGAAGGTCCAGCCAGGAGACAGTTAGCTTAGCATAAATACTGGAATCGGGGAAAACAGCTAGATTGGCTCTATTTGAAGGTAACAGAATCCGCAAACAAAATACAGATTAAACAAATGAGGTATCACATTTTAATTAGTGAGCTTCAGAGTTGCTGGTAGGCCAATTTTGTTACCTTTGGACAGAACCAGGCTAGCTGTTCCCCCTGTTTTAACAATCTGATGTAAAGGGATAAACATACACCTTCAGTCTAATGTTGAAGACATGTGAGATGTTGTGTCATTTTCACTGCACTCAAAGCTCTACATATTCATCCACAGTGAAACAAAAATTGGGAGCTTTAAGACGACCCGGTCTGAGGTCCCCGAGGAAGAGCTTATCAAAAATCGCTCAGTTGACATTTGGGTGGAAGCTCACGTGGGATCCTTGATCTGCACGTCAGCCAGGACGTCTGTTGTGCTCAATGTCACAGGTACTGGATGCTGCTCTCATTGCACCCGACAACATGGGAGGTTAAAACACACCATTGTCCTTTTTAAGCAACAAGTTAACTGAGAACACATTGATGGCTATTTTTTTTTTTACTGTAATGTTACTGTAAGTAAAGCACAAAAGTATATAAAGTAAATAAATGTAAAAAATCATACACAAAATATTTTTCTTTTCCTCAACAGTTAAGTATGATGCACCACAAAATATTGCCATGTCCTGGTTAAACAACAGCCTCAACTTAACCTGGACAGCAGCAGAGAAGCATCCAGCTTTAGCCGAGATCCGGCTTCGACGACATCAACACCCCACAGAATCATGGGAGAATGTGAGGCAAATGTTGTTACCAAAGTTAGTGTGTCTGAAGCTGTTTTTCTACATTAATTAACATATTTAACCCTTTATCCGTACTGCTGTTACAGAGATTACTAACAACAAATACCACCGATAAGCCTCGTGTGTGTGAGTAGTCTCTTATGTGTCTTCCATCTTAGTATTTCAAGTTAATTCAGCCTTGTTTTTTGTTTGTTATGGGTTGTATATTTGTGATAAGGCTGGTGTTTTTCTACATTTTTCTGTAGCACTTTTCATTACAGCTCGGTAATAATGTGGAAATAGCACGGTAATAGTGTGATAATAAAGAAGTAATAAGTAATACCATGTAATTACCAAAGTAATAACCAGGTAATAGCTAGCAGGTATTAATGGGTATATCTGGGTAATATTAGACTGAAATTTATGTAACAGGGTAATAAGGGGCCAAAAACAAAGGGTAATAATAGGGAAACACATTTAAAGATAATAGTACAGTAGTATAGTAATATTTTGGTAACAATATGGTAACCTGCTAACAGTGCGATATTGGTAATATGGTGACATTAACGGGGTAATAACCTGATAATAATGAGGTAATACAGGTTGATGTTTTCACAGTATTTTAGGGTGTAGGGTATTTCAGTGCATGCCCTCAAAATTACATGAAAATTCTTGGAAGTCAAAATTGGTAATTTCCATATTATAATGCTGAAAATCATACTCCCTTATGTTCCAAACATTCCTTTTTGTTTGAAGGTAATATTGTCCAAATGATGTGTTTAATGCTGTGACGTGTTACCAATGCTAAACTTGTAATACTTATGTAATAACCAATGCTAAACTTCCTGTTTGTTTCTGTTTTTGGACGACAATGGAGTTCTATGGCACTGACTAACATATATCAGACTTTTCACTGGTATAATCGCTGTTAACAGGTTTAATTCATTGTTGTCTTTGGTCTTTTCATGTGATTTGTTGATAATAGGAAAAATGTAGAATATTACCAGCCTTTTAGCCCATCAGTGATGCTGGGTGTGGTCAGAGGTGAAACCTGAGAAAGGCAGCAAAACTGCTTTTCAGTCTGGCATTAAGTTACTCTTTAAAGAGGAAAAATAACAATGATTTTAAATGTCTCTGTTTTATTTATTTTTTCTGAACAGACCAGGTCATTGTTGGGAATCTGCTGAAGCATTCAGCTTACCAGGTTCAAATCAGACATCGGTCCATTCAGCCCACCATCAACCCACTGTGGAGCGACTGGTCAGCTGTGACTACTGTTCCTACAGGTAAGGTCATAGATTTCATGGTGCATTGGTTGGCACTTTGGACTTTAATTCATTGTTCTGATAGAAATAATTTGGTAAATAAAAAGGTAAAGGTTTAATCATTTTAAAGTTGCACTAGGCCTAATGTAAAAGTCCAATTAATTTGCAAACATGAATCAAAATGTCACTGCAACAGAGAAGAGCAACAAATCCCCACTGACTGATATCTGTAACTGACCCCCCTCCCCCAAAACTGTGGTTTCACATATGACTACTAGCCTGAACTAGTCTGCGCACACTGGATATCATAAATCAAAGGGGCTCAAGCTGTTCAAATTCTTCAACATAAATGACCTGCTCACTAATATGTTGTGTTTTTGCTGCAGAACTTGAAAAAAAACCTGAACTCACCATGACAGCAGAACGTTTAAATGGCACTCGAAAGGTGACACTAACTTGGAAGGTAAGCCGGTGAAGAGAAAAGGACTTAGATTAGACTTAGGTTTAGATTAACACAGGTTCTAAAAATTCTTACCTTTCACTCTCACATATTAACTTTGTCCCGTATTGTTTGTTCAGAACATCAAGCATTACAGTTACAAACAATTACAGTTACGAACTGGTGACTTGATGCGTTAAATTTCAACTGTAAATCCTGGAGAGTATTTTTATTACAGTCTCTATCAACTCTAAATTCCTCATGTACACAATACACTTTTAATACAACAGACAAAAATAAATGCAATAAAAATGACTAATGACTATATTTAAAAATCTGGTGGGTACTATTAAACAAGAATTTTTAGCTCCAGGTTTCCTTGACATTTGATTTTTTTCTTTTGTTTCTGGAGTGTTTTTGTTGAGCTGGCACTTGGCCAAAGAGAGGGGACAAAATATTTGAAAAGTTTTTTAAAAAAGTATAAAAAAGAAAAGAAGATAATCCAACAATCTGAATATCTGAAACTGAACTTTATAATTAGCATTTTAGCATCTGTATTCAATGAGTTGTTCTAGATGAAAGCATATAAATGCCCAAAATGTAACATTTTACTTATTTTCCCAAACACTGTACTGGTACCTGATTGTTCATCACAGCAGAAATAGTAATTACCACTACTTCTACTACTCTTTCTACTACAGTGCTAATAAACTACTACCTGTAGTAATTCTACTTCTACTACATCTACAACTCACTGCCTCTACACGCTGCTAAAACATCATCTTAATAATTTGTTTAATCTTAAATTGCATCATAAAACCTCTCTTGGAACAAGGAAATAGTATAATATCTCATAATATCTCATATCTCTCAATATATCATGAACATTTTGTACTTTAATTCAGATGATTTTGTGAGAAATGTTGAATTACGCTGGAAGCAGCATGCATAACTTAACAGAATTTAACAGTTTGCTGTGTTTGTCTGAACTGAGCTCTCTTCTGCTCTTCAGCCGACGCCACATGCAGCAGCAGTCACAGGAGTGACGTACAGACTGGAGGACACACAATCTTCTCATGGATGTCCTTGTAAGAAAAGGAGACATGACATCAAAATTAATAGATACACCATTAATGTCACGTACTCTGCTGTCAACATCTCTGTTTTCGCCAGAAATGCAGCAGGGTATTCTCCTACAGCAATCATACAAGTACCGGCCGTACCCGCTGCAGATTTAAAAAGTAGGCCGAAGTGTGTGTGTATTTGTGTGTGTGTGTGTATTTGAGTGTGTTACATATAATATATATTTATCCTTAAGTTGACCCTAAAGGCTGTTGTTTCTGTTTCTTCCCTGGCAGCTTGTGACAAAACGTTAGTGGATGAAAAGTTCAATAAGAAAACTTGCCTTGAGTTGTACGAGCTTCAAGATGGAGAGTCAAGGCCAGAAAATGTGATCATTTTAACGGCAAGGAAGAAAAAAAAAGAACGGAAGCAAATAAGAAAGAGTAAGTTGCATTTAAAGTGCTTTTAACCACACAACTTCATCCCCTCTGCTCTACAGAGGACAAAGATAATCCATGGCCTAATTTTGCACCTAATTTAACTGACGGTTTTAAGACATAAGGTGGAAAAACATTATTTTCAGCATTGTTAAATTTTTTTTACCACCATTACAAAGATAATTAAAAAGGTCACATTGCAAACCTAAACCGAACGCAGTGGAAATTCAACACCGAACACATCTGTTGGTCTCCATCTCTTCTCTGCTGTCCGTCAGTTGTTTGTGTCATTAACTCTTATCTTGCTCATTTAATGTTGTGACACGCTTGTATTTGAATTATTTTCTTTGTAAGGCAAACTATAAATCAGTTTGATTCTCTTTCTGTTTCTGTTACAGCCATGAAGGACTACGTTCGCTACCTTTACTTTGAACACATATGTGACCGTGGGACACCACATACAGTTAAAATGTGCCTGTTTTATCAAAAAGAGGGTAGTAAGTGTCTTTAAATTAGACTTCAATACATTATACATACATTCATACATTATTTGTTGTTGCCCTCCTGGACGACACATACACTGTAAGTGTTTTCTGTTCTTTGGTTGAGGTTTGAACAGTAATGAGCTCCTCTTTTTAGCCATGCTAGCTGTGTAGCACTGTGGACATCAGTCGGTCGCTCCATCCCTTTGGTCCGAAATTGAAATATCTCAACAACTATCACATGAATTGCCATGAAATGTTGTACAGACATTCATGGTCCCCAGAGGATGAATCCTAATGACTTTGGTGATGACCTGACATTTCCTCTAGCGCCACCAGCAGGTTGACATTTGTGGGGTTTTTTTTTTGTAAAATGCCTCTACGACTATTGGATGGATTGCCATGAAATTTGGGACACACATTCAAGTCTCTCTTGGGATGAATTGTAATAACTTTGGTGAAGCCTTAACTTTCCATATAGAACCATCATCAGATCAAAATTTTAATCTGTCAAGTACTTTGGTTTATGAAGAAATACGCTGCCTGCAGATGATCCTGGTATAAAATTACCAGGATCATCTGCATAGTTTCCACGTTGTACGGCCCATAGAGCAAGTGCACAAGCGTTTCCTTTAGCCCCGCCTCCCAACCGCTCGGTCTCGGGCTCACTCACATGAATGGCAGGCATCAATGGCTATTTAAGTGTTCGTACTGGCTAATTGTTGTACCTCAAAAACATAAAAAAGATCCACTGATTTACAGACGTCTCTTTCACAATGTAAGTCTATGGGATAAAGTCTTTTGGGGCCAGTGTGCATCACGTGACGGACCTGGAAGTTGCAAAAAATTTAAGACAAAAAATTTAGTAAAGCAAAAAATTTAAGACAAAAGTATATTTAGTGTATTTATACTACAGGAGATGCACCAATCCCACCCAAAACCTAAACTCGGGTATTGGCCAATAATGAGCTCCTGGTTTTTCATTTCCAATTTAAAATCTGTACTTCTCATCTCACTGTGTTCTTCAACATGTATGTACTTTACACGAGGCTGACTAAAAAACAGTATTTGATCTGTCTTGTGTTGCCAGTACCCAGGGTGTTTAATGAGATGAGTTGTGGTGCTGGTGCTGATCCTGCAGGTGCATCAGGGTCATAGAGCACAGATAAGTTTGTCTCCATGTACTGTAGAAGGAAAAAAAAAAAAGCTGTTTTTAACCTAAATAGTTTTTCTTTTTCTCTTCAGTTCCACTCAGAGAACCTCAGAACTTCAGTACTTTTAGTGAAACACACAGAATTAACCTGTCTTGGAAAGCGATTCCCTCTGTGGACCACCAAGGTTTCCTCACACACTACAGCCTCTGCAGCGTGAAAATCAGCTCACAGGATAAGCCGAAAGGTGTGAAGTCAAAAACATTTTGTGGAACTGACAGAGAGGAAACATTTACTTTAATGTGTAACTATTTCTTTTTATTGCAAATGAACAATATTTCACCAACTTTTGATGGTGAACTTCTTAATGACAAACTAACTTTCACTTACAGTGTCTGAGAAAATGAAACTTACCAGTAACACAGCTACGTGTGTTTAACTGTGATGACAACTCTGTAAGTTTTCCCACATCCCCTTTCATCAGAGTGCCGTAACATATCAGCCTCACTGATAAAACACAGTCTGGAAAACTTGACACCAGGAGCGAAATACAACATCAGCCTGGCCGGAGTGACCCGAGCGGGTGAAGGTCCTAAAGTCACTGTAATTGTCGCCACATGGCCAGAGAAGCCTGTAAATGGTATCAGACTTACAGAATCAACTCCCTTGTAAATTAAATACAAGTCAATGGTGCAGTTTTTCCACATGTGGGTGCTTATAAATGTTCCCCCCATCTTTCTTTTTTCCCCCGAAATTAGTGTGGTGGAGTCTCGGCTTGCTGTTGGTGTTCTTTGTAATCTCGGCAATGTGCACCGTTGTCTTGAAGAGGTAGGTGAGCCCTACTGTAAATATTCAACATTTAGAGATAAAAGTATTAATAAACCAAACAAAATGAAGTATGCATGAGGACTAAAAGCTCCCGTGCCCCATCTGATTCAAAGTTATGACACTCTGGCTTTCTTTAAAGCCACTATGTGTAAAATTGTTTTTGCGAGTTTTTAAGTTTTTGTTTGCAGAAAAATGAAACAATCTCGGTGAACATTAGTGCAGTCTAAGTGTTTACAGAATAAATGCCAGACATAGCAGCTTTAAGGAGTTTGGGTTGTCCAAGTTGCTGTTTTGTCTGCAATCTTTAAATCAGCTGTTCATCCTGGATGGCTCTTCTTTTTTTTTTTTTTTTCTTTTTTTTTTTTAATTTCTTCTCTGTTTTAATACTTAGAATCAAAAACAAGATCTTCCCTCCTGTGCCGACACCTGTTATTCAAAAGTTCACTTCTTATCCAATAGAGAGTCAGGTAAGAGACTGTGCTTTACCAGAGATTTGCAGCTGCTACTGTATGCATGTGTGGAGTTTAGCACTTTCTGAAACCCTGGCAGCTGGACCTTTTATTGTCCATAGTGGTGAGATTTGTTTTTCATTGACTTCGACGAAAAAAAAAAAAAAGGTAAAGCGTAAAAGATTGTAGACAACATACAACATTAAGTGGAATCTAAAAATTAAAAAAAACAACTATAATCTCAGCTTTAAGATTCCAAATTTTGTAAAAAAAAAAAAAATATATATATATTTTGTGCCAAAGTTATTAAAACGTGCCACCCAGAGGGCAGCAGTTTATCATATCAAACAAATCAGAACATCTGTGCAGGATTACAGCAAATAAACAATAATAGGTGTAGAGGTTGACTCTGTTTGCTCAGGAAAATTAGTAATTTTTTAGTATTTTATTTCTGAAACATATCCAACCTGGTGGCTCAACTTTGTAAAATCCAGTCTAGAGACCACAAGAGGCTGACAGTCTTGTTTATTTGAGTATACTATATGTGGCAGTATTCATAGTACAGCGCAGACTGAATATGACAGTAAAGTTTGAATCTTGAATCTTGATGCCCTCTGCTAATGTGACCTACAACAGGGGATGCCGGAGACAAAGGAGGAGGTGGATGAGCTGACGTTGCACCAGCTACACCCAGAGGGCAAGTCAGTCCCAGAGGACGCAGAGGAGACCACCGTCCTCAGAGGAGAGTGGGATGACGGCACTGACGAGGATGTGGAGAATGTGAGGGGTGATTCAAGGATGTCAGGAGGAACCAGTGATGAGGGTTTGAGTGCTGGTTCTACAGATCAGGCACTGAGGAGCTCCAGAGAGGGAGAAATGACAGATCTGGAAGAGGTGGACAATGAGATCGCCATGCTGATATACAGGAATGGTTTGGTCTTTGATGTGAAGACAGACTCACCTTAAAATGGATTTAACTGAGGCACAAACATATCATTGACATATTTGTTGATTTATACTAAAGACTGGACAAATACTTTTCTTGTTCTACTGATTTTATCTTTTTGAACATAGTGTCTTTTTGTAATGTTGGATGAAAAAGGATCTGGGGAATCATCTTGTTAAGACGAAAACATTTGTTTACTTTTCATGTTGAATTTTGCCAGTGACATTTTTGCATAAGGACGCCCGGCCAGTATATGAAAGCAGGAGGGTTAACCACTCCCAAGCTTTGTCAGTGCATGTTGTCAATAAACCCTTTTTTTAAACTGTGGATAGCAAATCCTAGTTTTAGGTGTTTCTAGACAAAAACTAATTCTGATCATAGACAATTGTTATTTTAGTGCCTGTCTGTCAGTCCACCACTTTCGTCCAGACTGAAATAACTGTTTGATGGATTGCCATGAAATTTTGTACAGACAATCATGTTCACCTCAGAATTAATTTTAATAACTTCAGTAATCTCTGACTTTTCATGTAGCGCCATCATCAGGTCATTTCTATTTGTCCAATATTTTTGTTCGTGACCGAAACACCTTCAAAACTAATGACCATCAGCCTCAGCAACACTTTGTGTTTAGTGCTGCTTTGCATGTTAGCACATGTTAACATGCTAACACTATTAACTCAAATACTAAATGTAATAAAAAATAATACATGAACAATCCCAAAAAAATATTAATTTCTCATGCAATAACTGGAAGTATATAAAGATTCACTATTGAAACAAAGGACTGTATTTGAAGTCAAAAAGAGGAAATATCTTTGACAAATTATTCAAGAGTAGAAGCACATGACCTGAACAATTTCTACTGTTCTACTGGCAGCATAGCAGTTGTCATCATTTGCAACTTTTTTTATTATCAATGTATATATAATTAATACATTTACTTCACCATGACTGCAAAGATCAAAAACACATTTTTGACCTCAACTTTTAAACTTTTTTAAGAGTTTGGTTACAGCCTCACATTATTGTAAAATATAATTGAACCGGAGGTTAACCTCCGAGATACACCAATAAAATCACCATAAAATATCAGTTTTACTGTAAAGAGTCTGGCCCGTTGTTGGTCAGTGTAAAATGAAATTTGAGACTTCAGAAACAAAGTACCAGTGTATGTGATAGCTGAGCAGCACAAATGTGAGCCCGGCAAGAGCTGAACATGTGACAGGAAGTGGTCCCAAAAAAACGATGACCTTAAAAAAAAAAAGGTAGCTTGCGCAAAGTGAAATGCTAGATTACTCATAACCAAAGAGACTTCTGTGGTATTTTGATCTACTTTGTTCAAACTAGAACATGTGTAGATTTTTGAAAAGTGACGACAGACTTACAGCATTTTCCACAACACTGCACTTTAACTCCTCGGCAGAAAAAAAGGTCTTTTTTCCTGGTTCCTCTTTTTCTTTATTTGGTTAGACCCCACCCACATTAACAATATTTCAGCATAGTTGACAGTTTCCTTTACAAGGGGTTACAATATTCACAAGGTCTTTTATATCCAAACAATTCAACATGAAAATATGCATAAAATAAATCAGAACAAGATAATCATCAATAATCATCTCTACACTGAAAACAGCCAACGTAAATAACACAAAAATATCAAAATAAAACTAAGTTCACCTTAAATATACACATTCAGTCCAATATACACAGGGAAATATCCATATTTTTTTATCAAAGAAATTGATTTCCAGAGCATCTTGTCTCACTATAAAGAAGTCATATTAGACTACCTGCAGTCCAGTACCTTGCTAAGTATCTGATCCTTCAGTTATCCGTCCCCATGTTCCCCCATTACCTCCATCAGTGGTGTCCATCTTTCCCTCTGTAATCGTAGCATACATGTCATTTTTTCCATTGTATGAATAGTTCTAAGAATTGTTAACCACTCAGCACAGGTGTGTGTGTGTGTGTGTGTGTGTGTGTGTGTGTGTGTGTGTGTGTGTGTGTGTGTGTATTTCTGTCTGTCCTGACCACAGACAGCAGGCTAACATCTGATAAACGCGATGTGTGGTGAAGAAAATACATGAAGCCATACCACTGTGTTCTGTCTGTGTGCAGAATGTTACAGATTTTTAGTTTAAATAGGTTAAATAGGAAAAGGTTATTATGCTTGAGTAAAACATTGTAAGATAATAATTATATCATTTTTAGGCAAATGTATTCTTTATAGAATTTCTCATTGTAGAAGATTAAACTATTTTTATTGACCATAACGTAGTCACATATATCCTTTCAGAGACATGCAAATTGTGCAACAATAATCAGGTCGGGAGTTGAAATGTAAATTTTTTTTTTAACTTTAACTCTTTGACAGCAGCTTGTTTGCTGCCCTGTTCACCGGCCATAAACGCAGGCTAACATTTTATTCAGATTTATTGTTTTCATGAATGAAGGTTGGGGACTCTAGGGTCCAACAGTTGCATAGGGACCACAGAAATTAGGATTACATATAAAAAAATGTATTTGCATAACAGCTAATTGTACTGAAAATATTGTAGACCATCTAAACACTGAAGAAATGAAAACAGATGACATAAACTGTCTTTGCAATGACAGCATGAGGCACCAGCTAAATGGAAATATCTTTGAAGACAGAGGAACCTGAGATTTCCATCCATACAGGTCACCTGGACAGGTCGCCAGTCTGTCACAGGGTTAACACATATAGACAGACAACCATTCACACACACATTCACAGACTCAGGCAGTTTAGAGTCACCAGTTAAACTAACCTGCATGTCTTTGGACTGTGGGAGGAAACCCACGCAGACATGGGGAGAAGAGACAAACTCCACACAGAAAGAAGAAGCCGGGTTGAGCCTAACCAGTTCCAGTAATTCAATTTTTACTTGATATTTAATGAACAAAGCGGCTAAAAAGGTTTGTAATCGCCATCTTAGATTGTCAAATAATGTCTTACAGCTTCGGCAACGGGATCTGGACCAATGATCATTATTTTTTTCCTTGTCAGTATTTATTTCAGGAACTTTTCATATCATTTGGATTGAAAAAGAGGTACAAGTGTCTGTCATCATGTAATCATATAAAATGAGAAGTAATGACTTGTTTTCTCACGTGACCGAAGTGACCCTGCAGGACTGAAATCCTCCTGATGATGCACACCTGATGTCAGATTAAGATGTCATAACATAATGTATGTTGTGGTTTGGTTTAATGGTGGTCTAACAACACTAAAAGCAAACGATGTCTGTCTCTATACCAGCAGCCGTCCAATGGGAAGGGATGAGCAATGTGCACCTTTAGATTCAGTCATGTCAGTGAATATACAGTAGTTTTATGAACAAAATTAGGAGTTTTGTTTTGAATTATTTTTGTCAAACAATAAAACTGTCAGTGTTGCCTTTGAGCTCTGATGCACTTTATACTTGTATACTTGTACAGGTAAATAAATTAAACTAAGCCAGTGTCTTTCCCCCTTTTTATCTGGTTTCCTCCATTAATACGCTGTAATACTTCAGCAGTTCATTTTTATGTCACATGTTGTAATGCAGGTTGTCCAACAGAGGGCAGGATAGAGGCCTCATTTTGGATTTTAAATCAATCAATTATATTTTAGGTAAAAATGAAAAAGTTGTAAGTGATAATAATAGTGATATTGATTTAAATATTTTCTTTTTTCTCAGTTTTTAAAGTGTAGATTTCTTTTTTTTAAGTCTATGTAATAAATGTACTGTTTTTATACTGTCTTGGTATTTATGACAATGATGAACTTACTCTGCATAATTCATATGCATTCAAACTTTTTATTCATACATTTCTACCAATGTCTCATTCTTTAAAAACAAATATCCATATCTTCAGATGATCCTACCAGTATTTTGCCTCTGCAGCAGCCAAATTTACTCTCCTAAATTTAATTTTCTCTTCTGCAAAGCAACACACAGCTTGTGTCTGTCTTGTGGTTTCAAAATAAAAGAGACCCTACAGGCCGGGATTAAAAACTGCAGCCATCTGTGCTGTGACTCATTGCCACCAGAGGGCGGTGTCAGCTGCAGTTATGGCCAAAAAGGAAAGTGTCTCACAAACCTTTGAGTTGACCAATAATCTCAGAGTTCACCAAATAACAAAATTCCCCCTTCAGATATACATTACATACAAAAATTAAAAATTTTTACAATGTACATGTGGACACATTTTTGAGTGTTGGCTTGAAAGTGACATGACATGCAAATGTGCTAAAAACGTTGCGTTTGGGATGCTTTTGCTCCCAATCAGAAAAGTTAGAGAGCGATGGTCCAGAGAGGTAGAGAGGCTGAGCAGTTATCAATATGGTGTGGGAAGATGGGTGTGTAGAAATAAATATACTGTAGGTGGAGACTGTGCGTAATTAGGGAGAGATGTGTGAAAAGAAAATCTCAACTGCAAAATGTAAATATAAAAGGGAAAGATATGTATCACCTGCAAATCAAGACTCAGTGTGTGATAATGGTCCAAAATCTTGGTTTGAAAGGCAAGTGAAACACTTGATCTATTATCTGCTGTTCTTTGTTTGCATGGAACATCACATCAAACTAATCTGACATATTAGCTGTGACGCACATTATGACTGTACTTTGTCAGCGTCCACTCATCTACAACATATCATACCGTCATGCAGCATTGTTAGAAATAAAATGTCATAATTTCCGAAGGCACCATTAATTCATCAGTGCCTTTTATTGGTGTCAGTCAGTTATCAGGGAATTATACTATTAATAAATCTCCAGTATTATGTAATTAACAAAAACATGACTCACATTGTCACAGAGAGGAGGAGGTTCACTAATCGGAGCAGAAATCCAGCAGAAGTACTTTGTGAGGAAGACATATCACTACGCTGCATGCTGCAAACTGGGCATTTCATGTTTGTTTTGTTTTTTCAAAGTGTCTCTGGTGGACAGTGAGGGGGAAATGACATTAACTTTCTTCGCTGACATCTGTAACCTTCCCATTTTTAGATTAAGATAAGAGCTCGCTGCTCTTTCTGCTGATGTCAAGTGGAAAACAGGATCTATGTCAACCTCACACCTACAGGTTGACAGCACTGCAGTATGTGATTATTAACAAACAGTTGTTATTTCCACCACTACCATTTCCAGAACACTCTGGTTTCAACCCAAAGAGTTGAGTAGCTTATAGCAGACCTTTCAATTCGGCTTTAAAGCGCACTGACAGAACTCTTTGTGTCGTCTGGTATCTACTTTTGACAACCTTAGTTAATAATAATAATAATAATAATAATAATAATAATGAGGAATAACAGTTAGAAATTAAAGTCTTTATGTAATAATAGACAAAGAATCTGTACAAAATCACCAGCCTTAAACAAATGTGGTTATTATTGATTGAGTAAAAAAAATGGATGTGTGTAACGGCTCAATGAAACAGGTTGTGGACTCAAATGAGACCAAACAGGATTCGGCACCAGGCCAGTATTTAAACCAGGCAACCAAGTTCAAAGGGGCAAAACAGGCAGGAAGAAACAAGAAGGCTGAAATGAGTTGCACAATAGACCAGTGGTCAGTGGTGGAAAGTAACTAAGTGCATTTACTCAAGTACTGTACTACATTTATTTGACAGATATAGGTACTAGTTACTTCTCAGATTAAGATTTTACATTAAAAAACATATGAGGAGCATATAAAATACAATTTATTGTTTAAGATTAAACCAGTGGTTCCCAAACTTTTTTTGCAACTTTTTTAGCTGTGTGTAGTTGGGACCCTTTATCATGTTTCAGATGATGTGAGTATGAGTTGTTAGCAGTTCCACCAAGGAAACATTTCCCCTCTAAACGTCTCACATGGTTTCATTTAAATTATTGTTCTTTGGTCCAAAGAGGTGAAATAATCCAGTGTTTTGCAAAAAAGTAAATAGTAGAGAAAAATACAATATAAATATGAAAACATATTTGTGTGTCAGAACTTTTTTTTTTCTTCTTCTTCTTTCCTCTCCCGTTAATCATCTCACGACCCCTCACATTTATCTGGCGACCCTCTGGAGGGGCCCGACCCCTAGGTTGGGAACCACTGGACTAAAGTAGCTAAGTGTATATAAAGTAGTAAACAGTAAAACAGTAAAATGCTGCTTGCAGATCGATGCATCAGTATTAAAAATCTAATAATGTCACATAGAATAATGTATCAGTCACAGGGGACATTTTACTGCTGAACAAGTACTTTTACTTTCGATACATTTTACAGCTAATACTGTACTTTTACTTAAGTAGTATTATGAATGCAGGCCTTTTGTCAGGATCCTAAGGACTCATGTGGACTTGTGTGTTTTTTGGGGTTTTGTGTTTCCTGTTTTATTTTGTAATCCCTGTTCTTGTTTTCTTGTGTATTTTTACTTCCTGTCTTTGTTCTTTCCCGCCTGTTTTGATTGTTTTCACCTGTGTCTTGTCATGCACCTGTTTCTGTTTCCCTCGTTGTCTCCTCCCTTATATATACCGGTCCTTTCCCTTTGTTCTCTGTCGTGTCATTGATGTTTGTTTGGTTTGCCAGTTTCCTGTGCTCTGGGTTTCTCTGTGTTTTCCCTGCGTGTGTCTTCTGGAGTTTTTTGTAGTGGTGTAATAAATCACCTTGCTGCATTCTACCTGCCATTGTCTGCATTTGGGTCCCTTGTCCTGCTGCTGAGATGGCAAACCGTAACACCTTTTACTTAGAGTATTTATACATTGTTGTATTGGTACTTTTACTTAAGTAAAGGATCTGAATACTTCAACTACTACGAGTGTTTTCCAACTTGGGAACCCCCAACGGCTCCTAAGATAAATGTGAGGGGTCACAAGATGATCACAGGGATAAAAGGATTATTAAATGTATACAAGTATACACTTTTTTTTTTTTTACACAAATGTGTGATTACTTTTTAATAGTTGCTTTTCTAATGAAATTGATTTCTTTCATGACTTCAGGCGCCTGAAAGTTCTTCAAATAAAACAATGTGAGAAGGAAAACTCACTCTCACTGTTTGTCCTCGTCTGCATTCATCATTTAAATGTTGCTGTCAGAAGATGCAACAGCTCATAGCACAGTTATGGAAATGTTTGGCTTGTTTATGAGAAACCATGATACGGTAGAGGTGGGTGTTATGTTGTGCAAAGTGCAGAGACATTATTTGCTGGTGAAGGTGCAACAGGTATAAGCAAACATGCTCACTAACAAACAACAGTGAAGTCCAGCTTCGCCTCAAAGAAGTGAGAGATTATCTTCAGGGTTCCTATCGAGGCCTTTGCTCCTTCAAATACTGAGCAGATACATCAGATATTTCTGTTTTATTCTGCAAAATAGTGTCACAGAAATTAAAATACACCTTCCACTCAAAAAAGAGATTTTTTTTTTTCTTCTTCTTTCCTCTCCCGTTAATCATCTCACGACCCCTCACATTTATCTGGCGACCCTCTGGAGGGGCCTGACCCCTAGGTTGGGAACCACTGGACTAAAGTAGCTAAGTGTATATAAAGTAGTAAACAGTAAAACAGTAAAATGCTGCTTGCAGATTGATGCATCAGTATTAAAATAATGTCACAGAAGTTAAAATACACCTTCCACTCAAAAAAGAGATTTTTTTTGCTTTTTCTTACTTCACTTGGATGTTTGACCTTCACTGCACAGAATGATGTACTTGCAGAGTTTGACTAGAAGGCTGTTTTTAAGCCAGTCATGGTCCTGTGCCACTTGCCACAAGTATGCTGTAGAGAATGAGAATGTATTGAAGTAGGAGACATCTTGTGTGCAGCAGCTAAACCTTTGAAATGAACAATATTTTCAATAGTGAGAATGAGTAGATGTAATTGAACTTTTTTATGAAGAAACGTGACACAAAAACATATAATTGAAAGCAGAGTATTTTCACATGTCTTGAAAGATGTCTTGAGGGGATCCGAAAGAAAAGAAGGGCCCCTCGGTGTTACTCAAGAGAGTTCGTGGAAAGAAACACTCAGAATCCAATTTAAAAGTTAGATGTTTCAGCTGAGGTCTTACTTAACTATAATGTAATATTTTCACAAGGCATATGTATTGTTTGCTCACAGCAAAGCCATATTAATCTACCTAATTTTTTCAAGGGGTTTTTTGTTACTTTCTCCCTCTACAAGAAAGGGGAAAATGAGAGGCTCATAATGACCCTCCGGTTCCTCCCAGTCCCTGTGCATTGTGTATGTACTGTGTTGCTTTTATGTACTATTCGAGTACCCAGCAGACAATACTGTACATGGCAGCTGCATTATATTTTGCCTCCAGCCCAAGAAACCCACCAGTATTTCCTTAGCACTACCTAGCCCCGGTTTGTTGTGTGTCAGTTAGTTTGTGGTGTGTTCATTAAGCACAAATTTGTTGAGGAATGTGCATCAGGTAAACATAATATCAACTGAAATAATAACTAAACTTTTCAGTTAATATTATACAGTAGTGGTGCATGTTACCAAACAGTTTTACAATTACCAAAATTACCACAAACTAACCTGGATTGGTTAATCCAACCTGGTCTGTGGTTACGTAAAATCTTGTAACTGGCATGACTTTTTGTTTCCATTGATCAAATGACTATAAAAAAAATATCAAATTGAAGGAGAAGCATGACTTTTCTGGGGGTTTACCCTCCTACATGCCTGGGCTGTGAGAGAAAATGTCTCATTTAGTTAGCTCTCTCTCTCTCTTCCTTACGTTGGCTGTTTGTTCAGTTTTATCATGAAATGAAACTGACTGTCTTGTTTAGCTGTATTAGCTGAAGCCTTAACCGGAACTGTAAGAAAAGTAAGGCAGATGAACCCATACATGCATACCATACATAAGCCACCCTGCAACAGGGCTGACTTTAGCCTTCCCGGGGGGGGGCTCTATGCAAAATCAAAAGTACTAATCATACAAATTCTGCAGTGTTCATATCTAGGTTTCATTGTATTAAATGCTGAACTAGCACCTGCAGCTGGGACCCTGTATGCAACCTCAGAGAGACAACACCACGTAGGCTGCACAGAAAAAACAAATGGTGGGGTTATATCTGATTTCCTCGGGCTAGCCCCACTGATGCACTAAAAGTAGCTGCTGCGTGAGAACAACAGCGTAAGTATGGAGGATCAATGCTGCATGATTTTACATACCAAAGGTTTGGTAAGACCAGGTCAGGTTGGCAAAACTTGTGCCACAAAGAAGTGTGGTCTTTGAGCTTCCCCTGGTTGAACTTTGACTCAGTTTAACCAGTACGATTACGTCTGCCTGGAGAGCGGCTTTGACATTTGTACCAGGGTTTCCGACATTGAAACTGTGGTACAAAAGACAAAGAGAGGGAATCAACAGCAGTTAATGTGAGACTTTTTTGTTTTACACGGTGAAGTGTGCACATTGTCTTTTTATCTCATTTTAAACACGACCTTGAACATGCACGACTGCCACCAAAATAAGACGTATTTTCTGTCACTTACATGAGACTCATAGATCCAACATTGATGAACAAAGGACATTATTCGCACACAAAATAATAAAGTTTATTGCTGTATTTTGACATTCATTCCTAACATAATGTGCATTTTAAGAAGAAACAGTTCAGTAGTATGTGAAATAATAACACCTGACAGGACAAGAAACTTGGTAGATTTCAAGATTGACAGAACAGAGAAACTTCGGTCTGTCTGGTTTGTGCCAATAAATAAAAACAAACCACATCATCGTTTACTAGCTTGGTTGGTTATTTTCCTTCCTGAGTAACAACCGACATCCAGGCTGATACTTAATGTGACTATCTGCCACTGATGAACAGATATGTTGAGTGATAATACATGGATAACACACATTAATAATATCAATATGAGGCACTGAGAACATAAATCAATACTTTATCTGACTAATCTATCAAAACATCAGTAAGCACCTGCTAAAAGAGAACTTCAGAGGCCATGCAGTGGAAACAGGCAGTGAGATAGTGTCAGATAGTTATTGTATGTGTCAAACTGTCACTCTACAGTAAATGGAAAATCACACTCGTGACCTGTGAATATATACAGTACTGTTGAGACGATAACAGAACTCTAAACTACAAATAAAATATCACTGTTTCCTAAGTTTCATTTCACTAATGGATCCTAGTTTTGTTGATTTTAACAGAAGAACGGTGATGAGTCAAAACTGTGATAAACGCAAAGCTGAAAAACAAGACCGACAGAAAAGGTTAAAATTACTAAACCTGAAACCCAAAGGAAGCGTGTAAAGATATCACGCCCCCTCACTGAAGATAAAAATATTAATAAACAAATCATAGATGTTACTACAGCAAAGTAGGAGGAGCAGGAGTCCCGATTTAACCTGGGGAGAAGTTTAAGCAAAAACAGATAGAATTTCCTTTTGGAAATAAATGTCAGTGAACTTTAAAGACTAATGGTCTCTGATTGCTTGAATAAATATTTTAATATCTTGTCAGAATCTTGTCTCAGAAATGTATTTATAAATGTGGAGATAATGTTAGCTACAGGTACTTTAGCTTTACTGTGGCTTAAAGGCTGGCCTTGTTCTATACAGTTTTGTTATTATCAACAAATCCCATGAAAAGACCAAAACCAACAATGTGTTAGTCCGTCTCTCAATACTTTTTGACTTCCCTGTCCTGTCTGTGGCACTCAGCCCTGAGCCCATTCGATCCTACTGAACATGTAAATATTTAAAAATGGCTCAAAAGTATATGGTTTCATTTTTAAAATATATGTTGAAAGGCCTCTGTAATTTACTAAAACTGCTGGGCACTGTAGTTTTTAGTAATGTTACTCAAACAGGAATAAATAGTGCATCTTTGGGGGACTATTCTGTGGTGTATTAATACGGGGAGTATTTACAGCAGCAGGACGGTGAATGTGGTATTGACTCCAAATAAACTACAGTGCCCATGTTCACCATAATGAAGCAACATGTCACGCAGTGCAACAGTGTGGCTCACTGATGTGTCCTTAATAATAGTTTCTGGACAACAATGGAGGTCTATGGCACAGAGGAATAAGCTACATCAGGTTAGTTAATTGTTAGTAAGATCAATTCAGGGTTTGTCATTGGATGCAGACGAAGTCTGGTCTGTTTAATAAAGTACCACAATCCATTGCCTGTCCACTGTGTCATTGCATCGGTGAATATTTTTTCTATTTCTTTGTTATGACCGGCTAAATATTCTCTGTATTAATTGAAATGTATTTATAGTATATTTTTTGCACGTACGAGGGTGCATGTGTACGGTACCCTCCCAACCGCCACCCCCACTAAATAGGGCTCCCCCGAAAGCCACAGTGTGATTCAAACGCTGGATCAATTCATTGTTGGTTTTGGTCTTTTTATGGCATTTGTTAACAATAACAAAGATAGAGAATCTCACCAGACTTTCCCTTTAAGGGTTTAGTGGCCACCAGATGACCCTGAAACAAATAAAGAGGAAACAAAAAGCAAAACAAATCAAAAGGTTAGTTTGTTACTGTAACATTATGTGTGCTGGCTTGTGGTTTGCCACAGCAACTATCAACATTTCAATCTCGAGACCACCAAAGACAAAGTGACACCTACATACTTACGACCCGTGCAGAGCAGTGACTCTTCCCCTCCAAACTCTTTTGCTTGCAAATTATTGCAATGAGCCCACAGGCTGGGATGATCCATTATTGTTTTACAAAAAGTATTCATCACACTTACTAGAAATATATTTTTAGATTATATATAAGTCATCTTGCATACCTTCACTCAAACCAAGACCAGCTGGTTTACATTTAGCTATATGTCACACTCGTCTCTTTTCTGGGAGATAACTGACACCAGCGTACTCTGTATCACTTGGACTAATCTCCAAAACTGCCGAAGGTCTTTTGGGAAAGTCCAGGACGCTGTAGACCAGTGAGGGTGCAGGCACACTGTTGGACGCTTCAACTGTTTCCTGCAACGACAATCAGAGTCAAGCTGAAAGAATTTCTGAAGACATTTGAATTATTTACTTATGTATGTACGTACTTATATATGACATTTATATCTTTAAAGATGGGCAAAGAGACGAGTGTGTTCTTACTTGTACTGTGTGATTAGAGGTTTGTTGTGGTGGCTGTTGTTTGTCTGTATAAGAAGCAAAACAGGTGAAATATTGAGTCAGTGAGGCAAATAATCAACTTAAGACATCAAGACAAGTGGATTTTAATTTACCACTAATCAACATCTTTGCTTTGTTAGAAGGTCTGAAAATGTAAAGTTAGTCAAAGGGTAGGAAATCTGAATGGACAGACAGACAGACAGACAGACAGACAGACAGACAGACAGACAGACAGACAGAGGTTTATTGAATTAAATGTTTTGTTTTGTTTTTTAAACAAATAGTGGTTGAAGTAAAACCTATAAACTGTTCTAGTTTGATTAAGTCTGACTTTATCATTGATTTTCTTTTACTTTTAGCTCTAATCTGCTTTAAAGGAAACACACTTATCATCCTTTATGATCTTGCAGTGCAAATAAGCTAGGTTCAGAAGATTACAGTTTCCACCATCTGCTTGCTTGCTGAGTTGTTCATAGCCCTGTTTGAGTGGTGATATCTGTGGACAACGGTTGGACCAGGTTAGCATGACATGATAGGAGCGCACAGTCAGCAAAAGCCTGCATTTGTATACATGTACGGGAAATCATCAAGTGTGGTTTCTGAGGTCACGGGGGATGTCAAAATATTTCAAAGAGGCAATGTTCCTGCTCAAAGTAGGTCAGAGGGGTTTGTCGCTGAAGTGAAAGCGCATTGCTAATAGTGAACAAATAATGCAAGCGATTTTTTTCCACCCATCCCTCTGTGATAGTATGCACATTTACATTTGCATGCACTGAAGGGAACTTCTGATCAAAACCTGTGAATCATCACATGTATCAAAAGGATGTGAAACTGCAATCTGGTTTGCATTTTTGAGCATCTTACCACACAACTGCACATTTTTTCCACAGAATAACAATTATTTTTCTCACCTTCGCTTTGTTTGCTTGAAAAATGTAGTAAAAACTACTGACTTTAGATAAGTTTCCTGGTGTATCAGGTCAAACTTCAACATTTTAATAATTCAGCTGACACTTCTGTATCAACATTGTAGATAAGCTTAAATTCCTATTTTAGCTACATTACTCGCAACCATGGGTAAGTTGATTTTTTGAGTCAGAACCTGACAAAAGACACAACATAATATCCTTGAGATCCCTGATTTTTCAGTCATGGCTGACAAGTGAAACAAATGCAGAGGAAAAGATTATTTTTGGATTTCCCTACCGTTGGTTCTCACGAGACACCAGATCAAACAGGGAAGTATTGCAGCCAACAGCACGACTGGTGAAACCACAAGGACAGTGACGACGTGAGAGGGAAAGAAACTTCCACTGTCTTCAGTTGTTGTGGTGTAATTCTGAATTGGAGGAACTGGAGGAGTTAAAAGGAAATTATGAAAATATAATTCATATTTTTTCTCACAGACAGAGTGGTGCCGTGGCAATAATTGTTCAAAAGATACTAAATTACTATATATCCCCAATGGAAACTATATTGTTTGACTAAATTTTTCCTGTCCAATTTGACTCAGTATAATCATATTTTTTTAATTAAACACAATGTAGACAGTAAAGCTAAGACACAGACACTTTCACTCTTTTGACTGACCACCTAGGCAGCAGGCAGATGAGTCTTTAACCAGCACAAACAGTAAAACACAGTGGAGTGCCAAATGGCATCTCTGATGTGAGCGACAGAGAAGGTGTAGCAGCTCGTTATTCTAGATTTTTCTTATTGTCAACAATTTCCATGAAAAGACAAAAACTAGCAATGCGTTAGTCCATCGGTCTGTTGGTTGGTCAGTCCACCACTTTGGTCCAGACTGAAATATCTCAACAACTATTGGACGCGTTGCCAAATTAGCCTCAGCTGCACTTTGTGTTCCGTGCTAAGCAGCAAAGTTAGCATGCTGACACCCTAAAGTAAGATGGGGAACATGGTAAACAGTTGCTTAACGTCAGCGTGTTAACACGGTGATGTTATCATTTAGATCAAAGCACTCCTGTTCCCAGCTACAGCCTCACAGAGCCGCAAGCATGGCTGTAGACTTTTAGTCTTGTTAGTAAATGTTGCTCAAACAGGAGTAAACAGTTGTAGACAATCTTTTAGCCCTGATTGGGTCACTAGTGAGTATTTGCCCAACAGGGTGTATGCAGGATTATTGACTTAAAACAAACTATAGTTACCACTAGGGTTGGGCAATATGATGTGAGACAATATACATTTTTCTACCATCAGAAATCTTGCCATACAGTCTGTGGTATCTAGCGACAAGTGTGTGCGTTAATGGGTGAATGAGAGGCACTGTAAACCACTTTGTCCTGCTAAGGTAGAAAAGAACTATACTGTAAGTGCAGTTCATTAACTTTATCATGATATATATCAATATTGCAATAAAATATTACATATACAATGATAGAGGATTATATCCATAATGTACATGTTAATGTTAAGCTACATCATCTTTTGTTATACAGGAAATACTTGTTAGCAGAATCAATTCAGTGATGGTTCTGGTCTTTTTGTTGGATTTGTTGACAATAAGAAAAAGATATAGAATACCACGTGCCTTCTCTTTTAAAAGAAATTGGGCATGGTGTGGTAATTCATTGTAGGACTGGTAAATATTTACTTTGGAAATAAGACAAACACTGTGACAAACAATGTTTTTGAGGGCCTACTTTCTCTGTTTACATAGGAAGTGAAGGTGGTGAGTGATGGTTAACTCTGTGAACCGCAGTAAATGAGTACATGGTTGTTTATTTGAAAAAGTTTTTAAAAAAATCACCTAAATAAATCAGCTAAATTCAGTTACCGGTAATAACATTAGATTTTTTATTATATATATATATATATATATATATATATATATATATATATACACACCAATCAGCCATAACATTATGACCACTGACCACTGGTCATAATAGAGGAAAATTGATTATCTTGTTACAATGGCATATATGTATGTGTGTGTGTGTGTGTGTGTGTGTGTGTATATATACACACACATATATATACATATACTGTGTTAATATGTATATACTGTATATACATATATACATATATATGTATATATACATATATATGTATATATAGATACACACATATGTATATATATATATATACTGTATATGTGTATACACTCACATACACACACACACATATATATATATATCAGCCACAACTTTAAGACCACTGACAGGTGAAGTGAAGGAACATTGATTACCTCGTTACAATGGCACCTGTCAGATATACATATATATATATATATACATATATAGATACACACACGTACAGTATATATATATATATATATATATATATAGTATATGTATATAGTATATGTACAGCATATATAGTATATGTATACACACATATGTTTAAAGTATATTTCAGTCAGACAACTCACGTTGAGATGATTATTATGCAGCAGAACATAGTTAGAGTTTGGTGTCTAGGCTCCGACCTCATCACTCCCAGCCAATGTGTTTACGTGAGATATTGGGGAGTGATGAGCAAATATCTTAAACCCCCCTAGCCGGAGCCTGCAGGTGGATGCTGGGGTGGTGGTGGGGCTGAAAGAACAAGCGGCAATACTGATGCAGGGCAGCAGTGGCCTTGACAGGCAGAGGGAGAGATGGGAAATTTTGCAGTTTAAATAGACCGCCAAATTGAGAGGGTGTGTTCGGTAGATGGTTGAGGAGAGTGAGGTATGTCACATGTGTAGCAATGTAGCTCGAGTTGACTGCCTGAACTAGCTCGCAGGCGTCGCTCCATTTATGTGTGTGAGTGTATATACATATACAGTATATTTATATACGTATGTGTGAATCTATATATACATATATATGTATATATCTATGTACAGTATGTATGTATATGTATATACAGTATATACATATATATATACATATAAACACAGTATATGTATATATATATATATATACATATAAACACAGTATATGTATATATGTGACACACACACACATATATATACTGAATATATATATATATACTGTATCTGACAGGTGCCATTGTAACGAGATAATCAATGTTCCTCCATTATGACTGTTTTAATGTTATGGCTGATCGGTGAACTTCAACCATAATAAAAACTAGATGTCTTTATGGTACCAAAAAGCGAGTCTTCTTATGCTGCTCACGTCTCAGACTGACTAAGTATCCTCTGATATTGATCTATATTGGTATGATTTCCTGGAAGTGTAGTGTGAGTGCGACCTCACCTGTGCTGCTTCTGTTTTCCTCTCGGACGATCAGCTGCACCTTATTACTTTCTTTGGCGAGTCCTAAGTCCGTGAACAAAGAGGCCCAGTAACTTCCACTGTCATTTAGTTTGAGATTTGTAATGTGGTAAAATACAGTAGTATTTTTAGGGTAAATGTCGAAAGCGCCTCCTCCTTTGCCCTGTGGATACTCAGCAATCTTTCTCTCGCCTGATGTATAAACTGCAAGATGACTGTGTTGTGTGATGCTGGCGTTAAATGTGAACTGAAGAGTGATGTTGGTGCTGAGGATCCCAGTGACCTCAGCTCGGCTGGAGCCTGTAATGGAAACAAAACAAGAGAAGTGTATGAGTAAGAGGATGCAACGATTACTCTGCCCTATAAATGCAAAACAGGGTTAAAAACCAAGCTAAACCACAATAACTCCACTCTGGCTGTATAATTACTGCTTTCTGACTTTGTATCCCAGGTTGCAGTCCTGCACTCTGGTTTGTTTATCTGTGGGCTCTACGAGCCCTCGTCGCACCTACTCACTGCTGCAGAGAATCACTAACATTCTTTCAAACGAAAACTTCAAACTGTTATCTGTGGTTGAAAAATAAACATTCTCATGATCAACCTAATCAACTTTGTTATCCCACATATCTAAATGAGGAAGTAGCTAAATTCAGTCAGAATAGAGATTGAAAACCTAGCTACTAGCTAATAGTAGCCTAGATGTACAGACACCTACTGTAGCTAAACAGAGATACATTGAATTACTATGAAATATGAATTGTAAATAATCAAATTAAAGTTTATTTTCATAAACAAACTAGTTAAAATGGACAAGAAAGCTGACAGAATGCATTTTGTTGGTAGAGTTTCCCCTTGAAAAGTATCCAATGGCAAGGTGCAGTATCTGCATTTTTAGGTATTTTATGTAGACTCTAAAGCAATGATTTTTTTTTTTGGAGGGGGAGAGTAATCAGCCTAACAAAGCACAAGATTAAGGCATCACAACCTTTCTATCTGTTCACAATTTATTGTCCAGCCTGAAAACTTTAAACCGTTCACTGTGTTGGCCTCGTGTTTTTCACTGCATGTGAGGACATACGTCATGGATGTCAGTATGTGCTGTTAAACTGTTTTATTTGTTAGTATGTCTATAAAACAAACTCCTGACTCTAAATTAAACATGGGATAGGATAAACAGGATATCTCCTGTGTATCATAACTGTTACTTAAGCTGTGTTAAAGTACCACTCACACTAACCATGTATCCCGTCAGTCATTATAGCATACACATTATGAGCCAGAACTTGTTTTACTTTACTTAAGGATGTATTTAAGGACATAATTTAAACACTTGTGGCCTTTTTTCCCCACAGCGTTTCAAACAATTAAAAAAGTTGATTTATTTGTATTACCTGATTTCACATGCAGTCAATCATGTCTCAGTCAGCTTTAATGAAAATATTTTCAAGGCCATGCTCTTATTATCTCAAACACAAGCATCCAGTAGTTTAATGAGGCAGATGTCAAGCTACAATTTAGTGTAATTGACATTTATTAAGCACATTGTCCCCATTTTCATGTCCTTTTGCAGTGGCAAAACAAAGCCAAACTGAGAACACATCACCCCAGAAACACAATAACTAGGGGAGAAGACTGTGGCACAACACCATAACTGTGTGGAACTCCTCAACACCATTCAATACAGGTAGCTCATTCATTAGCGGCATAATAACATGTGTCATAATGGCAATATAATTCTAACAGAACAAAGTAAAAATACAAAAAATAAGTTTGAGAAAGCAGTAAAAAATGAACCTCTAGCAGTTGAAAACCCATAAAACCTCAGATGTCACAGTGTAAAACATCAAAAGAAGACAGCTTACCGTTGAATACCATGTGAGCTGCGACGATCAAAACTAACCCGAGAGGCTTTGTGACAATGTTGTCAACCATGATAGAAGAACTGTGTTGCTTGTAGGCCTGGCGAGATGGCCCTTTAGTCTTTGTTCTTGCTGATTTTTATGAGCTGCCTTTGTGTGTTGAATCCTCTGGTTTGATATTTCATCTAAAGTAGCAGTTTGTGTGTCTGAGAGGAGGAAACTCTAGACAGGAACTTGAATACGAACACCGATTTATCTACCTACAGTGTACAAGCACCTCCTGTAACGGAAGACTTCAAAGAGGTTCATGGACATGTGGTGCAGACTGTGAGGAACTCAGCTGAAGAGGCTGTCTCTTGCATGATGTGTGTAAATTCAGGAAGAGCAAACAGTTTCCTTCCTATTTTAAGGGACATTTTGCAGAAATCTTACACAACACTTGGGATTGACTTTTTGCTGACAGTAAACCCTTGTAAACAGCTTTTGGCAAGAAATTGTCTGCTTACAAGTTAGTGAAGCAAGAGTTTAGTGTGTTCTTTAACAAATTGACTGTAGTTTACTTATACAGTCAATGGTTTTTTCTTAGAGGTTTGTTTCACATGAAACCCCCCCCCCCCCCATATTTTTTCCACCTAAACTTAGTCATGTAAATTGTTTCTGTTTTGTCTGCAGAAGTTTTGAGATATCAATCAGTCTCTGACATTTTTTAGTGACACCTCACCTCAGTGACCGAAAACAGAATTTTATTAGTATTAGTTATATTTTATTAGTAGCTCAAAATCAAGTCAGGTTTAACTTTATCATCCAAAAAGAAAATCTACTTCATCAGAATACAAAAATATACACAAAGACAATATGACATATATTGTGTTGAATTGACCGACCCCCCATGTTCCAAAAATCCCTGCCAAAGTGCCTTCTTGGATGCCTATATGGTAGATAAAACATGATAAAGTGACCTCTACGGTGGCCCGGTCTGCAAGAAAACGTGCCCTCTGAGGTGACCTTCCATTGGATAAAGTGTGATAAAGTGCCATATAGGCACATAGAGTCACATAATAAAACAATTTTCATCTTAACCAGGGTTTGCAACTGTTTCACCATAAATGCATCACAACTTTTTGCACACTGGTGCCCCACTCCATGCAGCTGGTGCCCTTTTTATTTTTTTCGTCCCTGGCCCTCAGAGAGCCTGAGTCTGCCACTGGAGGACGATGTTTACCATGAGCAGGAGTGGTTCCAGCAGGTTGCTCCTTCAAGCATCAACATTTTATCAGTTGCAGTTTTTCCGTATTTGTTTACATTTCTGCCATTGCAGTCTACGTACAGTATAGACAAGACATTTTGTTTTCAGTTTTTATGAGTAGATTTTTGTCAATTTTTGTTAAAACTGTATTTTAGTTATGTTTGTTGATGATGCTACGTTCTCAGTGTCTGTCCTCATCAATGGTCTTGTGATGTTTTTAAGATGTGGTGAAAGCAAAAACATTTTTTTTTTGCATAAAACAATTGGTTTTTTACATTGATTTTTGCATTGTTGATTCTTACTGGGTTTTTTTTTAACTGAAATATAAGCTACCTTGCCCCCCCTTTAAAAAATAAATAAATAATCAGTCAAAAGTTTAGACTGTCATTATTACATACACATATTGCTATGCTAATGAATATATCAGTAAAAATCACACACACACACACACACAGGCAACACTTTAACCACAGCAGAGGAAGTTGGGGGCTTTGAAGTCACAATTTGATGACTTTAAGACAAAACACTTTCAGCATTTATCTCGGGGGGGATTTTGTCGGTTGGAAGTTTGGTTTTAGTGGTTGATGGAGTTGATCATTTCCGTGCAGCTCCTGTTTTCAGTCTTCCCACAGTATCACCACTACAAACTCAGTGCGAATTTGTGCAGAGGAAGACCCTGTGGCTTAAACCACTAAAGTTGATGACTCAGCTGTAAGGGGCACAAAACAAACTTGTAGGTGATGTAATGCACCTTCTGTCAATCACTGCCATGTTGGAGAACTTCACCTCTTGGGCAAACTCTGTATACAGCTGATGTTTTCAAATGTAGCTTTTCTACGGAGAAAGGAAGTGAGAAATAAAGCAACTCATTTTTATAAATCTGGACCTCTGTGGTCTCTTACTTAACCAGAAACATATTGTTGTTGGTGTTTCAGGAATGAGGAAAAGGAAGTATTAATTTTTACACTTTCAAAATGATACAAATAAATGTTTAACTTAAGGACTGTTATGTACAAGTAGAGCTTTGTTTTGTCTCTTGTGCAGATTTTTCATACAGCTGGGGTATCCGTGCTGGCTTTCCATACGGTAGGAAAGGCAAGGTAAAAGGTTTTGCTTACCTGAGATGCTTACCTGATGAGTTGGAGGTGCAGAAAGCGCCTGTTGCCTGCAGCTCTTCGTCTAACCAATTGACTGTGACTGCTACCCTTTACCCATTCCCATCTTGCAATACTCAAAACTGGTTTCACAACAACAACAAAAAAGCACAGAAAAATGTTCATGTACAAAGATGCCTTGCTGTCTAGACCAGTTTTTATTGAAAAAGAATTTGGCTGTTGGTAGCTAACCTCTGTGACAATGAAGGCTGCATTTCCTGTTACTTCTTCACAATAAAAGCAGTGGTTTGCCAGTTGAGAGCAAACAAAGCATCAGCAGGAAAACTTTGGTTTGTTTTAGCGGCAGCTTAACAAAGAAATCACATTTCCGCTTGGCTTTTCTCCCAAGCAGGACCATAAAATGATGGGTCAGTGTGATTTTTCTGTGAGAGTGCTGGAAAATGCAACAGCCAAACATGCATAGGTGCAGCTACAATGTGCTGTACCAGGCTAATAAAAAAGCTGCATTGTTCTCTTCATATGCAGCTCTCTCAGCTGTGCATCATCTAAAATGAAATCCAGTTCTCCATAAAAGGACCAACGCTTCTTGTCACTTTGAAGTTGTTGTGTTAGACTTAGTTTAGTGGTGGATTCCCACATTGTAATGCTTTGGAATGGTCTGTTGTGTAAATTAATCAAGTAATTTTATTTTGCGAGTTATAATTGATGCGTTGTTAGGGTGAGTGTAAGGGACCGGGCGGGAAGGCACGAGGACACAGAGGTACTTTCTTCACAAAAAAAGGTTTTTTTTATTTACCCAACAATCATTTAACCAATTCACAAAAAATAAACAATAGTTCTGGGCCCATAAAAGAAGTCAACTAAACAGAACTAGCTGAAATTAATTAACAGAATTTAACCAAAACGGACCTACCAAACAAAGAACACTGGGGAACATATATACTGGGTGATCAAACCAGTTTCCACACACAGGGGATTACATAAAACATTTAACATACTAATTAACTGAAAAGAAACAAATAGCCTGGTAAGTCTCTTAACTGAAATAAACATGAATCAAAGCTAAAGGAATCTTTAGTATTAAACTAAGTCAAATTAAATCTACAAATGACTATTTAAAATAACCCCAATCTCCCCTTCAGGTGGTGGGTACTTGGTACAGTCCTAATTGGCACTTCCTGTATTTAATGCCACTGCTTCCTGGAACCCATCTTTTGTCTAATCCTGGCCAGAGGACTCCAGCAGCAGAAGTATGGACTAATGGTTTGTCCTGTTCCCCAAATTTGATTGGTACAGTTAAACAGTAATCACAGATCTCCACATGCTTCTGCTTTGCTAACTCATTCGAATCATCATTATATTTCATTTAGAAATACCAAACACTGTAGGTTTAGATACTGACGAGATTATTCTGCTGTCATTATTGTATTTCTACGCCATCTTGTGGACTGAATAGTATGATGCAAATCACTTGCAAAGCCCCAGACACACCTCCCTTTTTTTTCACTCACACCCACGGACTCTTACAGAAACATACAAACACACATGCTCACGCTTATTGCCACCCGCTTCCCGTGTGATGCTTTTCTCATTTCCTCCTCCACAGCTTATTGAAATGACTTCCTTTGTGCATCTCTTACATCATGTTATGTGCTGTTGTCACTTCTGTTTCTATTATCCAGCAACAAGAATACAGCCTTTTTGTTATATTCCTTCAGTTTCATTACTGTGATGAAATGTGTTTCTCTTGTTGCTGCTCAATTTACTAATGATCTTTTTGTTGTTAAATAGGGTGTCTGTGCAAGTCCTTTTCAACAGTTGATAATCTTGCCATTGTATTCTGATGCATCCATTTGCATCCATGATTTATTAACCTGCAAGTAAATTAAACCATGGGACTCACTCTATGGTACATTCTCAGCAGATGCACAACAGGCTGGGCTTCAGTGGTTTTGTAATGGAGTCAGTGAAGAAATAAATCAAGGCTTCAGGTTATGTGCTGCCAGTGCCTCAGCTATAGCCTGCAGCCATTATGTCATCAGGGGAAGCATCTTCAGTTCACTGTGTGTGTGCATATCTGGCATAACAGACATTTACTCATATGGAGGCCCTTCTTTTCAAACTGGAAGCATTGGCTGTATGGCAGTTAAGGAGGACATGGACAGATAAACCTGCTTATGGATGCTAACAGGCAGCGTAAACACCATGCTCTCAGGGGCAGGAGACAGGGTGTGGAAGAAAAAGACACTGGACCGATTTTTGGATGGCAAGGTTTGCCTGTTTTGCCTGACTGACAATGTGCCCTTGGGCTGTTATTATCCTTTGTTTAGCAAAAACAATTTGCATACTGTTAATCTACTCTGGTTAGCATTAATCAACTGATGTGTTTAAAAGTTATTAATCATGTAGCGTAGTGTGAATTATAGTTATTCAGTCTCCTCTTTTCCCCTCCTCCCATGCCGCAACACTGACTGAAACAATGCCTCACCTCACGTTTCTCAGGTTTGGGTGCTTGTTATTGAATCCTTCATTATCAGTGGGTGAGATTTTGGATGTGTGTGAGCCTCAAACTGCAAGCTACGATTACCCAGAAAGCCCTATTCTGAGTTTCTGTGGAAACACATTTTAAAGAGGAACTCTACTCTAAATATTTTTCTGTGTGCTGTACACATAATCACATAGATTCTTGACGGCATATGGCGGCATATGAGTGGTTCAGCAGAGAAGACAAAACAAAACATGATGTAACAGTCCAGTTCGCTGGAGGTGGATTAAAGCATTTTCAACCCCAAATCTGACTTGGCTGCCATTTGCTGAAGGACATTTGTTGAAAAAGCGTTTAGCTAAGCTTCATCTCACAGAGCAGCGATGGGAGGAAGCACACAGACTGATGGGAAGGGAAGAGCAGGAAAGCCCTTATCGCCATGGTAACTGAGAAACCGACTCTCCTATGAAATGATGCTCTGACAAAACAATTACCAAGCAATCAGGAATGGGAACCCCCCCACCACCACCATCACCACCACTATACACCACACACACACCAGGCTCTTTTTCTGCTCATTAGGTACAACAGGTGGGTTCAGAGACAAAGGCAAAGCCATCCCACAATTATCTTTTTTTTCTCGTTTTCTAGCAACATCGTGCTTGAGACAGATGCCGTTTCATGTTGGTTGTATAGATGATTGACCATTCTCTCAAGACATCAGCTGAAGTCTTTTAACATGTGACTAGACAAGACTTTCTTTTGATTTTCAAGGTGGAAATACAAGGCAGCTGTTAGCCCCCCAAATGACTTTAACTGGTGTTGAGTTCCAACAATAGTACGTTACCTTTCCAGACAACAACTCTCACAGCTCTCATAGCTCATTTTCAGCCACATCGGGGAGCTGTTTTCAGAGAAGAAGCTCTAAAAACCCTCTGTACACTACCTGCTCAGCACCAAGCTGCAGACAGACACAGTTAGTGACCAGCTGGTGAACATAGTGGAGCATTTAGCAGCTAAAGAGCCAGATATTTCCCTCAGGACTTGATGAATGATGAATGAATGATGAATGATAATGTTGCTTTGTAACTGCTGGATGTGTAAATTAGCAACTATTTGCTATTCGCCATATCAACTTAAAAGGTGATGATTTGTCAATGTTGTGTTCACGACTTGTTTCTGCTGCCCCCAAGTGGCAAAAAAAAAAAAAAATAAAATAAAAAATCAGTTAGCCTGCTTAATATTTGAACCTCATAATAGGAATAAATTGGCGTATAATGTAAACGTTACAATATTGCACAAGAGGCAGTTGAGGATTTAAAGATTCCCACAGTAAACAAGCAGCATACCGGTCAGTCCAACAAGTAAATACGCTGGATCATGTGAATCATGCTGGAGGAAGACAACCCTCTCTCTCTCTCTCTCTGTATGTGTATGTGTTGATCATTGTTGCTGTACTTGGGTCAAGCTCATTTCCTAGCAACCAGGCAAACCATCACCAGCTCCCTGGCAACCAGGAGTCCTGGTGTCATCGCCGTCACCGGTTGCCGTTGGAGATGCAGGCATTCCACAGGAACACACACACACACACACACACGGCCTATAGATTGGATGCTCACAAACTGACTTTCAAGTATGCGATTATTGGATATCACACACACTCACACACCCACCTGCAGTAGCCTATAAGTAGACTACAAGAGAATTGACTTTGAAGCATGCACTTGCAAACACACATCCACCAACACACTCTCACACATAAAAACATTCCCACACATGCTTGGGAAATCTACTTTCAAGCATGTTGTAAAAAAAATAAAAAAATACGTGTAAACACCTCATGTCCGCACGTGCGCGCACGCACACCCGAGGAGCCCCGAATACACAGATGCTCAGAAATGTGATTGAGTTACACATGCACTGCTCCTGCACGCACACTCCCTGCCTCCTTGGGGAAATTGACTCTGTCCGTGCAATTAATGGCTTCCTACATCGCAATCAGAAAATAAAGGCTTGCAGGGCAGAGCCTCCACACACACAGACATCTCATGAAATAATACTGGTGAGAACTTTTATTTTGGCTACGCGTTATTTTGTTATTACGCGGATAAACAGCTAGAAAAAAGAGGCAGCAGGACAGAAAAACAGTATGATGAGACACTATGTTATAGACTGACCAAACCCCAGTGTTCCCCTTCTTTTTTTTTTAATGAAAACCGGAATCATCAGGTTTGAGAATTATCTAAGCCCCAACGCCAACTTTTCCTCAGTCCTCACCCACCGCTCAAATTGATTTAGCCACCCCCCTTCAATAGACTCCCCCTTCCTTCCTCCATTCCTCCCTCCCTTCCCACCAGTCACATGGAGGTTAGCGGTGACCCGTCGCTCCCTCGGTTTTGTGGCAGTCGCTCTCCGGTGCGCCTTGGAGACAGACGAGAAGCGAAACGCGCAAAACTGCCGCGGCGCCTCATTTGCTTTTACACGTACCTGCGGTTTATTGCGTCTATTCCCACGGAAAATCTCCCCGGATTCCGCTGAAGCGGCTGGTAAACGATACTCTGTTAACCTGGTTATTTTTAGTCACCCACCGCAGCGATGAGTGGCTGGAAGCCGGCTGTGAGACCGAGTGGTGCTGCGCTGTGGTAAATGAAGCCCCCGCTTGGTGTTCAGCAAGAATGAAGTCGAGGCGAGATAAGCTGAAGATCCCCTCTCTGACTTTGGAGTAAGTTCTGCTTTTTATTTTCATCTTCTGGTGCAGGTGTGAAACCGCAAGCTGTCATCTGAAACTGTGTTATTTTAAAGTTGTAATAAGGGTGGAATAATAGTATTTATGTGCTCGTGTAGTATTGATGGTACCCCAGTGTCAACGCACAGACTTTCTCATAGAAAGTGGCTGTTGTTTAAACCAACAACTGTCACACACGACTCCCACAAAAGCTGTGAGACCAAAAACAGCAGGCTGAGCCTGATGGACATGCCAAATAATCCCTCATGTTTTCTCCCAGGGTGATGACATTCGCTTGAGGCTTCATTCTCTAGTTAACAGCTTCAGTTCACTCTTGTATTTTGTATTTTGAAGACAAGACTGTAGCAGATTAGAGAAGTTACAGGTGTCTTACCAGTAGCCAGTTTCTTATAAAATATAAGTATTATCAGTATTATCAGTAAAACCCAGGCTCAAAATTGCCTGCTTATTCATCTTTAAACTAATTTACCCCACTGGATGTGGAGAAATCTAGCGTTCCAAACTTGAACTGTGTTTGCGCCACTCATGGCTGATTAAATTAGTAAAACCAAACTACTGAAGCAACAGGGAACTCGTGAAGATGAGGAGGTTGAGTTATTTTGTCTAAAAGTTTTAGGCAGCTTGAATGTCAGTGGGATTACTTCTTTCACTGTTGAATTTTACAGATCTTTTACTTTAATCAGACCAAATGTTTCACTTAGTTTCAGTGCTACATGTCTCAGTGTGAGTTCTGTCCTCATGATGTTTTGTGTTTTCCCAGCTCTAATGTCTCCTTTTTTTTTTTAACCTCACATGAAGTCCTCACTCCATGATTCCTGCATGAGTCACATGCTCCCCCTCACAGCACCAAGACAGAGAAATTGCTTTCAGTCTTTGGGAGAACACAGATATTTTATTCCAGCATAATTGCTAACCTGGAAATCCTATCTCCATCAAAGGACATGACTGCAGTCTTATGTCCGCCCACTCTTCCTCCAGAGTGAATGTACCCTTTTTTGTGGGGAGGGGGGTAGCGAGGTGTACCTGCTGTGCCCATTAGATGCTGATCCATAAGGCGTAGGAGCTCCCTGCTCACATGCCCATTCTCTGATCCATCCATCTGCCTCCACCGTGGAACATCTCAGCAGAGCATGTGCTGTTTTTGTGTCATTTTCATCTTTAGGCATTTAGCTGCTCCTGCGCAGGGATACAGAGGAGGTCTCACACTCAGCGAGCAGGGAGGGGTCCAGGGTTTTACTGTTGGCTGTTTATGGATGCATCAGTCTAGACACACATTTGCTTGAAACAAATCTGTGACATATAGGTTTCAGGATGGGCTCGTTCACCGCCAGCTGTGCAAAAACGACAAGCCTGGCATAAAATGTTTGTTTGTGTTTATTGCAGAGAATTGTGCTTTGCAAGCATTCAGGTAGAAATAAACTTTTTGCAAGATATTATGCCTTGTTTGAGCATACGTAGAAAAGATGTCTTAAAGCAAGTTTCCTGTTTCCAGATTTAAGATCTTGTTTTTTGGTGTTTATTGACAATTTAAATCTTTTAATTTGAAAGTGAGGTGCAACAATATGACTAAAATGTCTCAGAATAACATTGAATGAATACAATTCTAAATTTGCTTACTTTATATTTGCAGTAATGACAATCCTGCTGCTATCTTGCCACTGAAAGGTTGTAGCTGTTACTGCACTTAATTTCAGAGTCCCCCTGAACGACCTGAACATCTGAGCAAATCAGAAATTCAGTGTGAATGTCACCAATGAGTCAGTCTACTTGAGGTTTTCTCCTCTCTACGGGAGTGTCCATGAAGTGCCGAGAAAATGTAAATACGAAATGAAAATGACAGACGATTACTCACTCAAGCACCGTTGAGAGCTTTGGTTTAGGGGTCTGAAAGAGAAAATGTGTCAAGACGAAATACAGCGTAATGAGTTGCATGTTTTGTATAATTATGAGCCGGCACTACAGAATGAGGAGTCTTTGTGCAAGGAGTTGTTTTTCCTACCACTCCTCCCTGCATTACTATGACAACACGTTCATTAGTGCTTTGGTAGCTGGTGCTGTGTTTAGCACTGAGAAGCCTCTACAGGAATGAGACAATAGCAGCACTGTGGAGCCCACAAGGCAAAGCTTACATCTGAGCACGGAAATCAATAGAAAACAGCTTCGGCGCTGGGTCAGCATCAGGGTGATATAGACCTTAGGATGGCTGAGCATGCATATTTTGATGCAAAAATAGTTAAGATGTGAAATGGTAGATGATATTTATTTATTTTAAAAAGTACAGTCTGGGGATTTTTCTTTTGTGTAGGGTGCACAGGAGCCCAAAGTGTATTGTTCTTGGGGATTTTAGGAACGTGAAGAGCATGGACCTTGTCAAATTTCATCTGAGGTCAAGCCTATATCAACAACATCATAACATACAGTGCACTGACAGATGTCAGACACTCCTTAACACTGCTAAAGGCTGCATTAGATGTTCAGTAATCATGTGTTTTGGATGTTGAAACTTCCTTTCTGGTGTGTTGACACCCAGCTGCCAACGTCCTGCAGTGTAAGAGCTCACGAGAGGTTAGAAGCCAGCTAATCGGATGCACCCAGTGTTGCATCCAACCACCCTGCAACAAACAATGCTAACAGAGAGGCAGCAGCATCACCCTGCAGACAGTTGGCGAGTGTCTGTCACCATCGACTGTTGATGTCAGCCAATGAGAGGCAGGCATCAACCTGCTGAGGTGCTGAGTCAGCGCACTAATCCATATGAACATGTCTTGCCTTACAGTTTGTCGCCCACTTGCCAGAGCCCCACCCTCCTGAGCCCATGCAGCCCCTGCAGCCCTTGCAGCCCCTTACAAACCCTTCATCCCTGGAGGTAAGACAGCCAGGTCACATGCAGACTGTTTCTATGGACTGAACATGTTAAGTGTCTTTTAAAAGTCTCTCATCAATGAGTCAGTTCACCACAAAACCAGCAATTAACTGATCCCCCTAACAAGTATTATCTGTGTAGCTAAAGCCTGATAGAGCTAATCCCTCTGTGCCCTAGAGCTCCATTGTTGTCCAAAAACTAATAAAAACATATAAATGAGCCACACTGTTGCACTAATTTTGATTTAGTCCCACATACACCATCCTGCTGCCGCAAATATTCACTAGTGCACCAAATGTGTATAAATCCGCTGCTGAAAATAGTCCCAACAAACAAACAATTTACTCCTGTTTGCGCCACGTTTACTTAAAACTACAGTGCCCAGCTGTTTTAGGAAATTCTTACAAAATTAAACTATATATTGTTGACCCATTTTTAAAGATTTACGTCTTCAGTAGTAACAAATGGGCTTGTGGCAGAGATCCGCAGACAGGATGAAGTTGGAAAATATAGCGTGACAGACTAAAACACTGTTGTCACTGTCTGTCACTAAACACTTTTTGGTGTATTTGTGGGATTTGTTGGCACTAACAAAATATAGAATATCACTAGCCTTATGCTTTAACCTTGTTTGTTCTTAGAACTGGTCTGTGCCTGTGAACATCCACTAATTCCTACTGCCAAAAGCAAAGAAGAGGCCACACTATTTGCAATGTCACAAAAAATGTAGTGAACTTAGTGGACTTTGGCCACATGAATCATAGATACTGCTTCAAAATAATAACATTTTTATTATTTGCTAAAAGGACTGAAAGTTAATTCTTGACCTTTGAAACAGCAGTTGACAGTCTCACCACAAAGTCCATGTAGTAACTGTCCTGGTGCTTTCAATCCTATCACGTGATCTTGTTATTTGAACATCTATTATATGACAACTCCATCTGCTGAAAAAGATAGTGTGAAATGATCGAAAGCTCCAGAACAGCTGCTATATGGACCTCCAGGTGTGATTGTTTTATTAACTATTTGAGGACCTGTTTTAAAAAATATGCTGCAAATTCACAAAAATAACATGACAGAGAGTAGAGTAAAAGCTTTAAATCTGCTTACAGACAACCGTCAATATATTGCTGTGTATTATTTTGTTTTGGAGAAAGCTGTCCACATTTTAAAACCCTGACTGAACAATAACAGTAAAATGAACAGCTAACATAAATGATTTCTGCTGAGTGGTTTTCCAATTGCAGATTTTACAGTATAACTTCATTAAAAAGTGTGAAATATAAATGGAATAACTCTGGGGGGAAAAATTTAAATATGCAATAAGTCTGAGTTGTCTTTTGTATTTTAAGGTGCTTCTGTTTCACCAGTGAAGCCCTATCATTTATTAGTTGTCTCTAAGTCTATGTGGGTTGCTTGGCAACGGTGCTGGGTGCTGTGGAGGAAGGCAACACTGCAAACAGAGGCGGCTGCATCCAGCATGTTTCTGGATGTGCGAGCAGTGCTAGGCTGTCACACCACACACTGTACAGTAATGAATCTAATTTTCTCTGTTGAAAAATGAGCAAAGTTTAGTGGGAAAAATCTCTCAGATGTGATAATCATGAATTCCTTAACACGACGCAGTTTTCTCACACACACACACACACACACACACACACACACACACACACACACACACACACACACACACACACACACACACACACACACACACACACACACACACACACACAGTCTAAGTAATCTGATGCCACAGTATGGCAAGTTTGTTTTTCTTCACAGCATTTTGCATTGGAGACCCCCCTGTGTTGTTTCACCATCCAGAAACATGTTCATTCTCTTGCATCAGATTCTATTTGTATGCAAGTAAATTGCTTCCCTACATCAACCTTTGATTCTGATACACTGAATATGTTAAGGTTGTCTTGATGGCATTGATGCAGAGATGTGTTTACGACTTATATGACAAGTGCTGCCTGGTACCTGACGTAGGATTCATATTAAGTGTATGGGGAGAGTGCAATATGCTAAACCTTTGTCATTTTATTATAATGGCACCATTATATAGCAGATATCTAAAATAGAAAAATAAAACATGAAATGCATTTAAACAACATGAAAATACTGTAAAAACAAATCTGAACTACAGACAAAACAACAAATGCTTTTTTTTTAAAGATTTCCACAGTTTAGCAGCAACAACCAAAATGGTACCATCACCTTTAGGCTTAAGCTTTGTGTGAGGTGCAACTAATGAGCCATGATCTGATGACCGCAGTGGCCTACTGTTGATGTACAGCTGCAGCAGTTTACCATGCCGTTACTTGACCACGCAGATGTGAATGCAAATGCGAGGAGATTTTTGAAATGAGTTCTACATTTGATGGGGAGCTTGTGTAGGAAACTACAAGAGGGATTTGCAATAATAAAAGCAAGATCAAATGAACACGAGAAATCATTTCCATCTGGGTTTGGGATACAATGAGCATTATGTTTGCAAAATAGGAGTGAATCAGACACTTACAATGCTACTGAAAAGTCTGGTCAAAAGTGGCACTGAGATTTCTATAGTTAGAAGTGATTGAGGATCAGAAGACTCCATATTATTCTTTCACCTTTGTGACCAGGCTGTCTGAGGCACAAAGTAGTCTTACTAGGGAGAGGAAGAGTAAAGATTTGTTTAGGTGGGACGGGATTATAGTTTGTTTTTGTAAAGAGGGACACAACATGATATCAGGGAACTGTTGATGTCAGAGACCACACAAGGACAAATAGACCCAAGAACCTTTTTTAATTGCAAATGTGTTATAACCTGCTCAAGAAATGTATGGTTAGTGGAAAATAGCTCTCAAGGACTGTTGCATCTGTTGGGATCATTTGACAAAATGGACACTAGTGACGGTTTATATGTACTAATAAAGAACAAACCATATGTGAAAAGCAGGGGGCTTTTTTGATCATGTTAATGTTTATGAAAGGAAAAGTAGTAAACTCCACAAATGTGCAACGTTCTGATAATAATCACCATACAAAGCACACAGTTCACTCATTAGAAATACATTTGCATATAGGTAGAAAACACACATAACATAACATACTACTTTTGTTTTAGGTATTCCTAAATGTTTTATGTATCTACGTCAATTCCAAAAGTGAGAGACTTGATTATGAGAATAGACTCCTTGCAACTTATAGGTATTGACCTCCACACTAAAGTATTGGATTTTATCAAATGTTTGCAAAGCAACCAACCATCTACATCACTGGCTATTTCTTATCCTCAAATTGAGGATAATTAGGGCCTCAATACCAAATAAATAAATGAATAAATTAATACAATTTATTTCGATTGTGTGTGCTGTTAAGGATTCAGCATCCCACATACAGTATATACACTTCATTATTTTTTTGTTCTTAAATATAATGAAATTAAAATGCATACTGTACATAGTATGTGCATACTGGGTATAAACAGGCTACATAAATATTAGAGATACTATATGCAGTGGAATGTACCACTGTTTAAAAGTTCGGCGAGGATCCTCCCTCTACCAGACTCCTTATGGTATAACCCAACAACATCTTACGCTGCTTTCATGTTCTGTAGGAAATTGCCACTATGATGAGTGAGTGATGAGTGACAAAAGAGGTAAACATAGCATGTTTCTATAGCAATGGTTCTTCTGACTATTATTAACTTTGACCAAACATATCATCAGGGGTTGTACTATAAAATGTCCTATCCTAACGTCTTAGGCTAGTATAAGTAAAGATTGCTCCCACTATATACATTATTTAAATGTATACATTGGTCTTAAAACATTATTGAGGGTCCTTTTGGACAGAAATTTGTATATAACAAAAAAATCCTTTGGTCTAAAAAACAGGCAACACCCCTTATTGAACAAGACTGATGTGCTGATGGATGACATCGACTGATGTAGCGTATTGTGTGAACATTTTGCAACCAGTTCATTCAAAAAAGTGAGAAGTAGCTCAAAAGTTCTACCTATTACTTATATATTATCATAGGATTATAATATATAAGTAATAGTTAGTTATTGATTTTTTATTTATTTCTAAGATCTCTCTTTAACAGTAGTATAAATGTGCATTTCCACTGTACCCTTACTGAAGGGGATAACCGTACTAATAACCCATGGTGTGACCCTGTGACCCTGTCCTGAACCTTATTACACCGAAGTGACTGAAGCGTCTGCAGGTTTACACTACTTTTTTGTAAATTTATTATATAATGTATTGTTGAAGTATTGTTCTATAGGTATTCTTTGGAGTCAATTTAGCCAAAACGTAAAATAAATTTGGAATTTTGCTTTGAAGGCAAAGCAGCACTCCCATGAGCATTTTTGATAATCGATCACAAGCACAAGTAATGCATCAAGCAGGAATGCCAAACATTGCTGCTTGTTTTGGTTTTATAGCATTGACAACTGATTATCATTGGGATGTGGACGATTGGTCAGGCAAAACAAACAATTTGAAGTCGTCACCTCTTTCTTTACTATTTTCTGTTAAGGCTTTGTAGGCTAAATGGTTGATTTAGATTTTTGCAGCAGTGAGGACCCGGAGGTTAACGAGCAGCACGTGAACGCAGCACCGGGCTCTCGCTCGCTCACACGGACACACACGCAACCAGCGCACGAACCAGCAGCGTCTGCTTGGCCAAACTAAAGTGTGCCGCTTTGCTGCTGCTGTGTGTGTGTGTGTGTGTGTGAACGGTATTTTCACGCCAAACAACCTGCCATGGAGGTGATGTTTCGCGGACAGCACCGCGGCCAGAGAGCCGACCGGAGGATGTAACGGCAGCTCCGGAGCCGTTGGGACTGCACGAGGCAGATAGACTCGGTGTGAATACAAAAGGAACCGCCGAGGAGGAGAGACGATGGCGGGCAGAGCAGCAGCAGCAGCAGCAGCAGCGCCAGGGGGAGCGGGTTTCTCTGCGACCCGAGCTTCAGTTTTCTGAAATCACCATTAACTTTGAAACGGGAGTTATGTAAAAAGAAAAACCCTCCAGCATGTCGGATCCGAGTCACTGGTCTGCGGTGCCGAGCCAGAACAAGTCCCATTTTGTTCCGGGAGCGTTGCTGAAGCGCTCAAAAAGGTAGTTACTAAGAGTTGG